>OZ014554.1:33135163-33538260 GCA_963966155.1 Clivina fossor | reverse complement strand
GGCAACATGACGGCAACCATACGGTTCGCTTTCCGCTAACTTTTTTGCGAACAGACGTATTTCTAATTTACGTGTTTTTCCAATGTTTTTTGTTAATTCACGTTAAGCAAATATGCAAGCACTAGTTACGAAATAAAAGGAAAAGGCACAAACACATGAAAAATACCAATAAAACATAACAAAACTTTTCGACGCGTAAATAGAGTGAATCACGTCTTACGCGATGTTTACGTATTTCATTCATTCGCGCGTAAGAGAATTATGCAAGCACTAGAAGGACTAGAAGTGAATAAATGTTTGAAAATAACGAAATAAAACGTGGAAAAGCATAAACATCACTTCATCTTGACAGGACAACATCAGGACAAGATATAAACACGTAATGGCCGACTTGAATGGCGAACATTTGATATTATAAAATGTAATCGGATAATGTATAATATAAATAATATAAAATAAAGTAGTTTTAATTATTTAATAATAATTAGAATATAATTTATATTATAATTCTTTTTTGATATAAAATAATATAAATAAAATGTAATTTCGGTGGCGAGACATCTCTTAGACAAACGCTGAACTTTTTCTGCGGCAGCTACTGAAATGTGCTTCGCTAATAATATTACATTTGTCTAAGAGATGTCACCACTAAATATATATTTTTATTAATATTTTAATTTCTAAGATAATTATATATAAATATATTACATATTCTAATTATTATTATATAATAAATACAGTAGTATGTAATAACATACTTAATATATACATATTTAATAATAATATTAATTTTGTAATAACGTAATATTTCTTAGCAAAGAACATTTGGGTAGCTGCCTAGAAAAAGTTCAACGTTTGTCTAAGAGATGTCTCGCTACCCAAATTACATTTTATTTATATCATTTTATATCAAAAAAGAATTATGATATAAATTATATTCTAATTATTATTAAATAATTAAAACCACTTTATTTTATATTTACTTATTTCATTTATAACAATTTATAATGGCGTTGTGATTATTTGCTTGCCTTGCATATGTGTTATGTGTCAATCATTTATAAATATGAAATTTGCCATTGTAACTTAATTACTTAATCGCGTGATTAACTAAATGGTGAAACTATTGTTATATCAAAACACATACTTAATTATCTCTTAATATAATGTGGATTAATTATGTAAATTAGATTTGAATAATTATTAAAAAATTCATAAACATAAACAAAAAAAAAATGAACTTAAAATTGGCATCATTAAAATATAGTCAAATAAACATTTTTTTTCCTGTGTCTTAATCGTATGATAATACATTAATATTTATGTATTAAATACTGAATTATACCCTTTTTTCAATAGAAAACCTGATGTAACGTGATCTGCGTTTGACAAAAATACAAATGTTTTTTCACTGCCAGATTATTATTAAATCTATGTTATAATGCTATAGGAATTGCCGATTTATTTAGTTTAAGTGTAAATTTAACCAGAGTTTAGTGAAATATTTATTTAAATACATGATCTACCCAACCTATAATTTCCAGTAATTTTCTATCAGAATATTATTAAAATAATAACTTAAGATTAAATTAATTTTTCTTTTTAATAGCGATATATTTAGTTTAAGTGGTAGATTTAACTACGAGTTTAGTGGATGCAAGCGAGAAATCTACGGATAGATAAATTTGTTTTCGAAGCGATTTTACTCACGTGTTGAAGAATCTTGTAAATAAATATTATTTCCAATAATTTACTATTAGAATATTATTATTATTGTATTTATTTATGTGTAAGTGAACTTGTAAATGTATAAATTACATGTAAAATTATTACATTCGAAATCGAAGTTTTCAAATCAGTTTCAGTATTGTAAATATCATTTCTGCACTAAAATTTTCCGACCGATTTATATTCATAAAATGTTCAAAATAAAAGTCTGATAACTACATTTATCAATGTTATAATTAATTTACCTTTCTTTTACTTCTTGATATGAACTTAACCAAACTTCGGATGTAATATTTTTTCTAGTAAAATAACTGAAACATGATTTAATACATCGTCGATTGGTTTATTTACATAAATGTCATCAGGAATATCTTCCTAAAAAAATAATTTATTAATTATAGTCAAGTTAATGAGATACTTTTTCTTTTCCATACCTCTTTTTCTTCAATGTCACAGTCGATCTATTTAAATCTATTGTAAAGAACGAGATTTGGACGAGGTTCGTTCAATTCATAGAAACTAAAATCTTGAATTTGACAAATTGTATTCCAATACAGTGCTTGTAATGGTTCTGGATATGGTAGTTTTGTTTTAGTTTCATCAGCAATTCGTAACCACAATGCTGAAAAGAATAAAAATCAGTTGAATATTTTATAAATAAGTATATGTAATATATTTTACCTTGCAATGTAATTCCATCTAAACCTTCTAAACTAATTTCATTAATTAACAGACGTCGAATATTAGTAAAATTATTCATCTTGTATGTGTTCTTTCAATAACTTGTATTTTTAAGTAATTACACTAATCCATTTCTCAGTACTGATAAATAAATGTAAATCTTATTAATACAATACAATATTAATTAAAAATTGATCATTTTACGTAATTTTTAAGCTTTTCGAAGAGAAAACAAACACATGTCAAATTCTTATGTCAAAATAAAATATTAAGTTGAATTATTTAAATGAAGATGGCACTGTATGTACCACAATTTTTAAATGTCATTTTTTATTTTATACTCAAATTTATTCAAAAATTAAAGTAAATAATTTTTTAAGTATTAAATATCGCATCATTTAATTATTATATATTTATTGATAAATATTTCCAAAAAAAAACAAAAAAACAGCCTAACCTAACATCTTATAACCTCGTTTATGTTGGTCTATATTTTAAAATAAATTGAGCAAAATGCGAATATTATATCAATATATAAATAATATAACAAAATCAAATTATTTATTTCACAAGAGAAGAAAGTATCAATATGCACATTCTCCATGGAAAATATTATTTTTTGGTTCAGATGATTTTTCCGTATCAAGTTTAAAATATTTAAATAATGAATTGTAAGTATTTATATTAATATAATAGTAATAATATCAATATTTATATCGATTTCAGTAAAGTAGGAAAATTAATACATAATTTAGAAGTTGTAACATCAATAAAAGAAAAAAAATCAAATGCCATTTACAATTATGCAAAGAATGCGAATTTAACCATTCATAAATGGCCAATTAAGTTATCGAATGAAACATTTGATATTGGTGTAGTTGTTTCATTCGGACATCTTATTCCCAATGAACTGATCAACAAATTTCCTCTGTAAATATTCAAAACATCTGTGTGTATAATCATGCACATACTAATTAACATAAATAAGATTTCTTTTAGTGGAATTATAAATGTTCATGCTAGTCTATTACCGAAATGGCGCGGAGCAGCTCCAATTATACACACAATTGCGAATGGTGATACCGAAACGGGTGTTACAATTATGAAAATTCAACCGTTTCACTTTGATGTTGGTGAAATTGTTATGCAGCGAAGTATTCAATTAAATAATAATATTAAAATGCCCGATTTGTATAAGCAATTAGCTGAAACTGGAGCGTCTCTTTTGAAATCATGCATAGAAGAAATGCCGGAATGTTTAGATAGAGCTAAACAACAACCTTCTGCCGGGGTTTCATATGGTAATATTTTTGTTTTTACTAAAATAACAATTTACCGTTAGTCATAAATCTTGAAAAAATCGATTTTGAGAAAATGTCACCATACGAAAGTATAGCTCTTTACCTACGCGATTTTTCAACATAAAAATTGGAAAATAAAGTAGATAAATGAAGCTTTTAAACGTACTAATTGCTGTTTTAATCGAATGTATACTTACAGAGAAAAAATTGTCAAAAATGACCTCGAAACTTCGATCCTGACTAACGGTTACCCTTTAACAACGATATGTGAAAGATTTGAATTTTAAAATAGTTATGTTTTGTTCTTAATTTAAACAGCGCCAAAGGTAACATCGGAAATGGCTCAAGTTCGATGGAACGAATTATCTGCTCGACAAGTTTATGCCCTTGCAAGGGCCTTAGATAGTTTATATCCCTTAAGTACTAATTGGAATAGTATACCGTTAAAACTTTACAATATTACACCGACTGAAGAATTTTCAGCATCAATTTCACCAGGAAGCGTTAAATATAATAAAACTACGAAAACAATTTCAATTCAATGTGCAGATGGACAATGGATATCATGTTCGAAAATCGGTTTACCTGCAAAGAAACCAATGTCTGCAAATGATTTTAATAACGGTTATTTCAAAAAAGAATCTGTAGAAAAACGAATATTTAAATAAATAATGTTTTAACTATTACTTACTTTTGTTTATTTCTCAAAAAATAACATCCTGAAATATATAGATATATATTTTTTGC
This sequence comes from Clivina fossor, assembly GCA_963966155.1. Classification (NCBI taxonomy): domain Eukaryota; kingdom Metazoa; phylum Arthropoda; class Insecta; order Coleoptera; family Carabidae; genus Clivina; species Clivina fossor. The sequence goes on along the minus strand of OZ014554.1, from coordinate 33,533,803 downwards.
GTTACTCTCTCTCTAGGTTTGATATTTTATAAATTTTGTACATTTATAATACGTCATGTTACATAAAATGGCAAAAAAAAACAACAACTATTATATACAATATTCAACAAATATTTTTTTTGAACACAATTTAAATATAAGATATATTAACTCGGTTGCGATCGAAAAATAATTCGATCCATCGAATTGTAATTTGATCTAAAGAAAAAATAAAATAAAATCAATATTTTTTCTAGATCGTTTCATTCCAGTTGGATCTTGAGTTTTGTTCATTGACTATCATGAAGGACCGCATCATAATCAATCCTGCAAATCAAATTATTATTAGAAAAATTAATGAAAAATAAATAAAACACATACGTTATTTATTTCGTACACAGATTTATATTAAAAGACCTAGTAAATACATCATACAAAATTTAAGCAAATATATAAAAAAAAATTAATCATTAAAATTTCAACACTTGACGAAACAAACGAAGTTTTCATTTTAATTGGAATGTAAATTTAAATATTTGAAATATCAAATATCGTAAATATTACTTTGTACTTTGCAGAAAATACAGACATTTAATTTCCGAATTAATCTACGAAACAAAAATTTATACATAATAAATAATAATACTTTATTCAATACATGCTTCATTTGCTTCGATAAGAAAATTTATTTGTATCTAAATATATAAATAATCTTCGAATAAGTAAAATAAAAGAAAAATGATAAATACCTTTGTTCAAAACAAATTAATTTAGTGATTCTCATCAATTAATTAATGATCCACTTAATTCCAATGTCGAATTATTTTAACCATAATGAACATAATAATTCTACTTAAATATAAGGACTAGAATATATAACATTATAAGTATGACAATGACATTAAAATGCTATTTGAATTTCCAAGAAAAATTAAAATAGCAGTCTTATGTCCTATTTGTTAGTAAATGCAAAATATATAGCAGTTTTTTTTCCCACTTTTTTTTTGGCAGGGATTAAAATAAAAATGAAAGACATCACAAGAAAATGAATTATATATGCACAAAAATGTTGATGCAATTGTAGATCGCCGTTTATATTTTGGACTGAAGTGCCACCTGCCTAAAACAAAAATAATACAACACCATTCACTAATTTCTTTTTTAGAAATTCGCTTCAAATTGTTGTCATAAAATATGCATATGAATTTTCTTATACGCAACTGACAATCGGACTTATTTTTTAAATACTCTCTTAATATTTACAAGTCTTTATTATAAGTTATAAGCAAAGTTAAATAATAATATATATATATTTTCAGAAGTGTTTCATATTCTTGAAGAAATACCATAAATACGATGATAAAATAGAAAAACTATTCTGGAATACTCATAAAAATTTTCTATTGGGTAGCATAACAACTAAACTTATGTTTGAAGATAGATCAAACATTGTTTAGTTTAGCTGATTTGCTGACACACTTTCATAAGTCAATCTTCATTTCTATGAAGATAAGAAGTCAATATTAGCTTTATATTTATAGTAGTGTTTCAACAATCTAGAAAAAAAATTACACCAGTCTCTGTTCATTTGCAACATAGAAACATTTTTTTTATCAACACTTATATTTTGTTAAAATTATATCAGAAATAAGTAAGGCAATTATAAACTTGTATTGAAGAAAAAAAAAACAGTTTAGATGTATTTAAAATTAAAAAGAATTTTTTGGAAATAAACATTATAAAATGAAATTTGTATTTGCTAAAAAAAAAATCAGGTCATTTTGCGTATAAGAAAATAAAAAATGTAAAACTATCTACTCTACGATTAAAAATAAAATAAAAACACAAACGAAAAATTATTTAACAAAATAAATCTAGATATATTTTTTGTATAAAATTGATCATAATAATAATAGTGTATAGATACATACAATAAGTAAAAATGCTTACACAAAAATTTAGATAACATTATTAGGTAGTATTTTAAAAGGAATGTGACAACACATATAATTACAGGATTAAGTAATGAGTTAGAAGGATATAGCTCTAGGAACATATCTGAAATAATATATTAAAACAAAATAAAAAAAATCATGCAATTACTAAGCTTGTAATCTACCAAAATTACTTGAAGCGTTACTAGACATTTCTTCAACTACGAGTACTACAAAAAAAACTGGCAGAAAACCAATTTCCTCAAATACAAATTTATATAATATTAAGCCAATTTATTTTTATGAAAATATATAAATAAACATTGATATCAATTGATTTGTAAAGAAATACGTTTTTTTTTATTATTATTAATCCAATAAAAATGATGAAACTTAACACGCTATTATTACATTCAGGAATGTCCCGCTCTATAATTAATTATTTGGCAAGAACTCATTTGCAAAAATAAAAACAATGCCAGCATTTTAATAATATTTTACTTTCTATTACATAAATTTTTATAAACTGATTCAAATAAAATCATATGGATTCCTATTACATAATTTTGTTATAAAACATGATCGTAAATAATAAAGTTTTACGTATATGACTCTATATGAATCAATCATTCTGTACAATTATGTTCAATTAGACATTGACTAGACATATCAATTTTTAAAATTTCACTAAAAACAATTTAAAAATTCGTCGATATAATTACAAAAATAAAAATATACGTAATTACATTTTTACATTTTACAATATCAGTCATGCAACATAAAAAGGTTTTTTTTACGTAAAAAAATAAAAATATCCTTGAATCTAATTTTGTACTTACTGCCACACATTTCTATTGAAACATATAAAATTCTATATTGATAATTAACAATAACAAATAACTGTAAAAGCAGCAAATAACTAAGTGCAAGGCGATACATGATTAATTTCTTTAAAAACAAATAAGTTAACAATTAAAATTTAGTCATAACAAGTTCATTGATTTTAAAGAAATTTAAAATGTATTTCTATATCATTACTCCCAAAAATATTACAATATATATAAAGTTGATTGCGTAATATAAAAATAAAATTGTAAATGTGAGGTTAAAATATTAGAACAATATAAACAATAATAAAATAAACTGGATAAAAACTAAGTAAAAATAGATAGATATAAAAATTAATATGTAAACACTGGCATGCCTCAAAAACTGCACAAATTGTATAGGAAATGTGGAATGAAAGACTTACATGTGTTCCGGGTGGTTACGTATACAGTCCATTAAGTCTTGTGCTTTTAAGTCGCCTATACAGATGCGATGAATCGCTGAGAAAAGCGGAAAACTGGAAAAAAATCAACAACATTTTAGAGCGAGTCGCTGACTACAATGCCGGATAAAACAGCTTTTATCCAAGTTCTCCTTGACTGTACCTCAATAATCCAAATAACAATTAATTTCCAAGCTAATCGTAATTGTAAAACATTGTAATTTAACCAAATTAAGATCTATGTTGAAGGTTAATTCTTGTGTAACAAAAGAATTAATAAACTGAATAAGCAGTTCCTGCCAATTTTGAAATAGTCATTCATTTAATATAATCATTATTCTAATTAAACTGTCCAATTTTGAATAATTTAATTGCATAAATATTTAATATTTAAATTTTTCGTAGAATTGTTTGCATACTAAATTTATTAATAAATCTTACGTAATTAATAATTTAAAAATTAAGATAAAACACAATTATATACTATATACCTACCTTATTTTAATATTAAAATTGACTAATTAATTTGAAATGACTAATTAGTTCAAAGGTTAATTTGATGTTCAGTTTAAGATAACGAAAAATGATAATTTTCTGTTTACGATAAGTGAATATGATAAATACATGTTATGAAAAATAATATAAAAAAACAATTTTATATTATATTTTATCTTTTATGAAGCATCGCAAGTTATTTTTAAACATCCGTTCTCAGAAACTCTAGCTTGATATCTAAATCATAAGTAAATACAATATTTTAATAAAATATTATTTACACTAAAGCCGAAACACACCCGTAATTACAATATAATTTATTTAATTACAATAATAATCGATATTTCCAGATTGTATCAAGTTAGATTAATTTTAGTTTTTAAGTTTTTAATTAGACATGTAAGAATATATTATCCTATAGTCTTTGGCTAATATTACAAAATTGATTTTAACAAACTAATATTGAACAGTACAACTGTCATTAAAAACAAGACGAAACAATTAATAACAATATTAGCTAGAAGGAATCGGGTACGAAATAAATTAGTGTACGAAAAAAAAATGTTGTAGCAAAAGTTGGTGTTGTCTGTTAAGATTTTGAGGTTAAAAAAATTTATATGAATGATTTTGAAGCTAAAGTTTCTTGTCTAAATAGAGATGTTTTGGAGGAAATTGATTTCGGGATAGTGGAAAGAGTTTGCGCCATACTCTTTTCGGTATATGACATGATTGCGTATGTAAAAATTAAAAATTCCATACCGATCTTCCATATTTTTGTTCTTAAGCATGAAATTCACTTCTTCAGCCGTGTAGGGTCCCTGCAGTTTCTGTCCATTCAACAGTTCATCCTCCAGTTCCTTAATCGATTTACCCGTTTTAACAAACGCTTCACTAACACGTCGATTACGACCGCCGTAACAAGTCGTAATCAAATCGGCAACACCGCAACTTTCAAAGAACGTCGACAGCTTACTACCCGGATAGAAAACATCGACAAACTTAATCATTTCCATCAGCCCCAATCGAATCACGGCCGCTTTGGTATTATCGCCCAAGCCGAGACCATCAACAAAGCCGGCACCGCATGCGACAATATTCTTCAGGGCACCGCACACTTCAACGGCGTCCTCATCGTCAACGACTACGACACGGAAGTAATGGGTTTGGATGATGTCCCGGAGCATGCCGGCGAACCGTTTGTCCCGGCAACCGATCGTTGTCTCGCAGAATTGTTCGTCGGCAACTTCTCCGGCTAGGTTAGCGCCCATCAAAACGGCGCAATGGATTTTCAAATTACGGGTGATGATGTGTGAAATTAAGTCAATACCGCCACCTTCCGCCTTATCGAAACCCTGGAATAATTTTTATAATAAATAAACTACGTATAAGTAAATTACAAGATTATTTTTTTGAATCGTAAATGGAGTCATCCCGTAATATTTACATTCGTATTTTCATTACAAATTACAAATAAATATAATTTTATTTTTAAAACTATACTTATACAAAAATAGTTGTATAGCATGCACAATTGAGTACGTGAGCTCACCTGTTTCTGCATTAAAAATACGTATTTCCGCACGCCAGAAAAACTAAATAGATCTTTTAAAATCATTGAAAGAAAAAATAACGTTGTTCGAATAACAAATATAACAATTTGAAATTTCGGGATGACCCCTATTATAATTAGAAGAATTTATAAGTAAATTTGAATCAGTTTTAATTTATTAAATATTAAAGTAACCCAAGTGGAAAAAAATCAATTATTCAAAAGAGTAGAAAAACTAATCACACTGAACTAATTCTTGCTGTAAATAAAGGTTACAAATTTAAAAATAATTTAAACTTCGACGTTAGTTAAAATTACATAAATCAGTAAATATTGAGTTGCATTATTTTTTGATATTTAATAAGAAAAATTAAACCAAAACTGACACCAAATACTTATTCAGTTTTCTAGAATATGTAAATTAATACATTTCCGGATAGAAAATTATTTTTGCAATGTCAACGAGTTTTTGGAAACCTAATCCTCTCTTAGGGTACAATAAATAATTATTGATTTTCGTATTTTCGAAAAATGTATAATTTTCTTATTATATCAAGGAGCAGTTATAGAAAAAGTTCTGTTTATTTAAAAACTGATTGTTTTGTTGTTTTTATAAATATCATTTTTTTATTTCAAATATATTTGTTATTTTATGTACCATATTTTCACTAATTTTTCAAAATTAATCGCTCTTTTTAATGAGTCCACTATTTTACATTTGTCATTTTCAAAATTACTACTACATAATTAATTGAAGAACATAAAGTTTTAAAGTCATTTTAAGATTAAAATGATTAATTTTTGCTAGTAGATTAGAAGAAGTGTTTATCGTCAGTTTATCTGTTTCTATAACTGTTAATACGAAACTAGTTTAACAACTCGTACATTAAAATATGCATAAATAAAGTGATAAACTCTCTCAACATGCGACTTGCCTTGATAAGTGAAAGTCCAATAGCTGTTGGTTTAATTTTTCCTAATAACGTCGAGCATAGAGGCCGTATGAATTGATGAGGAACAACGAAAATTAAAATATCAGCATCTTTTGCTGCTTCCACAACATCGGGAACTGCCACCTGTAATTATAAAGAAAATACGATTAATTTCCGAAGTATAATAGACGTTACGTAATTATTTAATCTTGTACTTTAAGAGTTGTTTTGTTGCAAAGATAATGAATTAAAAATATCATACAAAAGTATGAATTGCGTAAATGTTAATTAAATGCTGAGTAAACATTGTACTACGTCAGATACTTACAACATTTGTGGGCAGTTTGTGTCCGGGCAAATATTTGACATTTTCATGCGTTTCGTTTATGATTTCTGTCAGCTTTTTCCCATTAATCATCTCTTCGTACACATACATTGTAACACGATTATCGAAATTTGGTAATCGGGCTGCATTACCACCTACGATTTTCGCAATTGCAGAGCCCCTGTGCAAAAAGAAAAAATGAACCTAACCTCACTTCACTGAACTGTCTTCGGAAAATTTATTACCCAATAATGAATGAAACTTTCGGCATTATGTAAAGATACAAAGTAATTCTCTAAAATTATAATAAAATATTACGTACCAATTTCCGGAACCAACAATACAGACTCTTTTTGCATCTGGCATCGTGAAAGAGTAGAAGTGAATTAAAAATGACACAAAGAGTGAAAAACTAGGCAAGCAACAAGTGAGTGAGCGAAGTTGTCACAAATTATACTAGATGTAAAATAAATGTTTAAACTTTTGGACTTAGATTATATACATCGTTATATACAGAGGTTACCCGTGTACCTCGTGCATTTGCGCTATAGAGTCCGTGAAATAGACCCAATGAGCGGTTAGTAAAAATTCAAACGAACCAATCGCGTCCGATGCGTATAGGTCAAGTTTACAGTATCAGGCTGGCTGACCTTATTTACCCTTCATCGGTGTGTAGTAATTTATGCTCAACAAACATAAAAAACTATTATTATCTGTCGATTCAAATTCCACACTTTCACACAAAAATAATGACTCAAAAAAATTATATTATACTAAACGTTACAATTGAACAACAAATCAAAAATCAAGTTATGTAATTTCTCGTTACACACCTCCTTTTTCGGACAAAACAAAAATAAATAATTACGATAATATTATTCTTTTATGATAAATAACACTAACAATAATGTGAGTTTAATTATTTGTTTAAGTTGAAAAAAATCTTATTAGATCAAATTAGGTAATCTGATTTCAAAAAACTTGAAAATTATTTTATTAAAACAATTTACAAAAACAATAATATAAACATTACAACAATATAATAATGATAAAAAAATAAAAACTTTCTGCAAATGGTTAATAGCCCCCATTGCATGTTACCATTAAACTATTTATAAAGAAAATTATACAATAAGAATATATAAATATCTACCGATTATTCATTGTAACAATTTTATTTCATCTTACAACATATAACAGATGCTTAAAAAACTTTCACAAGAATTTATCACAAATATTAATTCACATTTGTTGAGCACCAAACACATTTATGCAAACAAATAATTATGTTTATAAATTAGAAATCGAAATAAACCTTACTGAGGAAATAAGTACTAATTTATAAACAATTAAAATACATTTGGTAGGCCCAGCAGAAAATAGAAACAATTATATATATATATATTACCTATAAAATTTAATTATTCACTTGCTTGTAAATAAATTGTATTGCTATTTATTGATACGTCCAGTTGAGGCCCAAAAATAAAGACAGTTTAACAATACAAATAGAATCACTTTATACAGAGCAAACAAAAACAATAACGTAGGACGTAAAGTTGTGGAAACAAATCGTTGTAGTTTTATAAAGAAATATTATTATTGTTCATACAAAAATTACTCTGCGTTACTTATTAATATTCGTAATTCATAAACGTATATTTGTATCGAGCGACGGAACAAGATATTACATAGTACCTAGTTAGTATAATATATAAAATAATGTCACACTTTCTACTACAAATATATAATCATGTCAAAATTAGAATGGCTCAAAACAACGTTTCCAGTTTTGAGACATTCTCTTGTTGTATACAATAAATCTAATATAAAAAGTAATTGAATATGGTTCACAATCATTTGAATCATATACATGTACTAGGTATAAGTAATATAATATTATAAGAATTTGTGCTGAATCACTAAAATATTATTTTTTTTTTTACAATACGATACAAACATGTATTACATTGACAAACACCTAAAAACACCAATTGACAAAGAGATTTATTTTGTTAAGTCTATGTCCCTCCTAATAAATGTTTTACATTTACTTTTTGATAAAAATTATCCCATCTTGTTTTTTTTTCTTTTACGGTATTATAATAATCTTTATAATATATTTTACACAGATTTAGCAAATGTGTCTACAATAGGAACATGTATCTTATGAATATAATAATAATAATATATTAAATATTACGTTATGTTTATGTACAATTAAAGTTTTCATAAAAACAATATTTATTAAAACAGGGTCAAAGTTTATTGCACGCATTCTCTGTTTTTAACTCTCCAAAAATACATATCAGTCTACTCAGGAAGGAATCTGTTTGCAAGGCTCTCTGATACATCACAAATGTTCATTCTGCAACCGAATTATTAATTTTTATATCCATTACTCATCAAAAATCAAAATATGGTTCCGTTGGTACAATAATATTTTGATTTTCGGTGTATAAAGATTAATAAATGTTGCATTAGTTTTTCAAAGCCATATACACCATTCTCTTACAATAATTTATAATTCTTACTTATAACAAACAAACCAACATTTGTGTCATTTTCGTTTTTATTTTACTTTGTATTATATACATTGCACATTTTGATTATTTAACACGAATATAAATATCCAATCTACATATTAAAAAAAGTTAATATTATATCATCACACTTTTGTTAAACGCTTGGGTTATATATATATATCATCATATTTATCATAATATAATACAAATGCTATCATTTGACATTTTTCTTTAATTCAAGTACTTTTTTTATTAAATAAAATCTTGCATCTTCACAGAAAAGCTTGGCTCGCATTAGCAACAAAATAATCTTTAAGTCGTCATTGTAAAATATTATCACAATGAAATATTGTTTCGAATACGAATAAATGTTCAGCACATTACTATATAACGATTATAATTATTATTATTAAATATCTTAAATAGTTTTGCGTGTGTACTATTGTAAAAATGGATGAATTTTATTTCTCAAAGTAATTAAACTAATAAATAAACAATATTATTAAGTAAAATTCATAAATAACACCAGATAAATAAACCATTATATTAGTAAAATGGTAAAAAAAATTATCTGGTATTTGGTGATCAAAATTAATACATATATGTATAAAGTGCTGCCTACTTTAGCAGTTTTACAACTTGTAATTTTAATTATCATAATTATTTATATATAAAAAATAATGATAACAAAATATAATATACTTGAATTTTACTTAATAATATTATAAGTAATAATTCGATTAAATAACTAAAAAAAATTGACAATTTTCGGCACAATTTGAGGGTTAATTACTTATTAAAAGTTTTTATAAATAATGTACTTGTCAAAAAAATATTTGGAATGTAAATATGTTTGCTATATTATCAACTTGTCAAATATATAAAATAAATAATATTAATTAGGTAATTAATTTATAAATGATAAACCCTCGTAAATATTTGGATCGGTATTTGGTAATACAGGATTAACACAAAAATCCTGATTTGTTAATTATTTTTTAATGGCTGTTACTGTTGATATAATCTACCTATTTATGTTAAATATAAATCTGTATGTAATGTTCTGTAAAAATACTGTAGTTCTATGGAGTTTTTAAGTTAAGTTATAGTTGAACACTTAAACAGTTTTCTTTCTGGTATTTGTACATGAATAAAAAAATAAATTCTGTTTATGTATTTTATTATTTTTTTTAAATAATGCTGAGCATTTATCTGTAAAGGTAGATAAGTTTTAGTTTGCTTTTATTTATTTTTCAAAACTAGATAACCGCGGTTACAATTATTTACGGAAAATAATTATAAACAACGATTTAGTTCAAAGTTTATGTAATTGAGGTACATCAAATTGGCACAAGATATAAATATTATAATTCCATGTATGTGTATAAAACTATTATTAATAATAATATTTATTACTTACTTCACATAATTTATAATTTTTTTTGTTATTTATATAATTATTATAGTTTTTAATAATTTCGATGTTTCAAATATTTTGCAAGATTTTTGCATTAACGGTATTATTTTTATATATATTAATTAATATCATATATATATTTAATATAAAATGGCAGAATGTATGAAACAACACACAATTGACTAATATTTTATGACTAGCAGGAACAACAAATTGATTGCAATATTGCTTGGTAACTTACGTGGTGATTAAACTAACAATAAGTAAATTCGTAACTTAAAGCCTGCGCCAAATATTAAATATGTAAATGAATGTTGTAAAAATTATTTATTTATGTGTTTTTACGTTGGATGTTTTGAGTAAGTTTAAAACAAAATCCAAATATAGAAATTTGTTTGAGTTCGTTGTCATTTTTTATAATGAAATTTAAGATTTCAGCAATTTTTTTTATTATACGTATATTTTAATTAATATAAAAACTATTAATATATTATAAAATTCAGGGCAAGTAACAAAATTGTTAAATTTTTTATAAATTTTTACTTAGATAAGAAATATATTCATGTTTAATGTAATTTTTAATCAAAGACAAAAAGAATTTCGAATTTATTATCACTTTCTAGGAATATTATGTGTTTATATTTATTATTACTTGCCTCGGAAATTTATTTTAAATCGAGAATAATTAAATACGAAGAAATTTATAAAAGTATAAAATAATAAATTGAATTGAAAATTCTAAACAATGTGAATGCATGTTTGTAATTGTAAATGTATATTAAGTAATTAATATTTCTATATATATATATTATATATATTCTATTCTTAAGTACGTGTTTTTATTATACACTTAAAAAATTAATTCGATGTTTAAGGCCAGTTTAAAAAATAAAACATAAAAAATATATTTATGTATAATTATGTTGATGGATTTCATGTAGTGTTGTTTTTTTTTTTAATATATATATATATACATTCGAAAGATAATTTTTTTTATCTTTTACGTACCAATTAATTTTTATTGCAATATTGGATTTATTACATTTATTAAAAATATTTACGGTATATATTATTTTAATATTCGAGGAATTTTTAATATTTTAAATTAAACTGTTTTTTTTTTTTAATTTAAATTAGCAAAATTCGGATTTTTTATAACGGACGAAATTTTGAAATATGTAGAAGTAATCTACAATTTAGTTTGTATTTTAGTAAATAATTTTTGAATGAAAACATAATTAACTCTGTATTTAAAAGGATTATTTAATTAATTATATGTTTGTTTTTTTGTCTGTTCTTGAAGTAATTTACGTAAATTGTCAAATAAGTTTTATTGCAGTAATTTATACCAATTTAAATTATATAAGTTATATCAATATAATAATCATTTCTAATTTAAATAAATAATGAGTATTTTTATGTGATTAGGTTTTGCAGCCTAATGGACAATGTCGCAAAAGTTTTGAATATAATTTATAGATGAGCCGTTTATTTTGAAAGTGACCTAAGTCCATTTTTCAATTTTTTTTTCTGATGACAGTAGAAAAGTTTATTATTTGAGGTTATGTATCATAAACAACAATTTGCGATTAAGCATATTAAATAATTGTCATATACTTTAAATATGCTAAATCGCAAATTGTTGTTTATGATATATAACCTCAAATAATAAACTTTTCTACTGTCATCAGAAAAAAATTGAAAAATGGACTTAGGTCACTTTCAAAATAAATAAACGGCTCAGATAACCAAATATAACCTAAAAATTATCGTTAAATAAAAACTAACCTAATAAATACTTGATTAACGCGGTGTATGAATATGCGTTGTTAGATGTTTGGACAGATAATCAGCTCGCGCAAAACATTTCCCACACATTTCGCAATGATACGGCCGCTCACCGGTATGAATTCGTAAATGTCGCGTCAAATCACTTTTCCCTCCAAATGCCCGGCCACAGAACAGACAGACGAACGGACGCTCGCCCGTGTGTTTCCTTACATGCAACTTTAGATTCTCCTTGGATCGAACGCATTTCCCACAAAACGGGCATGCAAAACGGCGTTCGCGCTGTCTTTCAGCGGCGTCCATTCGTAGGAAGCTGAGTATTGATGCTTCCTGCATGGAATTGGCGATTGTTTGTGCGTTTGTTGGCGTCGTTGTGGTGTTAATGGACGCTGAATTGGTCGTCGTCGTGGGTGGGAAGGTGATGCCGATTGAGTCGATCGTGTCGTCTTGGTCTAAATCGGCGCTTGGACGCGCGTGTTTTTCCGAATCGGTTGACATGTTCTCGGGGATGTCGTCAGCGTATGGTGGTTCTTGTTTGATGGTTATTGTGTCCAGGTTACTGTTGGACGTCTGTTAGAACAGTTTTATGTTTGTTACAAAGATAAATTTATTATTTTTATAGATTTTCTAATGCTTATTTATTATTATAAGTATTACAAATGATATTTTATTCAGAATCTTTAAATTAAAATGTCCAATAACTATTAAAATAATGTTTATAATATTAACAAGTTAACAAATATTTATTTTTGTAAAACTATTATAGAATAAAAGCTCTCGAATAATATTTCTGATCTAATAGATAAAAAATTAGTGACCAAATTTTCAAGACTCCAATTCAGAACGAACAAATATAAATTTCTTTTTGTTTCAAATAACATAATGATTTTTGAATAAATATCGCTGCAAAATCACAATTGTTAATAAAAAATACTTAACAAAAAAATCAACAAAAACCAGTTATAAAAAAACTAATTTTAGAATAAAGATTGTACGTATTGGACAAAAAAAAGACCATTAAAAAATTATTTATAAAAAAGACTAACATAAGTCTAACACGTTTTCTATAATTTGGGACAATTGTAAATTAAATTCGAAACACTAATGCTATTTCGATCCAAAGGATCCAGGATAACGATACAGATAAAAGTAAATAGTATGACTGAGAGAGTTTTGCGTGAGCGGAAGTTTCCAAGTAATAGGAATAGAAGAGCATGTATGAGAGAAATATTGTTTGGATAGGAATGTTTGAAGGAGGCTGATTTCGGAATAATAAAAAAAAGTTTTGGGTATATGGCGTTGTTTGTGTATGTATGTATAATTTAGCGAAAAATGAAAAACGAAACTTACCACCGGCATCGATTCATTGGAACTCGACACCTGATTATTACTTTCCGTTTGCTGTCCGCTCGCTTCATTCTCACCAGTCGGTGCATCGCTTTCGCATCCACTCCCGCTATGCGTCGTCTTCCCGTGCAGTCGTTCCAGCGCATGATTCAAACGATGCTTCTTAAACGACTTCAAATACCGAAACTGCATTCCGCACACATCGCACGAGAACAACTTATCAGCGGGCAACCTAGCACGATGATTCTGTTCGCGATGCTTAATATAAGCGGACCGATATCGATAACTCTGTCCGCATTGATCGCAAACAAAGGGCTTATCTTCGCCGGCGAAATGTCCTAGTGCAAGATGCTGTAAAGCTGTGTGTTGTTCGAGCAGCCACAGGGAGGGAAAAGCGGCCAGACAGACCGGACAGCGAAAGGTGGCGTCTTCAGAGGCGGCGGCTGATGCTGAAGAAGCTGCAGCGGCTGCAGCACAAGCGGCTGCTGCAGCTGCGGCAGCTGTTGTACCCAGGAGGGCTGGATGAAGCAGGCCTAAGAGACGGGTGGGTGTATCGTCACCTGACGCCGATGTGTTGCCGAATGTAGGAAATGGAAATGCAAATGGTGTTGATGAACGACTGCTGTGACCGCTTGTTGTTGTCGGATGATCGATTAGCGGGGAGCCGAAGCAACGTTCGATTTCGAGAGCCATCTGGAAAAGATCGGTCATAAAATAAACATGCTACAAATATAATAATTAGAATAATAATTTAAATTCTCGACCTAAAAAAAATCGATTAACTTTATAATTTTTTTTCTGCGAAACTATAACAGATATCAAACCGCGGTTTTCTGAGGGTGAATTTATTTTACGAATTTTTATTTTTGCTTTTGTCGGAAATTGTCCGAGTTCTAACTCTTTCTTTGAAGTTTTACAAAACTGGACGGCTGTGTGGTAACAATAATGTCTCCTGTCTTTGAAAAAAAAAAAACATTTTCCTATGGTCGCCATTTTGTCCCGAATGAATATTTGTGGATAAAACTAGATAATATATCATATTTCAAGAATGCCTTTTGATTTTTGTGTCAAATGAAACATTGCAGAGCTTCGAAGAAAGGGTTAGAACTTGGATGATTTCCAACAAAAACAAACATAAAAATTCGTAAAAGAAATTCAAAGACTATTCTTTCACCTCCAGCAAACCGCGGTTTGATATCTTCTATAGTTACGCAGAAAAAAAAATCATAATGTTAGTCAATTTTTTTAAGGTCGCGAAAGATATATCATATACCTAAGTAACATCATTTTATTTTATTTACAGTATGTATTCCATTATGAAATATTTATAAGGTGACTAGATTTTTCAAAAATTACCTACTTCATTAGTTAGATTAGATTAGAAGCAGTCTAATAAAACAAATTAAAAGCATATTAGGCGAACTCACTTTGATGATAAAAGATACAAGAGAATTTATTGTCATTATCTGCGAGCTTTATTGCATAACACCTATTTAATATTAAAATAGTTGATAATTTTATTCGTACTTATTGTGAATTTTAATTTCTAAAACTTTTTCTTATAATCTTATCAGAAGGACGAGATATATTTACACGTTACATTACTTTTTGTAAACACTGTATAATTTATTAAACGAGAAAAAGAAAATATTGCAAATAATAATAATAAAAACTTTAGAAGTTATTTTACTACAACATAAAAAATATTCCACACAACCTTTTTATACAGTATTTCATTTATTATAGTATTTAAAAATAGAAATCGGAAATAATCGCGGCTCTAGTAGAAAATCACCTGTTTAAACGTCATTCTATTTTTATCAAATAATGAAAATCTAATTTTAAATCAGTTGTACTATTGCTAGTTGTTTACTAGACTGATTTACCAATCAAATGCATCGTTCAACAAATTAACTTTAAAAATATTTTATGCAGTACAATTTTTTGTACTTACACAAGAAAAATTTTTAAATGACCTTTTTATCTAAAGAAAAAAAAAGCACTTTTAGTTAAAAAATCAATAAAGATTTCAATATTAATGTTTGATACATAATAATCAAATGTGGAATCATATGGGGGAATTGTTAAAAAACAAACTGCAGATAGTTGAATATTTTTACAACTTTATTTGTCAAAATTTTTATTTTTACAGCTATGATATGCATTTTTTGTTTTTAAAACAGCATAAAAATTATAAGCTTCGCAGGCATAGTGACAAAAATAAAGTAACTAAAAACTGAACGGTGTGTAGTTGGGAAAAAAATAATTATGTGTGTGAAAAAAGTTGCCGAAAAACTAAAAAACTCTGTCATAAAATTGTGCATATATTAAAAACAAATTTGTAAAATGTAATGAATTAATTGGGCAAAGCGTACCTCTATCACATAAATGAGATTATACATATTACAAGCTGCATGGCTCGACCAGAAGTAATTTTTTATTTTTCGACAGTAAAATACCAGAGGCGTAGTAAAGATATATTTTCCAATGTTACCCATAATACGTCACTAATAACAAAATCAAATCATTCAGCTGTTTATTATCAAAATACGAACGAATTTCATGTGGATTTTGTCAATAAACAACAGATCAATTAACCTTAATCAATATAATTTTCTTATTTTTACAAAAACTCTCGAAGACTCTTCCCTACGTCACTGGTAAAAACAAAGCAGTGATTTCCAAAACTACAGGAGAAATCTAATACAGATTTCCTTATATTCTAAAAAAGTTTCATTCGAATTGATAAAAACTATTTCATAACAATAAAATTATTGATAATAACAAAAATTGTTAAAATATATAAATTTTTGTGTGTGTATGTGTATTTTCGGTATGTGTTTATAAATTGTGGACTATTAATTATCAGGAACTTGAGATGAATCATGAAACATTATTTGTCTCATATTTATATCAATTTTTCGATTTAATTTAATGTTTATTTATTTTTTCAATCTCAAAACTGAATAAAATAGATAAATATGAAATAAATAATTTTTCACTTTTTAAAAAATATACATCATTTCATTATTTTTTTTTTATATCACACAATTGTAGATTCATACTTAACTGTAAAATACAATTAAATTAATTTAATAATAGTTAAATTCTTACATTTTTAAATATTTCTTTTCAATAATTTTTCTAATTCAATATTTTTCATTAACATATCAAAAACTTAAATTTATAAAAAAATTGATTAAAACGTAGAACTTTATGGTTTCAATTCTCATATAGTAAAAAATCTACAATTGTATAAATTTACTGTCATTACAATAACTTAATAATTATTTTTTACAAAGTTACATTGCATAATAGCGAGTTTGTGAAACATATAATTGATATTTGTAAAATTAAATTACCAATATAAACTATTACAGTGGCTGTGTTTACAAAAAGCAGGTTTCCTAAATTTTTCATTTTATATCGTTTACCATTTATTTATATAATTTTGAAAACAACAATATCTAAATTTATTTAGCATTATAAAACTGTGATCAGAAACCAAAAAGAAATCTGCTTTGTGTGTTAAAAAATCTGAATCATACTCGGCTGCAAATATATACAGAAACAATATTGAACAAAAATCTATGTCATTTTGTCATTTGCTTAATTTGATGACTGTTACATCATTAGGATGTCATCATCAGTACATTATTGAACTTAATAACGATTTTTGTTTTGTTTTTGAAACATTGTTTAGTACGAAAAATCATTATCGCAGTATTTCACATGATAAGACAATATGAGGAATGTTCGTGTTACAATTATTATTCTTTTCACTAGGTACGAACTTAAAATTATTACGCAATTTATGTATGTGTGTGTGTGTGTGTGTGTGTGTTTTTGTGAACTTACTGGCTTTTTTTTGTAAGTGTTATTGGATGTGTAATATGTATATTTTGAGATAAATATTTAATTACATTTCGGTTAACTCTCAATATCTATTTGACTGTAAAATTAAAACAAATTTATATAACAAACTTTATTTTTTATGTGCTATTGTTAAAAATATGTAAAATAAAAAACAAATAAAGGCTAAAGGTGTTTGTACACTTGTGCACAATATATTTTTGCACAGGAGACGACAACTATAGATTTTATAAGTTTATTGAGTAGCTAATTTCATAATAACTCTTTTTTTATTTGAAGTCTATATGGTAGACATTCACACCATTATTTAAAATTGATTTTGAAGTTTAAAACTGATCATTTTTATCCCGCATTTAGTATCATACTAAATTTATATATAAAATATAAAATTCAATTTAATTCATACGGTTGTTCAAGTACTTTAAAATAAATGTATGTAAAAATTAGGTTCAAATAAAAAAATTAACTACTTATATTTTTTTGGAATCAGCGTTAAATATTTTCTCACTTTAGTATTATTTAAAAATGTATGTATATCACTAACATTATGTCTTATTTTCTTGTAAATATTATTTCTTTTTATGTTCTAAAACGATATTAAATTTTAGTAAATAAAATAAAATAAATATTGAGAGGTAATCGCAAATATTTTTAATTAGTTTATAATTCATTTCTTTCTGTATAGTAAATGTTGCATACACATCATATTTTTATTGTATAACAAGTAAGTTAAAGTATAAAAAAAAATCATTATTAAAATAAGTAACAGCAAAAACGATTTTTTTATTGGTAGTTGGCACTCAGCTATGTATTTTATTTTATTCAAAATACTTCATATAATTGTATCAGTATTTTGAATGTTTGTTTGTTGTGTATTTTCAGTTATCAGTAAATATTAGTTAGTAGTAGTTGGGTTGCGTTATCAGTTTATCTGTAAATTAATTAACAATGTATTTTAATTATTTATTGTATAATTAGTTTAAATAGTGGATTGATTTGTCAACTGTAAAATATAAAAAAAACGCTAATATTTCCTAGTTATAAAAAGTTGACATTTTTTTTAGAAACAATGTTCCTAAAAATAACGTCTCTCTACTTATAGGCTATATATTGTATTGAACATTGGTTTTTTTATTCTTTTTCTATTGTTATATTGGAAGTGAGTGACCCTGAGCTAGCTACCATGGGATAAAACTCAAAATTCTTATCGCGAAATTGGAATACAATTTTCCAAAATTTTATTTTCTATAAACTTTCTTCAAATAATTATATATGTTACCGTAAAAGCTCGAAAAACAGTAAATCCTAGAATGTACGCGCTAAACTTAGGATTTACCAATTTCATGTGGTAAAACTACGAAAAAATGTATCATCAATATAATTTCGGACTTCTGCCACGCCACTAACTAACTAACTAACTAACTAACCTAACCTAACCTAACCTAACCACTTTGGCTTGGTAAAAGCCTAAAATTAAATAACTGACACCATTTTTCGTACATTTACTACATCTAATTGGTAAATCCTAGGTTTAATGCGTCTATCCTAGGATTCATCAATTTTCGAGCTATTACAGTGACATATACATTCATTCTATGATAATTTAAGTAATTTCTTGTTTATATCTAAAAAAATAATGAAAGTTTTATGTATTTTATTTCAATAAAATAATTTGAATATAATAATTATTCAAATAATTTTTAACAAATATAACTTTTATATCTATAGCTATAAATAAAATTTATTTTTTAATCATATTTGACAAAGTTAACAAAAAAAATAAAATTTTAGAAACTTTAAATATTCCTTTTAAAACATGCTTATTTTTTGTTTTAAAATAAAAATCGGATATTTAGGAAAATATACTTTCACAACTACTACTAAAAACGATTATAAACAAAAAACGCAAAACAAAACTATTTTATTTCCTAAACATTAATAGTTATTAAATAATCTTTTTTTTTTTTTCAATTTTTCGTACAAGTTTATTAATTAAGCAATATACGCATTGCATCACAGTCTAATCGCAGATTCATCTGCAATTCAAATATTTATAATCACTAATAATGTTCCCATACAATTAATATAAGTAAAACTTAATATCATCGCGCAACTTTTATTTAGGTTTTTTTTCTTTTATGTATAATAACAGTCGCTGTTGCCCAAATATTTATTTATTTATAATGATTTATAGTCTATTTCATTTTCCAACATTAGATGACGTAATTAATAAAATTAATCGCGTCATTTTGTGTGTGATTTCTGTATGTATCTGTATAAAAATACAATAACAATTTTTTATTTACTTGTTTTGTCATTTGTGTTTCGTAAATCGTGATAATTATCACGGATATGCTGTTTCGTTAAAAATCGGTTTCGAAAATTGGCAGTTATAATCACATTTACTACGAAAAAACTACGCATAATTACTGCAGTAAATTTAATAAATTTTACGTAAATATGATGCATTTTATAATTATACTTCAAAAAATTCAAACTACATTATATTTCATATAAAAAATCTTTCAGAACTCATTGTATAGAATAAAACGGCTTCAGATTTAAGTTCTGTATTAATAATCTAAGCCGTTTATTATATTTTATTTTTATTCCAACGCTAAAATAATGCCAGTTCAAGTGTAATTAAATTAACATATAAAATTAATCAAATTTACAGCAGTAATTATGTATAATTATTACTATAGTTAAAGTAATTATAACAACTAAACCATTTAGTAACGTATAGTTTTTTGTGTATTTGTGTGTGAAATTATAAAAAAAATTTATTAGCCATGATGACATACAGCTATGTAATATAGTTTTTCAAAAATTATTTAAGAATTTTCAGATATTTAGAAAACATACTGCAATGTCATTGTATTTTTTAAAACAATCGGGTACATATATATTTATTTATTTGCATTTCAATTTTTTTTTCAGAAATGATTAAAACAACAAATTATTTTTCAACAGGCACTCTGGTTATCCTGTGATATATTACATATTTTTTTTTTAATTATCATTTTAATTATGTTGTTTACAATGTTTTTAAGTGTAATCCGGTTTATACATATCTTGTGTGTTTTTTTCTCTCGCTTAATGTTTCAGAATTATTGTGGAAAATCCAATAATTTAAATCTTATTAATAAGAAACTACTTTTTTGCGACATGTACAATTATTATTATTATTAATTTTTTTTTATTCATTAATTATTTCTAAGTGTGTAGTTCAAATTTACAAAAGTATAAATTTCTCTAACGAACTATTTCAGCTTGATATAAAAAACTGATGTATCCATTGTTGAGCGCAACAATTAATATATTAATTAATTAATTAAAAATACAGCACGAAGACACTGCACTACTCCTATAGATTCGACATATGTATGTGCGTCCCCCAGTGCATTTTTATTTTATTGACAACATATAAATAGTGGAAATTGAGCTTTACTCAATAAAAGATTAAATTTGTTATATATTTCTGTTGTTTTATGATAAATAAGAAAATAAATTTTACTTTGACAGAATTGTAATCTGTAAAATTAAACAAATTTTGGTTGTTTGTTTTTGATAAATTATTGTAAACATGTTAATATAAATAAAATGTTTATAAAATATTTCAGAATAAGATAATCAATTTTATAAGTTACAAATTTATTATTTAATAATTATTTTTTTTTGCAAAATTTTATATACTAATCTGTATTATAGTAAACGTAAAATATTATAAAGTAATTATTGGATATGAAAAAATAATTCTTCAGAGAAAGACAATATATAAATCAAATTTTCAGATAATGAATTGAAAATTTGAAAACATTTTTAGTGTTGTATTTGAAACTTATAAAAGATTTAGCAAATTTTTAGTAATAGCTTATGCAGTAAAGTTAAAAAAAATGTAATATCAATTTCCTCTATTTATAGTGCAAAAATAGGGTGTAAAAGTGCACAGTATACAATCTTGGGTACCTGCGTACTAAATGGGACTTGTCTTGCTATGAAACATCTACCTTGATAATTTCTACTTATTAATATAATATATTACTCAGTGTGTGTGTATGTGTGTGTATCGGTATTTAATTCTCTCGAGACACTTGGTGTCATTGAAAAGAAACCGATTTTCATCATTTAATTTATTGTTAAACTATGAAATAAATACTTTTAAAGCTCTACAACCCTAGCTAAATATATTATTATTATTATTAATTATGATAATATATATATGTATATAATATATACATTCATTCATATTTATATATAATATAGATATATCTCTATTAAAAATATTTATAAATATACTCTTTCGCATTAGGAAACAAATTAAAAAAGGAAAAAAAAAATGTACAAATATCTCCATTCGTGTGCAGATATATTACTCTATAAAAGTGTTCTATTATTCATTTGTATTATTTAATAATTCATTAATTATTTATTGCTATATTATTTCCTGTGGTAAAAATATACGCGGAACATTTCACCGAATCTAATTCTCAATCGAATTCGAAATATTTGAGAGATAAAACAATATGAGAATTAATTTAGTGGAATGTTCTTCAAATACGAATATAATGTAAATTATATATTAAAAAAAAAAGGAACATCTATTTTTATCATGTAATATGAATGGTTTGTTTTGTCGATAAAGTTATGTAATTTTTCTTTCTTTATTAGTATATATATATATATTGCTGCCACAACTTTGTGAGTGCCAGCGTGCTGTTACTCGAAACAGATTTTATATATTTCCTAAATATTTACTATAGAATCACCATACTTCATATTTACTTAGGGCAAGGTAGTATTATTAATTCATTTATCATATGATTTTTCCAATTTTTAATAATTTTCTAACTAAATATTTGTCAGTTCAAATAGATTACTGATTAATAAAAATGTATTTTATATGTGTCAGTATTTATTTAAAGTTACTACAGAATAGAATGCCTTGTATTCCGTCTGATGTTATGAAAGATGCAAATATTGATATATAAATAAAAAGCCAAATATTTTTAACGCCATACGGCGATAAATTAGTTATTTACGTTTGCTACTGAAAACGATAAACCATAGATTATAAATGTATAAAAATATTTATAATGATTTCATTGCAAATCTGAAAAATTCATTTTTAAGTTTTAGTAAAAACAGCGGTTTATATTTAACAAATAATTATTTATCGTTTATTTAAAATTGGAAAAATAATTATAATAAAATTCGTGGATATAAAAAAGAAAAAAATTATATCCTTCAACATTATTCATTGCACATTTTCTCACTCAAAAGTATTCGCAAAGAAAGTGGAAAAAATAAAATATGTGTAAGTATTTTACAAAATTACATACACACTAAGTTTTTTAATTGTCATGCGTTAGTTAATAAGTAATTAAAGAAAATATACATTTCCAATAATAGAAGATACAATATGAAACAATATTAGACACACAATACATGTGTGTTTAACTGGTTGCATAAGTAAATTTCGAATAAAATATATACCGATTTCATTTTGAAAATACCATGTATTTTGTATCCTTAAATTGTCAGGAAAAAGTCAAGATTATATTACTAATAAAAAGAAAAGAAAATGTATCTATAGCTGTTTTTTAAAAACAATTTTAAAGAAAAAAAATAACAGTTTAATCAGTAACTTTATTAATAGATAAAACAAAAAATAGTTATGAATAAATCTCAGTATTTCAAACCATTGAACTAATTTATGTTTATAATATTTTGCGTACTAGCTTCTATAAACCTCTAAATAAATTCCTAGATTAATACTATTACTACAAAATATTAGGAATTAAAAATAGTTAGGAATACGGTGGTAAATTGTTATTATAAAATCTAGCTTCTAAAATAATTGTAACTACAACACAAATTTATTAGTAAACGATCAATTTTACTCAATTACATTTCTCTTATCGTTTGACATTGAATCATTTAGTAATAAGAACGTTTAAAATTGAATGCACCAATTTTGTTATTATTAAATAAATATGAATTTTATAACTTTAACAAGTATTGTTGCAAATTTCAAGTTGTCAAAAAAGTAAGAAAAAAAAATGTAGTTGTGTAATATTAATCAAAGGAACGAAAAATAATAATATTTTATCACTTTTGCAAACACACATACAACAAATTGTTTTTGTATTTGTTTGAATGCGAATGTGTAAGTAATAATAATTCTGTATGTTATCACAATGAAAGTCGACCGTATGTAATGTATTACAACCTTTGCAAAATAATACTGCCTGTATTTTTCTTTACCACAGTCAGATTTTAGAAAAACTTACAAGTTTTACTTGAAATTATTTATGAATAAACCAATTTAGTAATTTAATAAGTTAAGATATTAAATATCTACGAAGAAATAAGCGCAATTATTTAGAATTTTAGAAATAAAATTTATCACATTAAAGAGTATTTCAAAAAGCAGAAATTTAGACAACTAAATAATAAAAAAAAAAAACTAAGATCACAATAGAATATTTATTTAAACATATATTTTTTATAATTTATTATGGCTTTTAAAATATTTGAATAAAATACATAATTTGGTTGGTGATTTTGAACTATGTCGTACTGATTGGTTAGACAGAAGAACAAAATATAAATAAAAAATATTATTCAATTTTTTTTTGTTTTGTTAATTAATATAACAGAATTATTGATACATTATCAAGTTAGTCATGGGATTGGTACCTAACAATTTGTAGTAAATATTAAATATTTAGTACTAAATAAATTAAAATAAATCACATGGAAATATCAAATTACGTTATTATTATTATTATTTTTTTTTAAGATATCTATATTAAAAATTCTTAATTAATCGTCACAAATCTTCTAAATTAATAAACAATACTTGAAAAATCCATCACATATATGTCTTGAACGAACTTAATATATTCTTTTGTTATACAAATTGTAAGTACCCTAAAAAGCAAAATAACTAAAAATATAACAAAAAAAGCAATGATGAAACTTTTTGAAAGACGATAAATTCTCACTAGTACAATATAATTCTATGCATCATCCTCAAAATTGTACCCTGTCCCTAAATAATATAATATTGGCGCACCACTTTTTTTAAAAGCTAACCACAACGATCAACCCATACACACTAATGTTCTTCATCGATTTAAATTCATCACAGATCAAGATCCAAATTGTCATAAGATCTATACTCAGTCACACCTATGACCATTCCAAAATACACTAATATAATAATATTTCTATCACAGCTCTTTGATAGTTGCCTTAAAATCGACAAATAGCACTTTTTGAACCAGTCTCTAGTAAGGGGGAGGGGGGGAGGCTACAATCACGATATTAATAATTATATACTCGTATAATTGAAACATGCAACCATTAATCAATTTTATATAAATAAGTATTAACTATCAAAGATTTAAATTACATATTCATTCTTTGAAATTTGTATATTTTTTTCGATGTAACAGAAAACTCAATTACCGATTTGAAATATTTCGAATAAAATTTAAACACACTCGGTGACGAAGTTTATAAATAATTATAGTTAACGTTTCTAAACGATTTGGTCATCACAATGAACTAATTTAAATTAGTTACAAATTTCGGGATTCGAACTCGGGTCGTCTTTCGCGGACGAAACTCTTACAGTGAATTCGTAGCTCAGTTGGTTAGAGTGACGATGTCGTCCGAAAAAGACGAAACACCCGAGTTCGAATCCCGAAATTTGTAACGAATTTAAATTAGTTCATTGTGATTACCAAATCGTTGGATTGTTAACTATAATTCATTTCAAATAATATTTATAATTTAATTTAATTTAATTTTTGATAAGTTTGTCGCATTTTTCAATTACCGAATAAAAATATAACTATAGCATACAGGTTAATAACTTGTACACGAAAATTTCATTATTCAAGTGGATTAAATATCGTTTAAGGAATGTGGGGAAAAGGATAGGATAATTAATGGATTTATTACGAAAAAAAAAAACAGGATAATTTCGTCTGATCGTTGTGGCGCGCACAGCACCAGTTATTGCAAAAACTGCACATTTGCATTTTCAAAAAAATTATCAACAAAACACAACATTCTTTTCTCACTCATGCCAGCACGCTAAACAGCATTTCAAATGTCACTAAGTAACATTTTGAAGATTTATTTCGTGTATTTAGATGGTTTTTTTTATATACTTCTTTCTCTCTTAAGTGATTGCTAACGCGACACTGATAAATAATATTTGTAACTATTTATGTAACTAGTATTTGCCTATTGTGTTTGTAAAATTCACATACGAAACTGGTAAATAAACACAATAATTATCAAATAATAGAATTGATTGTCAGGTTATGTTGTTTTTTTTACAATCAAATAATTAGAACTTCCTGTATGATATGTAAATTTTCAGAGTTAAATTCAAATTTTATATAGTAAAATAATATATCATTTGCGAAATATTTCGTATGTGAACTCAAACAAAAATAATTAAAAAGAAACTTGATAAAATAATTTATGAAACATACACAATAACCTAACAATTATGACAACTGAAAAGAATTTAATTTAAATATTATGTAACTGAAATTGCTTACCTATTTTTTAGTTGTAGTAAAAAAATTTTTACTATGTCTGTTATAAAAAACAATTATTATTTAAAGTAAATTATTCTCAATTATATAATACGCATTTTTATCACGCATTCACTCACTCTATACAAGGAACTATATGTTGTAATTTTTATATATAGTATAAGTTGAACCGCGAGCAATCACAGGGTAATTTTTCATTTAATTAATATATAAACCTATACAAAAAAAGATTTCTCTACATCATAAATATTTTTTAGACTCCTAGCTGTAGAATAATTATTTTCTATTATATACCGGAACTGTCGGTTGTGTTTTTAACTTATGACGTACATCAAATATTGCTTTTTTACCGAAGAAGAAGAAACACATTTTCCGGCTTATTGCATTCTTTTTTTTGTTGTAAAATTTAACAAGTGTATTGTATTTTTTAAGTCTTATAGTTTCCCGAGATTTAAAATTTGTTTGTTCAATATTATTTATTAGAGAATTAGTATTGGACAAACTAATTTTAAAATGTTTTGTATTTGAATAAAAAATAAACTATTTCATTTGTGTGTGTTTTCATTTTAAAATTGTGTTTATAAAAAAGCAACATTTCATTATCTTAATTATCGACAGTCTTCATTTATTATATCTGCATTAAAAAGGTGTTATCATGAAAATTTAGAACGAAAGTAATTCTCTTATTTATTTTAACTTATAATATTTTTAACTCACTTACTTTTTATATTACTTACTGATGTCATTTAAAAATAATTAATTTATTTTTAGAGAAAAATGGCTGAATTTCGTGTTTTTGTATGTATATAATTACAAATTAAGAATAAGTAAGAAAATTAATTACTGATTAAAATAATTTTGGTAACACCTTGTATAACGACCATATAATATATGCGTGTGTGTGTTTATTTGAAATAAAATTGTGTGTGAGTGTGTTCATTGAATCAATGAATCCGATTATAAATTGAAAATTACAAGAACGGCTCTGTTTTGGTTAATGATGATGATGGTAATTAGGCGGTCGGGGTAAGGGCGGGTAGACTAGAACGTGTCCACTATGTGGCCACCACCGTTGCTAGTGTGGACTCTCTTCCTCCGTATCTAACGGACTGGGCGATAAAAATTTCCGCACATATTTCGGATAATGCGTCTTCTCGTGCGCCTTTAATATTGTCGATCTTGAAAATGTCTTACCGCATAACGCACAACGAAATGGTCGCTCACCCGTATGCACTCGACAATGGTCTTTCATATGATGTCGCAATTTAAACGCTTTCCCGCAAAATTCACATTTGAAAGGACGATCGCCCGTATGTGCCGGTAGATGCGCGATCAACGAACCAACATCGGGAAATGATTTCCCGCAGAATTTACACAGCACAACACCACCACCACCGGTAACATCACCCGCAGCTAGTTCCAGTTCCATTGGTGATGGTAAGGCCATAAGATGCGGATCCGATGTGATGTCGTGTCCTTCATGTGGAGCTGGTGGCGGACGACTGCTGAAGTGTGATTCGATAAGATGTAGAGGTGTATCGGATAGGTTAATACCTGGTGCACCTAGCGGATGGTGTTGATGTAGCTCACGATATTTGAGCGATTCCAGCGAATGCGATAAGATGTGACGTGTTAGTTTGCTTTGATGTGGAAACGATGCACCGCAATACATACAGGGATAGAGACGTGGTGATAATGCACCACCGCTGGTGCCGCTACCATTTCCAGTCGTGTCCATGCACATTGATTCCCCACCGATATTGGATATGCCACCCACCACACCACCACCACCGCCGCCTATTATGTCCTGGAACCAAACAAAAATACACATCAACTTCTTGTTGCAATTCTCTTTTTTGCTCTTTTAATAATCTAACTATAGTGAGTAATGTGAATAAATATGATTTCGCTAGCGAGAAGCGGTATTAAGGCAATTGCCAGATGATTTTCTTTCTTTTTTTTTGAAAGTAATCCCGCCGTCCGTCTTGTACTTTTAATCGATAGATGATTATTGTTATAATACTACAAGAAGTTGACGGTCATTTTTGTTTGATTCAAACAGGACAAAAGTGCATCAATTTGAGAGGATAACGAAAATGTATACTTAAACACGTAATCGAGCACGGAACTATTTTGCATTAAGTACTTGGGATGTGTAAAATTAACAAAATTTGTTTTAATTTCAAATTTTTACAATCCCAAGATAATAAAAATATGTCAAGCATAGAAAATGTTTAATAAAGTAAAATACAATGAAATGGTGCATAGGATGCGGCAGGAATTAGTTATTATTATTAGATTTTTTTTTTTGGATATTTGGAAGTGAAAAATGAACCTACAGGATAATTAAAAAGTATAGAAAGAATAGATTATTGGTATAACTATAAGTTTTATCAAAAATTGTTTTAAATAAATTTAATGGAACAAATACAATAAATTGTCGCTTTTCCTGCAGGTTATCATTTTTAGAATCAAAATTAATTTAAAAAAAAAAACCACCTGCAATAGTTTTCCCCATATTTATCGTGTTTATTTGTCATTATTTTCAAAAACAATACATCAATGTTTCAGTGATACCGTTTATAGTAAACAAATATTTTTTATATATATATATATATATATATATATATATATATATATATATATATATATTATGTAATTTACAAGTTTCTATGTTTTATTGATATTTTCTTGGGAAATAGTTTATCTTTTCGGAAGTTTTTGCGGATATTTCATGGCAATCAAATTAGATAGAAAATAAATCTTTATCAAAAGATTTGTTCAAAGAATTGAAGCATTTCAATGTTAAATACATTAGTAGTTTCATTTTCATAATATTTATGGCAAAAGCTATTGAATAAATTACAATTATAATAAATATTTGTTTACTTTTAAAAAAAGTCTTACATTGTCCCATCAAATTTACAGAAATGTTTCCATAAAATTTCTAGTTAAACCAATAATCCATTCTCCTTGATTACCCTGTATGCGTTTGTGTGTGTGTGTGTGTGTGTGTGTATGTATATGTATATAGAATATTGACTTAAAAGTGATGATAATGTTATATAACAAGCATAATAAATAAAATTTCTTCCCCCCTCTCGCCCTTGTTCAACTGCATAAAATAGTTATTTAGCCATAGCTTTCACATCTAGAGAATCGTGCACACATTTATTATATAGCAAATAAAAACAATAATGAAGGTCAACTTCTCGACACGGACACGGATATCATGCGTCGCCTCTCACCCTCCTCCACCCTCTCCATCATTCTCTTCTATAAATTTCCCTCTCTGCCATTTTGTTGCTTGTTACAGACGCACCACTTTGCCGCAACCGGAATTCATTACATTTTTTTTTATCGGAAGTGCCATGTAAATAATCTTATTACCATATTCAACTGCATTTTCATTTATTTCAAAAAAAAAAGAGTTAAATATGTAGATTATATAACTATTACATAATTTCTGTATTTAAAGAGATGTTTGACTGTATTATTAATAAAGAAAATAAAATTTGTGTTTCAATTTACGAGACGGGCAAGATTGGCAGAGCCATCTAGTAAACAAAGTTTGACACACAGAAACAGAATCCGATTTTAGAATGGTTGAGAACATTGGATATATTTTTTTCAGCTTTTTTATTTTTAATTTCATTATATCAATTTATGCAACATATCTATGACTTTCATTAAATGATATAATAATTACAATGCTCTAATTAATAAATAGCGAATTATTAAAAAAATGTAGATATAAAAAAAAACTAAATATTGAATTCACTTACCGAGTCGTGTGAATGTCTGTACTCTGATGAACATTCGCCCGTACTTTTTTCATCACCAAAACCTGTTGAACTCCAGTCGACTTCTTTTTTTAGCGACTAAAATAATAATCAAAATAATTACATTAATTTTTGAAAGTGGCTATTTATACATACGGTATGTATACGCAATTGGCTATTTATACATACAGTATTTTTACGTAATTGGCTATTTACGGTAGGTTAGGTTAGTAGGTTGGTTTAGGTTTTTTTTTTTTAGTATGTATAAATAGCTAATTGCGTATACATACCGTATGTATAAATAGCCTCATCCTTAATTTTTACGTAATATTGATATAAATTTTTAAATATTTTACTTTGTTAATTTCTTATCAATTGTCATGACTTGACTTTATTAAGTTATTCAAATCTTGATTATTTTTTAATTACTTTAATCCATTTAATGAATAAAATAAAAAAAATAAACGGTTAAAAAATAAAAATAAAACCAGCAAAAACTAGAATAAAAATTGATAAAACTGCGGTACCTAGTAACAAAAAAATATGAATATAATTAAAAGTTCTAAAACTAATAATCAGTGAAAGTAAACGTGTAAATTGTAATTTTATTCTTTTTTCGTGAATGAACTATATTGATGAGAATGAAAACCGTTTGTTTTTCATTTTTAGTAACAGCTGAATTCTCAACATTAAAAAAAAATCAATTTATATTTAGTTTTTGCTGACATTAACAGTAAAATATAATAGTTTTAGTGCTGTATTTTCAAATAAGTACAGAACAGGCACGAATCTAACGAGATTTATTGTAAATTCATGTAATAAGAATCACAAGGAAATGCAGATCGGATCAAAGATTAATAAAATGAAATCTTCATGTCAATTTTGATGACTATAAACAATGTTAGACTACAAAGTTTTGCACAAAAACTTCAAAAATTTGTAGATCTAATGGAAAATAATATATTAGTTCAAATAATTTATATATACAGAGTGTAAAGTGATGAGGTTTCCTATAGGGAAAAAAATTTTAATATGAGTTTTAAGAGAAAAACTTATTCTTTATAAAAAAATTTTGCTTCTATCAAAACCCCTAATAGTCAAAGAAAAATCCAGTAATCACTTAAGATAAGATCGAAAACTTGATATTATGTCGAGTTGTTGATTTTAAATATGACTAAGTCCGTATGTTACATCAGTATCGTGTCAAAAATGTTAAAAATATTTGTCATACAAGAGACTTACTTTTTAATTATTATTATTATTATTATTAATTTACCAAAATATAATTATTATTATTATTAACAAGTAATCCATGGGTAACACACGATACTGATGTAACATTTGGACTTAGTCATATTTAAAATCAACAACTCGACATAATATCAAGTTTTTGATCTTATTTTAAGAGATTACTGGATTTTTCTTTAACTATAAGGGGTTTTGATAGAAGCAAATTTTTTTATAAAGAATAAGTTTTTCTCATAAAACTCATATTAAAATTTTTTTCCCTATAGGAAACCTCATCACTTTACACATTGTATAGTAGAATTTATTCAAAATGAAGAAAATACTAACCAAAGGTACTTGCTGAACAGGCGGCATACCGGAGGGCCCCGCAATAGGTTCGGTGCTATGCGGCGATGGTAGCCGATTGCAGACCGACGGCACCGTTCCCAGCAGTCCACCAGGTAGCGCTGAACACGATGTCATCGTCGCTGCACTATTATTATTATTGTTATTATTACTAAGAGCCGTATTATTATTATTATTATTATTATTCGTGAGTGTCATATCGTTCGGTCCGCAGCTGGTGTGCGTTGAAGCTGGATTCGTATCAGTATCATCGGGTGAATCGGGACGCAGTGTATCCGTACTAGGTGGCCGTGAATCTGGTTTATCGGTTTTGCGGAGCGCTAACGGTGAATTTGCTGGTGGCGGCAGTGAATCCATACTACTCGAATCATCTTTTATCGATGGTGGTGGTAGCCGACGATTGACTAATTCGGTTGGTTCGTTCTGCTCCTTGTCCGTCGTCATCATAATCGTATCCGTATTGGTGTTGTTGGTGTTGGTGGTGGTGTCATTTTCCTGCGGTGTACTCGTCGTCTCTTGCTTATCGGGTTTGTTGTTGTCCTGTCGCAGATTGGTCATTTCGGCGAGACCCTTCACTTTGAGGCTCTCGGCCGTTTTGAGTAGGGCGGATAGTTGACAGTATTCAACGTTCACCTCGCCCTTGTACATGAATTCGACGAGGGTGCGTAGTTCGGTGAAACGTACGTCTTTGAGTATGACGATCGGATGTCGGCTGGGATGATCGACGAATAGGGTTTGGAAGTAGGAGGAGCAGGCG
The DNA here is from genome assembly GCA_963966155.1 of Clivina fossor. Classification (NCBI taxonomy): domain Eukaryota; kingdom Metazoa; phylum Arthropoda; class Insecta; order Coleoptera; family Carabidae; genus Clivina; species Clivina fossor. The sequence goes on along the minus strand of OZ014554.1, from coordinate 33,501,655 downwards.
GACAGCACGACCTTGTGCGCCCGGATCGAATGGCCCTCCGAGCACGCTAGTGTCACATCCACGAGGCTCTCGTCCCGTAACAACTGACTGAACACACCTAGCAGATTGCTTTGATGATTGTTCCACCTCAGGCAATAATGCTCACTTCCCATTGCGGAGCCAAACCACACTGCAACAAATCACAATCGTTCATATTTAAAACTACATATATATATATATAATAATAATATTTATTTTAAATAGCATTAAGCTAATAATAATAAAAAATAATACAGACAATGTACAATTAAATAGGTATATATGTATTTATACAGGGTGGTTCAGAATTATGTACCGTAATTGCTAGAGCTGATAGTACGTTAAAAAATAAGGGTACCTTTTTATATACACTTTTTTCCAAAACTCAATAATAAGGGACATACAACCCTGTGAACCATTTTTCAACACATAACACTTTAATCAAACTTAATGAAAACTTACAACTTTCAAAAGAATCATACAATACTAATATTAATTAGTCACCAAAACTACCCCTTAATCATAAGAAATGGAATAAGTGGTAACATAAATTTAATTGTTCTAATGTCATATACTCATCCCCTAAAATATTAACCCGTTATTCAAAAGCTTCTGGAAGATATTAAAAAAAAATGGTTTTTATTTCACCCCTTTACAGGGTTGTATCTCCCTTATTATTGAGTTTTGGAAAAAGGTACCCTTACTTTTGAACGTACTATCAGCTCTAGCAATTACGGTACATAATTCTGGACCACCCTGTATATATAGAAAGCGACATAATTATGTAAAAATGTTTCTTAATTTATATGTAAATTCCCTAAATGAGAAGAAACATTTAATAGTATTGGATAATTTATTGAATGCAACCAGATCTTAATAAAGCGAAAATAATTTTTAATAAATAATATAAACAGAAATTTCTTTAAATATATTTTTCTTTTAATAATATGCTATCGATATTTATAAAATCGTTTCAATAAAAATATTTAATTATTAAGAAAAAGTTTGAAAAGGACGTTTTCAGCAATTCAGGATATTTTCCGGAACAATTAAGAATGCAGAACAAATTAATTAATTAATTGTGATAATAGTTTTTGTGTTTTATTATATTATTATTATTGATTATTTTATATTATATGATTATTATTAAATTAAAAATTAAAATTTACATTAAAAAATTCACGTTTAACGATGATATTTTTAATATATGAAAAAAAAAAACTGCACGTGTATTTTTATATATAATATTCAATGGCTACGTATATATTGTCTTTATTGTAAAAAAGCAATAATTAATAATTATCATTATAGAAAAAATATAACTAAAAAAAATTGTCCAAAACCAGTCATATTTATTACCTTTTTACATACAAAAAAAAGGAAAATTTTATTTATTGTTATATATTTCGCAAATTAATTTTTTTATATAGTATAATCGTAGAAAAAGTTTAGTAATGCATTCGCCTGTAATGATTATTACATCATCATTGAATAATATACCTACTTATTTTTTCAAACTTTTTTTTTAATTAATATTAATTCAAACTACCTTACTTACTTATCACGAAATAAGTGTTATGGTTTTAGCGCAGAACCGATGGCTCTGAACCAAACTACATAGTTTACCAACTTATATGAAAAAGCAACAAAAATGCGCGATTTTAATTTTATCAGTTGTTGGTTTTATTGGAGCCAAAAAAAAAATTCAACAAATTTTTATTGTGGTTTTATGAGCTAGTTAATAGTGCGCAGTTCAAAACCGATAGCATTACAAAATAGGCTCACTTGCGTACGTGTCAGATGCGTACAAACATTATTTAGTATCACATGCGTACAAATAAGGGTCGGCTCAAACCCAGGTAGTAAAGGTACTTAGGCCGAGTGTCAGATGCGTACAGCAATTTTATAAATAATTAAGTTAGTATTCAATTTTAATATTGACCAAGTTTATATTTAGTGGTTTAAATGGTCTCCCAAGATTAAAAGGTTAGCTAACCTAGCCAATCATTTGCGCCAGTCGTCATTTGCGCCGATGAGATAAGCACCTATATTGAATAATAACATAACTAAACCTTAAACCTTAACCTAACCTACCCTAAGCCAACAGTGGCGCAGATGATAGGGTTTCGTGGCGCAGATGATAGGGTTTCGTGGCGCAAATGAAATACCACTATTGACGCAAATGACAAGTCGACATTTCCCAAATCTCTGTACGCATCTGACACTCGGTCTAAGTACCTTTACTATTTGTACGCAAGTGATACTAAATAATGTTTGTCCGCATCTGACACGTACGCAAGTGACACGACACTTAGCATTACAACTAAAGCAAAACACTAATTTAACCGATAAGTAGGGTAGTCTGAATGAGCAAATAAAAATTCTAAATATATTTCCTTTTGTCCTTTTGCATTATAACACGAAATATTACAGTATAAAATAGATAATGTTTGCAATTATTCTATATTGCAATCATGCTATAAATACTGTTTGAAAGATAATAGATAAAAATGTAAGTTCTTATTTACGATATATGTAGAAAAAAACATGCATATAACCGTAACTAATCAGAGATGATGAAGACGAATGAATAATCACTGCAAAAATAATTCTTCGTTATAAATAACTTTCACTATAACATGAAGTACCTATATAACATTTATATTTATATAAACATCGTCTCATTCTACAGTTTTATTATTTACGTTATTTTATGGATGTACATTTTTTATATACTCTTGTATATTTATTCTTTTGTATAAAACGCTCACTTACCTATATTTATATTCGCCGAAATTTAAGTCACGAAAAATACCTAAAAATGCTTTAGATTTAAGTTCTGCTATATTTTAATCAAATCCGACGTTTCGAATGAATCTTCTTCAGGAAAATAAAAAATACAATTGACAATAATTAGTTTGTTTTATTACATGCACTGTAAAAAAAATTCGGTAATTTTACATAAAAACCTGAAGCAACTGATTTTTTTACATAATATGAATATAAAATACGTATAAGTATTTCACTTTTTCGGTAAAAACAAACATATATAAAATTACAAAATTATATTAGTTTTACAGAAACTTTATCGTTTTATTTTTTAACTTTATTTTTATGTAAAATGGCAACTTTTTTTTACAGTGTGAGCTAAAAAGCGCGAATTTTCTACACGAGATATGAAAGTTACGACACTCAATTTTGTGCCGTAATCATAATAGTGCAGATTGCAATATACCGTACTTAATCTATCCAAATTTTTAAATAAAACTTAATTAATTTATTAAATATATTTACATATACACATACGGCACTACTACAAGTCATTATGAAATCTAAATAATAAATTCCCTATACGTAAATAACTTTTTACAACTTTACATTTAATTATCTCCAATCTTATAAAATTAAAAAAATGTTTCTGTATCTATTACAGATAAAAAATTACTTTTTCTTCAAGCGTATCAAAATATTGATATTACATTACCATACTGCCTATGTAAAAGGTGGTGATTATGGTACTAGTACAATAATGTGAATGTTATTATCTATAATACAGCAGTTACTTAAGATATAATATAAATACATACTAGTGGCAGCACCAAACATGACTACCCAGTTAAGTGTGTTTAATATATCCGCCAATCATATTGCAAATTATGGCAGTGTTTATTTTTGCTTGAATTCAAATATAATTATTGAACATGTTCGTCAAAAATTGTGTATTTGACCAAACAAACATTAATTCTCACAAATCACGTAACAAATGAAATATTTTATAACTGTTAGTAAGGTAACTAGGTACTTGTTTAGAACGCTTGGAGAAAATATAGCATATATCATTCGGCGCAGAATATGTTTCCCCCTATTTGCTTTGCCTCGGTTCTGCCTCAGCCGTAAGTATCTAGATTCAAGACAATAAAGATCGCATTTTGCATAATATTTTCACTACTCGTTTTAACTACAAGAAAATAATTTTCTTTACCTAAGATCAATAAGTTTTTTTTCTTCAACTAGTAAATAAAAAAGAAAACTCATTTAACATTAATTACTTTATTTATTTTTCGCGGTGAAATTGAAAAAAATGTTGTAGCAAAAGTTGGTGTTAGTCAGTTAAGATGGTTCGGACATGTTGAGCGAATGTCTAATGAACGTTTGGTTAAAAAGATTTATTTGAATGATTTTGATGGTTTACGTTTGCGTGGACGTCCAATGAGTAGTTGGAGTGATATGATTGAGAGTGTTTTGCGTGAGCGAAAGTTTCCAAGTAGTAGGAATAGAAGAGCATGTATGAGAGGAATTATGAATGTGGATGAAGTGAAAGTTGCTTGTTTGGATAGGAGTGTTTGGAGGCGACTGATTTCGGGATAATGAAAAGAGTTTGTGCCACACCCTTTTGGGTATATGGCGTGATTGTATATGTATGTATGTATGTATCAATATAAAAATAAATACATACATACACAATCACGCCATGTACCCAAAAGGGTGTGGCACAAACTCGTTTCATCATCCCGAAATCAGTCGCCTCCAAACATTTCTATCCAAACAAACAACTTTCGCTTCATCCACATTCATAATTCCTCTTATACATGCTCTTCTATTCCTACTACTTGAAAACTTTCGCTCACGCAAGCCACTCTCTCTCAATCATACCACTCCAATTACTCATCGGACGTCCACCTGCAAACGTATACCATCAAAATCATTCAAATAAATCTTTTTATCCAAACGTTCATTAGACATTCGCTCAACATGTCCGAACCATCTTAACTGACTAAAAATAAATAATAGTAATAAATGTGCTAGCACTGAAAAATATAGTATATACATCTCCGTTGAGAAGATTCTTAAGAAATAATACAGCGCTGCCATAAATGTCTTCTCAATCTTAGTATATATAGTTACTATTATTTATATAATTAAAAAAAAAACATTATTCAATTATTATTTTATAAGTTAATTTATGACGACAAAGTTCTGATTTAATTTTTAGACATACTAGCAATAAATAGAATAAAATATATTTCGATAATTCAATTAATATAAAAGATATAAATGATTGAATTAAAATTAAAATATGCAAGAAAAATATATATTCTAATGATCGTAGAAAAAACTTCTGTTAAAATTTTTTTGCAACAAATCAATTTTATTATCATTGAATCTTTTGTTAAATTTGCTAATACCATTATTATATTAAATTATATATTTCTTACGTGATTAATAACGAAATACTTTGCAAAAGAATCTTCAAATATTTTCAGTTACAAATTTAAATCGTTTGCAAATTCCTTTAATACCAAACACAAATAGAAAAAAAAAACTCAAATGACATTACTCATGATATTTAAAACTTTATTTATTAAATATATACCTACACTAAATATGTTGATACATATATGTAACAAAAATTTAGATTCGTTTTTGTTACACAAATATATTGAATATTTTTGCTTTTTATTGATAGAATTTCTTATCATAATGTAGAAAATTTTGTGTAATGATTTAATGAATTGTATCACTTCGATTAATTTCGTTTTCCTTTTTTTGTGACTAAATTTAAACAAAGAACACCAATTAGTACACCACAAATACACAAATTATTTGTAAGATCTCAAGTTCGATAATTTTCAATTTCAATCAGCTGATTTTGAATTTATAACTAACTAGTGTTGTTTTCAAATTCATATACAAAACATTACATATAATTTTACAAAAAAAAAACTATAAATTTCTCTTTGAAATAAATCAATTTTCAAAACTTGTTAAAATGCGATCTTAAACATAGTAATAAATAATTTAAAATATACGAGGCATTACTTTTAAACTTTTTCTTATAATAGTATATTATACAACGAGTATATATATACATACACAATCACGCCATGTACCCAAAAGGGTGTGGCACAAACTCTTTTCATCATCCCGAAATCAGTCGCCTCCAAACATTCCTATCCAAACAAGCAACTTTCGCTTCATCCACATTCATAATTCTTCTCATACATGCTCTTTTATTTCTACTACTTGGAAACTTTCGCTCACGCAAAACACTCTCAATCATACCACTCCAACTACTCTTTTGCAACCAAACCCAACATTCACTACCATACATCAACGTAGGTACTAAAACTGCATTGTATATACTAAAACGGGCTTCTTTGGAAACATTTACATTCCTAGCAATAATAATTTCCCACGAGTGCTGCAATTCATAAGAGTGGGAAATGGGCATTCTGTGCAAGTTTTATAATATACTTTTTCTACTTTTCCAAAGCAATATTTTTTCTTCTACGACTCTATATCTGTTATAGTAACAAATTAATATTCAAATTCAAATCAAACTTTATTTAGCTTTGGGCTAATTAATTACACTGTAATATCATTGACTAAATAACAGTATTAATAGAGTTATTTAGTCAATAGTAATACATTTTAACATTTAAGAATTACAAGAAATTTACTACTAAGTATAGCATATTATTTACTTAATTATCAACATATTTATTAATTCGCATCAAACTTATTATGGTACAAAATTTTAATTTCTAATTTAAATGTTTTTAAATTCTTTGACTCTTTAAATATATCGGCAATTTATTATAATGTAGTTTTAGGCTTTTCAGTAATATAAAAATTATCTGCATTTCTGATATAATAATTATGCATGTTACTATTAAATTTTAGATTGTCACTCAAATATTTAGGAAGCAAACCAAGTTGTATTTAAAATATAAAAATCATTGCGGACATTACTAAAAAAAAAAGCTGTAACCATTTCATTGCTCTAGTTTGAAGCAATTTATATTTTAATGTAAAGTTATTACAATTATTAACTATCATTTGTTTTTTCTATAACGTACATAATTCATTAGCATCGAATAAAATAAAATAAATTCATATGTCGAGACTATTTAAATTATCTTATTCCAATAATTTTTGTATGTCAAGCAATAACAACACACATAAATAAAAAAAAAAGACAAACGCAATTAGAAAAAAAATCACACACTTTTAAAATAACTTACATTACATCATAAAACACACACACACAGAACAGACACAGAACAATTTTAATCACTCACGCACACTTTTTCTGGTTGCAGGTTGCGTTTCTGATGATGACAATAATTTGCACAAGAAATATCGGAGAATAAACGAGAAAAAACAAAGTGCGAATCGCGGAGAGAACGAGAGAGAGGAACAAGTGACCGGTAGCCGACAGGAGAGATAATACTGCGGAGCGAATAAGGTAGAGACAGAGAGAGTTTCGCGTCGAAATATCGGGACACCTCTTTGTGACATTGAGCGATTATGCAACCACAAACCGAATAGCTCGCGATGCGATGTGTGGTGCTAGGCTATAAAAGAGTATGTACGTGTATGTACGTGTATGGGATGGGTTGTACGCGCGCGGTCCGTCCGTAAACTGACTGTCGCTAACGGCCGAGACGTTTTGGCAGACGTCAAACCTCAAAAACGATATACGCACTTTTAAATCACCCATACACGCATACACAGTTCATAGTTTTAACTACACACGCACAGACAGGAGTTATAGTTCAAGAACAATATTTTAATACTGGTTTTTGTTCTTTAACGTACATACATACACAATCACGCCATGTACCCAAAAGAGTGTGGCACAAACTCTTTTCATCATCCCGAAATCAGTCGCCTCCACACATTCCTATCCGCAAACAAGCAACTTTCGCTTCATCCACATTCATAATTCCACTCTCATACATGCTCTTTTATTTCTACTACTTGGAAACTTAGGCTCACGCAAGCCATTCTCTCAATCATACCACTCCAACTACTCTTAACCGTTTATTTTTATATTCTAAATTGGTTTTAACCCCAATTAATTTTTCGATTAGTTGTGTAAATAGTGTACATATTTTTTTAACATAGTAAAAAATCTTCCAGAACTTATTATATGTAAAATAAAACGGCTTTAGTTCTGTATTAATAGTTAAACGTCGATTATAAATTAAATATTAATACAGAACTATAAAGTAAAGCCTTTTTATTTTACATATTTTTTGTCAAACTAGTTTATTTTTGTATAACAAACCAATAAATAAAACTATTAACAATTATCATTTATTGTCAGAAAATTATTATGTAAATATAGGTTATAAAATGTACTTTCCTTAATATGGAAATAAAGATCGAATTTTGTCTGTTTTAAAATTGATTTTCAAAGTTTCAAATACATAAATTTCACTTAAGAAAATATCTACCTATAAAATATTATATCACATTTCGGTTAAAAAAACAAAAATTGACACGGCAACTTTTGCTACAACATTTTTTTCAATTTCACACTCATCATACACTAATCTATTTCGTACCCGATCTCTCCTATTTACACCACATACCCCACGTAAAAATCTCATTTCGCACAGCAGTCATTTTCCGTTTATGCTTTTGCAACCAAACCCAACATTCACTACCCTATACATCAACGTAGGCACCAAAACTGCATTGTATATACACTCAAACGGGCTTCTTTGGAAACATTTACATTTCTAGCAAAAGTTCAAAAAAAAAAACAAAACCTTACAACCAGCATTTACTCTCCTTTCAATTTCACAATCAAAACGGCTATCTCTAGACAACAAACTACCCAAATGCACAAATTCATCTATTTAGTAAGTATATCTATTTGAAACTAATTAGAACACATATTAACATGAATATTAATGTTATCTATTATTTTACATCAATTATTAATTCGTATGTCTCTTTAGAAATAGTATATTAATAATTGTATAATATACAGTTACATATATAATTAGTTTCAAATTTTTCTTAAAGATAGTAATATATTTTGACACGATTCTAAAAACAATATTAGCATAGAAACTACATTTTTTGATACTAGATATAAAAATAACTATTAATTTTTATCATCATCGAGTTTTTACGTAGTATGTAAAATCAACAGATTGCTCCAAATTTGCGGATATACCTCTCTTCAGAAACTATAATTCTATTTTGCATATCTCCTATTCTTAACCTCTGTTGTTTACTAAAAATAAATTATTGTGTTTATGTTTTAAATTTTAATTTTTTGTTTTTAGAAAAAATATGCATTATTTAGATGTTCTTATTAAAAAGAAAAATATTTCAAAATTTTAATTATTATTTTATAATTTATAGTGCAATAAAGTTATATATCAGAAATTAACATTTGATTTTGCGGCAATTACAATAAAAAAATAGTTTGTAAATTTAAATTTTATAGTTCAAAATTTCAGTTTCCACTAAAATTTCAACAAATAGAAAAATGGCAAAAAACTGGCAACACATATTTTATTCAAAATTTTTTCTTAATGTAATAAAAATATTAAGTTTATTGTGCTAAAAATAAAGTTTGTAATTTTTTTTTAATAAGATTTGAGTAATTAAAACAACTTTTTCTCAAAAATATATATATAATCTCCTTAAATCTAAAATTTGAGTTATTTTACATATAATTTATTTTAGTCGTTAGTTAAATTTATTTATTTTTTAGTTCTATATTTTTATAAATATTTTTTTTATTAATCAAAAAACATACAAAAGTATATTTCATATATAAATAAAGTGATGTTATAATATTTGTTGTTTATCCATAGTTTTAGAAACTAAAACTCGAAATACTAAATAAAGTAATATAAATTAGGTCTAATATTAGGTACTTAACTATGAAGTAACAAAAAATATATTCCTGCTGTGTTGCGTCTGCAGACATGATAAAATGTGGTAGTGAAAAATTTCCTTAGTGGCGATAGGGTTAAATATTTAAACTGATAAACAATAAACAAATTGCACACTAATCACTATATCCAACAAACAAAATCTTGCAAATAAAAACAACAAAATATTTCTTGTAACATCTTTCTTTTGACATTTGAGAGGTTATGCTTAAATGTTTGTTTTGAAAATGACATGAATTTAATTTCATATGTATATAAACTTATTTAATAGGTAATTACCTGTGTAATAATAATCGAATAAACAATCATACGTATATGGGAAAATTGGCATATTACAATTTGAAATCACCTTTTGATGCGAACAACTATTGCAAGGAAACAAATTGGCCAGCAGCCAAAATTTAATTCATTTGTCTAATACCAAACGTTCTAAATTGTACTTCTTATATATTCGTTTCTTTCCTATTGTTTAAAAATATATATTATGTGTACGGCTTCATAAAAAATAATAAAGTTGGAAGCCAATCTTATCCAGTTCCAATAAAAATTTTCGAGCATTAAAAATTATCGTGAGAAAATGTTCAATATTTCATGTGAGATTAAACTTTTTTTTTGCAAACTGTATTAAGGCTACATGTTCTATTTGCAAATCCGATTATTATTATTACACAAACAGCATATAAAATGCTGATTATATTAATATTTATTTATAATAAAAAAAAAATCTCTATCAAAATATTTCGTAATACATATATAATGTAGTATCTCAATTTTTTAGTCGGGTGTTGTATAAGGTCAAAAATTGTAGTGCAATAAGATTGAAATAAAATTCACCTTAAAATAATTTGAAACCGCTAAAACTGGGTGATATAATTAGGGCACATATTAAGGGTATATTTAGGGCAGTTGACCAGAGTATTGTATACAATGTGTTAGGAATGTAATATCAATTGTTTTGACAAGATAGACACGAAGGATGATACAACATATAACACAGTGTTGACATGGCGATTATCAAGATTGTAATACATTTTTAATGTTTCATATAATAAATACGATTAATCTACTTATGATTATTAGGTTAAACTTAAATTTGTATTAATTTTGCTCTGTATTCGCCATAAAATTATAATAAATAACTGATCGAAATTTATACAAATTTAAAACACTTTTTTTCGAATTTAATTTCTTCATCTTCGATGAAAAAATTTGTAGTAACGCAACAAGTATATGAGTTAATTATTATTAATATTACTAATTAAAGGTAAAAAAATAATTAAGGTATATTTTCATGATAATTATTAACATAGTAAAAAAGTAGAACTCATATTAAATTAAAACGGGAGATTGATAAGAGCAGCAATAGAAATTTTGTAACTAACATCAATATAAAGGTACTGATTTAAATAAAATTTGGCTTCCTTTAATTAAAAATTTATAAATTTTATGATCTAGTTACTTATTTTATTACCTAGTAACTTATATCTATGTCCTGTTTATTTACTCTACATGTCATTTGTATCTTTATTTCCTGATGAAGACGTACGTTGAGTACGTTGATTATTAATAAATATTAATACAGAACTATAATCTAAAGCCGCTTTAATTTAGCATAATTATTATTTTCATTAATAAAATTATACATTTTTATCGACTTTTTTAATTTGCATTTAAAACTAGCTTTAGTTAAAGTGTTTATTGTGAAATCGACCAAAAAGTACTTCTATTTTAAAAGCTGAATTACAAATATATACAATCTTACTATAAAAAACACTATAAAAACACTATAAAAGTGATTTTCGTCAAAATTACTTTTGACGTTTACTTAAATTATTACTTAAATTTATCCTAAAATATTTTTTAAGAGAACATTTTGCTTCTGAATTAATTTTGTTTCTCTAGGTTAAATATTACACTAAATAACATATTATTGCATTAAAGCGCTTATATATATTTAATTTCTATATAACAATGACATCAGCCATAATCAATCGATCTGAAGTTTAAAAGCGATAAAATTATATTTTATGAGTAAACATGCTATAGCTAGAACATGCACTCCACTAAATTGTCAAATAATAATTGATACTATTTTACTACTCAATTGTAATCGTCATTTAAAGTTGATGATTTTCGAAAACTGAATATAGTTAACTAATAAATTCGAAATGCGAATGTCATAGGTTTTGATAGTTTTGCACATAGACAGTCGGTTTTGCGAGAGCCCGTGTGACATTCATGTTCGCGAAACACTATTCAAATTCGTCATTGAACTCATTTGACTTTCAAAATTCGCATATAGACACACGCATATATATACACACGCATATATATATACACACACACAAACACGTCTCGTAACGCATTCAATGTCGCAATCGACATATTTTTTTCTCTTTTGCTAATTTTCTTTCTAATATTTTGACGGAACAAACTTGACTTCCAAATGAACACAGAACATATTGTGAATATGATGGTTGAGATACGAAGAAAGTATATATAGGACACAGGAAATTAGATAGCACAAGTACTACTTGAAGAAAGGATATTTGTTTATTGTTTCATTTAGTATTTAGTTTAAAAACTATCTGTAGTTTCAATCCAAAAGTAATCTATACGTTAGTTAGTCTTATATTAAATTTATTATGTATTTTGTATTTTTCCTCTACTCAATTCAAATATAGTCCATAATCAACTAACATATTATATATATATAAATTGATAAAAATAGAAAATTGGATAATATCAAAGTAAGAGAATTTTGTTTGTTAAATTTGTGCACATTTGATAAATCAGAGATAAATATAAGACAATATTTTTGAAAAAGGAGTTTAATAAATTTGATAAATATACAAAAATAAAATGTGGAAAAGACTTGAGAACAAGCAATACTAGTGTATTTATTATCGGATAGGTGGGTAGTGATATAAGAAAAGAATTCCTATACTTTCTGGTCCAAATTAACCTTCAAAAATTGTAATATATATTTTGTTGATTAGAGAATTGCAAATAAAGGAAGAATGATAGGAAGTGAATTAAATAAAAAAAAAGGATTCCTCTAACCTCTAAAACTAAAGCATGAAAATAAATTTACCTTTGCTTCATGTAAAACGTATGCAAGTCAGCAGCACACATAGGAGATATTAGAAACAGGCGCACACCAAGCGCGCGTTCCAAAAACACACACACTATTTACAAAATAATTAGTTATTGCAGCTCGGCTCGTGTTCCTCTTCTATTTATTCTCAATTCGGGGCGGCAGGGGGGAGGGGGGGGGACCCAATTTCAGTATCAAAATCAGTTTTGCACACTAATATATTAAATACAGATTCACAATTCGCGCGTCACTCAACCAAAATAAAAACAAAAAAATAAATAAAATAATTATAACTTTTTTTCTCAGCTTTTTGAAACCGAACACACTGATGAATGAACTTTTGTCGACTGGGTTTAGGAAATAGATTTTTGTTTTTTGTTGTTTTTGAATATATAATATTGTTAAGTTTGACTGAAAAGTGGTGGTACGGGTGTACCGGCCTGTAATGTAGTCGCCGGCCAACTGTCTGATCACAGGCTCGCACTACGGTTGCCTGCGCGTACTGCACTACTCCCCCCAGCCCCCCCCCACCCCTCACTCGTGTGGATAGAGAGAGCGTCATAGTTGGCGGCGGCGGCGGCGGCTGGTAGCCGTCCCCCTGCCACTGCCGTCACCGTCACCGAGAGAGGAGAGAAAGAGAGAGACTACCGGCAGGCAGATAAGTGCACACGCACCGTATCGTATCGTATCGTCTATACCTCCTGCCACCTCCGACGCCGCCGCCGCCGTACTAACAATTTTGCAATGCCGCCGCCGTCGCCACTGCCTCCACATGACGCACTTGCGAATGTGCATTCGTTATATTTCTTTCGTTGCTTTTTTAACTATCACGAACTTTTTCAGTTATTCACAGGGCTTTAGATTCTAAAGTTCTGTTTTGATGAGCTTGTATATAAGATCGGCTGAAATTTTTATTTCACTGTTCCCTGAATTATTTTCCGAATTTAATTTATTATGTTATATTTGTTATGCATTTACAGTGAACAACTTTTATTTGACTTAAACCTAGAGAGATATATTTCCTAATCTCTTATTCCTGGCGCTAGATTATTATAAAAAAAGTAAAATTTAACATTAAAAACCATTAATTACTTAACTATGCATGTGTTTAAAATATTTTAAAATAAAAATACACTAAAATAATTATGTAAAAATATATCCGGTTTCATTTTCAATTTAATGTTATGTAATATTTTACAATAAAACAATCAAATTTGCGAGTCATAACAAAAAATAATATAAATTTTGATATGAATAAAATATTCTTAATTATTCATCTAAATCAATAGGTAAGTAAAAAATATTACTGATTTTTGTATGTAAAATGTTATTAACAGTAAAACATTCAATTTATATGTAATATTATTGTAATAGCCATTATCAATCAGTATTATAAATGACATATAGGTAATTGATTTAAATGTCAAAGTAAAAATCATTACTACAGTAATTATTATTTTTTTTTTAGTTTAAAATATTAATCCTTCAGAATAAGACGTGGTTTTTTAAATTCGTGTATTTGCATATATAATTATCATTTAACAATAATTTATTTTAAATACAAAACAGAGAATAAAAATTCTCAGCTATTACTTTCAATTCTATTAAATTTCAGCTTTTGAAAAATGTTATAACAAAATATATCAAACTAAATTGAAATAAATATACATCTATTCATAGTATTTAAAAATTTCAAAGCATAAATATTTTGTAAAGTAAATTCATTTGTCAATAAATCAATTTCGTATCATAAAAATACAACAAAATTGTTGTTTGCAAGGTAAAATAAAAATATAATAAATCCATTGCAAAATACATACTACACTGTTCACACAAACGCAACATACATATCGGCTAATCTTCGTAACATATATACATATATAGAAACAGTAAAAACATCGTAAAAAAAAAACTAATGTCCAATTCGAGTGTTGTGCAGTGTAAAATTTTGTTGAAGACAAGGTACGCGTTGCGTGGCACCGAATAAGGGCGGAGGGGAGGGCATCAAGCACCAGGCTTAATATTTGCCGTTCACTTTTTTCGGTGTTTCTGGCTAGACACGAATTGCGAAATTTTGCACACACACACACACACTCATAGATTGCGCGCACATTATACTATATAATCTCCATCTCCTTCTAATACGGTTTTATCGTCTCTTTTCTATACGTACGTTAAACATAGACGCATACAATTTCTATATTAGAAACATAATCACGTAACTAATATGTATATCAAATATTATACATAAAAATTATTTTCTGTAAACTGATCGCAAAATTTATGGCTAGTACTCGTAATAAAATAATAATAATGATATTATAAATTATACAATCTGACTCTTAAGAGCATTTATTTATAAATTGTAATATAAGATCATTTGTTGCTAAGCTACATTATGTTTTTTATATTGTAATTTATAGAAAACAGGACTCTATACAGGTTCTACTGTAGGTATATCAATTTGAAAACTAAAAAAATTAAAATACCAATGCTTCTCAAATGTTTTTAAACAAGATTAGCCAGTATTCACAAGATATATTTGAAGGGTACAGGGGAAAAACGATGTAAGAAGTCACATTTTTAGCAAAAATGAGTTTTATATCGATTCCTATAGTTTTGCATGTGTTCTTTCACGTGGTATACTTGGAATTTACGAAAACGCGATCTAGGTCTCTTAAATCGGCACCTAAAGATGATATAAGAAAATGGACTTCGATCATTTTTCCGTAAATTTTTTTGCATAACTTCATGTGAGTATTAAAAAAAATATATTTTATTATTTCATTAATGTATAAAGTAAATAATATAGAATATTTTTCTCAAATCTAATTTGCATTCAGTTTTGTGAGTTTAGTTTCAATGGTCTCAAATTTTCAATTCAATTTTACTCGCTTTTATAAAAATGTGACTTAGATCGTTTTTCCCCTGTACCCTTCATTTGTTATTTTTCTATTACAGCTATTTTTAATTACATCTGATATTACATAATTTCAATAAATTACTTGAAACTGCTTAATAAGTTAGTTTAAATAAACGACAAAAATGTTTTGAACAAAAAACTATTTTAAAAGTTTGGTAAGAATAGCAGCATTTCATTTTATCAAATTATTTAGTATATTTATGAAAAATTAAAGATACAGTTATTTTCTTGTTATATATATATATATATATATATATTTCGTTATATTTATCATTCTTTTGTCTTGTTGAGTGCGTGAAAAAAAATACATGTTTTTATATGAAATAAAAAAAGTAATTATAAGATATTAAAATTCTTAGAAATGTGATCTAAGAAGAGCGCTGGTTTTTTGATTTTTATCCATGAAATTATCTGTGTTTCTTTTTTTATTTCTTTATTTTGGTTCACAATGTTTTATTTCTAATTTTTGTAAAATCAAAGCCGGATTTCATATCAACCAGGTATCAAATTTATAGTTAAATTTGATATAATGGAACATACACATTTAACCATTTGTTATTATAACCAGTATGCAAAAATACAGAAATGTTTAGTTTTAAATGAAGTATTTGATTTAACCCAATTATCAAATAATTTAAACCGAAACTCAAAAATACCAGCCATCAGTACTTGTTTCATACTACTATAGTTGAATTAAATTTGGTAGTCGTAAAATAATATTGCAATAGATTCTTCATAAAACAAGTTCTTTATAAAATAAAATGGCTTTAGGTGTAAGTTCTGTATTAATATTTATTAATAATAATCGTATACAACGTACTCAACGTCCGTCTTTTCCAGGAAAACTGATACAAATGATATTTACCTTAAATAACAGAAAATAGGTAACAAATAAATAACTAGATCATAAAATTTTTATAAATTTTTAATTAATGGAAAACAAATTTATAAAAAAAAAAAATCTAGTTACTTATTTTATTAGGTCTAGTAACTTGTTTCTTAGAAACAAGAGAACATAGAAACAAGAAACAAACAGAACATAGAAACAGTTTCTATGTTCTGTTTACTGTAAATATCATTTATACGTATCATTTTTCCTGATGAAGACGTATGTTGAGTCGATTATTAATAAATATTAATACAGAACTTAAACCAAAAATCGTTTTATTTTTTTTATAATAAGTTCTAAAAGATGATTGTATAAATTTTAAGTATGACAGTTGAGATTGTAGTAATTTCTCGTTGATTTTATACAAAATTTCTAAGATTGTAGAGATTTGGCATGATTAAAAAAAATATCTTTAGTAGATCCTATTATGGCTTTTTAAAAAAATTACTTAGATTTTAAAAAATATTAATTAATTTATATACCAGATTATATACAAATAGATTCCCTCTTGGAGATCATCCATATTTTTAGAAAATATAGTCGACTCCTGGGGAAAGAATTGTGTGTCCGGTCTCGCGGTCTCTGCTACCGTTGGCTCAGGGGGAAATGTTCTAGTGTTCCACTGGCACAGTCCGCAACTGATATGAAAATTGCACTGTATGACAGTTACAGTAATAAATAATTAGATTTGCGAATAAAAAATTTGGACTGGTAATAAACTTGTTACATTAATTAGTTTATCAAATTTTATTATTTTTACTTTAACTACCATTAATTCTTAAGAAAAGAATACAGACTGAATATATTATTCAACAAGTGCATAAAGTAGTTTTTTTTTAATTTCGCTATATGTTACAATGTGTTGTTACAATGTAATTATTATAAATATATATATTATTATAATGTATATATAAAAGTTATATTTGTTAAAAATTATTCTAAGACTTTTGAATAATTATTATATTCAAATTACTTTATTGAAATAAAATACATAAAACTTTCAATTTTTTTTAGATATAAACAAGAAATTACTTAAATTATCGAAAATTGGACAAATTTGATTTAGTAATTTTGATTATTCATAGAATGAATTATGAAATGTACCTATATGTCACTGTAAAAGCTCGAAAATTGGTGAATCCTAGGATAGACGCGTTAAACCTAGGATTTACCAATTAGATGTAGTAAATGTACGAAAAATGAAAATTTTGGGCTTTTACCAAGCCAAAGTGGTCAGGTTAGATTAGGTTAGGTTAGGTTAGGTTAGGTTAGTTAGTTAGTTAGTTAGTTAGTGGCGTGGCAGAAGTCCGAAGTTATATTGATGATAAATTTTTTCGTAGTTTTACCACATGAAATTGGTAAATCCTAAGTTTAGCGTGTACATTCTAGGATTTACTGTTTTTCGAGCTTTTACGGTAACATAAATAATAATTATAACAAAAAAAAATATGGATTGAAAACTGTTAGAAAAATGTCGTAAGTGATAATTTTTATTTTGGCGATTCAAAATCCATATAATGCATGCGTGAACGCGCCGCGCGTGTGTATATGTATGTGTGTGTGGGTGGATGTAGGTGCGTGTTGGCGAACAGCGTGTGCAGTTTGGCTGAGGGTCGCCTAGGCACACACACACACAAACACACGGCCGGAGAGTGAGCACATTTCGCACGCAATCGTACATAAAGCACACGCAGCACAGCGCAGCGCGCCCGCTGCAAGCAAACCTGGCGAATATATGCGATACGAAAACGAAAAACTATCGTTCGGTTGTGTGTATGTGTGTGTGTGTGTGTGTGTGTGTTGCGCCTAATACAATTTCGGCGATGCGTTTCGAGGTCGCGGCCCTCGCGAATTCTAAACTAACTAAAACCGCATATGCTAAAGGGGGACGGCGAGTGAGTGAGAGTGAGAGAGACAGAAAGAGCAGTAGAGCCCCATATCTCAGTGGCGGCGCATAGATATTTTATACACTGCCATACAAAATTTTTTAAAAATTCTCAATAGAGTAGTGAATGTTGGGTTTGATTGCAAAAGCATAAACGGAAAATGACCGCTGTGAAAATGAGATTTTTACGTGGGGTATGTGGTGTAAATAGGAGAGATCGGGTACGAAATAGATTAGTGTATGATGAGTGTCAAATTGAAAAAAATGTTGCAGCAAAAGTTGCCGTGCTAGAGTCAGTTAAGATGGTTCGGACATGTTGAGCGAATGTCTAATGAACGTTTGGTTGAAAAAATTTATTTGAATGATTTTGATGGTATACGTTTGCAGGTGGACGTCCGATGAGTAGTTGGAGTGGTATTAAATTAGTGGTAGAGAAATTATGAATGTGGATGAAGCGAAAGTTGCTTGTTTGGATAGGAATGTTTGGGGATGATGAAAAGAGTTTGTGTCACACCCTTTTGGGTACATGGCGTGATTGTGTATGCATGTATATGAGTTCTGAAAAATATTTTACTATATTGATTTCTTATTTATTATCTGTAAAAATTGGCAAAGGCAATACAGTACGCTACCACTGCGTGTGGGTAAAAAGTTTGCGTGCAGACGATAGTTCGTTCGTTCGTCCGGTTGCCTGCACACTCGAGTTTGGCCGGTCCTGTATAGCAGCGCTCATGGGGTCGGCTGTGTGTATGCGTATCGGCAGAGAGCTCGTTAGTGTTGCTTTTATCTTCGTAGAAAATCTCAGCAGCGGTGCAGAGAGACGCGCGCTCGAGCCCAAGCAAACGCGGGGCCGGCGCGGCGATCGTACAGCCGATGTCCGTTCCGTGCAACAAACATAACTACCTTAAAAACGGATGCTATGATGCACACACTCATTTCGCATTTTATGCACCAGACTAAAACGAGAACATCTTCACCGAAATTTCCACTCATATACAATATCCCCACTCGGGTTGCGGACAATTCACCGAAAAACAATTCATCGAAAAACAATTTATCAAATAACCAAATGAAATAGAATTAAACAACCTAACCTAATCTAACCTAACCTACCATTACCTAACCTCCGTAAAGTGTTATAAAAAATAAATACGCTTTTTTTAAAAACATTCCTAATATTCATAATATTAAGGATGAGGCATACTAAAAAAAAACCTAAACCAAACTACTAACCTAACCTACCCTAAATAGCCAATTGCGTAAAAATACTGTATGTATAAATAGCCAATTGCGTATACATAACGTATGTATAAAAAGCCACTTTCAAAAATAAAAGATATTGTGTTATAAAAGATTGTAGAATCTGAAAACAATATTAAGATAAGTAATAGAAATTTATGTGAAGAGGCAGTGATTTAAATAAAATTTGACTTTCATTTAATTAAAAATTTATAAATTTTATGATCTACTTGTTTCTATGTTCTTTTTTATTATTAATAAATATTAATACAGAACTAAAACTACAGCCGTTTTATTTTATTATTGAAATAATAAAAAATATATATGTATATTTTAAAATTATTGTTAAACACGTAAACTAAAATCTTTTTAATATGATATTTATATTTTTTCGATATAATATGTGACCAGACAATTTCGCCCCTTTTATAATTATCATCATGTATTTAATACTAATAGTTTTCTGATAAAATTAATGTTTGCATTTTGTAGTTTAAAATTGTACAAAAAAGAAACTATTAAGCAATATTATAATTCGTATTATTAAATAGATGTAGCAACATTTAATAATTACATAAGCAAAAAATATTCTCAATATTTTTATTAGTTTAATTTTAATAGAAAAACTTTAAACCAAACTAAAAAAAAAAAACTTATAAGAAATTTTAATAGCCTGACCTCGTTTTCAAACTCAACAAAAAATATAACGAAACTTTATAATCATTGCTTTTATTATTAGCAAACAATATTTTAGTAAGTGACCCCTTGTACTTAAAATAATTTTTATCGCATAATTTTTACATACAATATTATGAAATATTATCAGTTGTTGCATATTTAGAAATAAATATCAACAGGCTGTATTTAAAAAAAAAATTCGAACAAACATTTTCTGAACAAAAGTGTTGTTTTACAACTGATATTAGAGGAATGAATACAGCAGGAAATGATAATTAAATATTATTCGCTAATTATTTTCCAAAAAAAATGAGCATGTTTTATTGACAGCAATAATAATTATGCAAGTAGAATTAAGGAAGGATGCTTTTTTGCCGGTTTAATGTTAACTTTAGTTAAAATATTTTTTATGAAACTGGTCCATAAGTCTTGTTGTTAATAAGATTATTAATTTAAAAGGATAAAAATATTTGACCTATGACAAAAAACATATGATCTACCGAATAGTACCTATGAAAATAATAGTTTACCTATGTATTAAATAATTAATCTATGGTTTTAATTTTTTGAACTATAGAATTAATTAATGATCTATAGAAATATTTATCGACCTATGAAAATAATTATCGACCTTTGGAAATAATCAAATACCTACTGATATAATTATCGATCTATAAAATTTGATCTATAAAATTAAAATAGTGGCTATTTATACATACGGTATGTATACGCAATTGGCTATTTATACATACAGTATTTTTACGTAATTGGCTATTTAGGATAGGTTAGGTTAGTAGGTTGGTTTAGGTTTGTTTTTTTTACTATAGATTATTTTTTAATTATTAATAGGTAAATGATTGATTTTTCTATAGGTAATAATATAAAATTTCATAGGTAATATTTGAATTATTAATAGATCATAAAATTAGCATCCAATTTAAAACATTTTAAACGTTTCTGTATATTTATTTACCTTGCAAATTACGTATATATTTGAATGTATTAAAAAGTCTTGCTAAAATATCGTTTTACATATACGAGTACAACTGATATTAGCAGAAATGCGTAACCAGCAGGAAAAGATGAATAGCATATGAAGCGAGAAAAGACATTTACTTTGTGTGTGTGTGTGTTGCATAGTTGAAGGTGGGGGATCTTGGAGGCGGTCAGGCGGTGTATGAGTCACATTACTGCCACTACCGCCGTCGCCCCGCCGTCGCCGCCGCCGCCGCCGCCGCCAAATAGAAGCAGAAAGAACGTAGAGAAGTCGCGAGCGGACTCATCCGTACTTATTACTGTATATATTATATGTATGTTCACTTAGTACAATCTTAAACTTCCTGAACTCGATAATAATCGAACGTAGTTACGCATCAAAAAGGAATTAAGTCACACAGAAAGTGAATTTGGAATAAATGATCTTATTTACTAATTCCACGTACCTATTTTTGTTTTAAATTTAATTTAATTTACAGCGCTTGGTGACTGATTGACCAGTCACTGAAGATGCCCCATCAACAATATATGATTTTAATTAAATTTTTACAAAAGATTCTTTATATTATATAATTTTTACTAATGTTGCCAATTTTCCGAGAAAAAAATTGTTAAAATTTTTAAAATTCTGGCTTAATTCAAGATTAATCAAATTTTATTAAAGATTCTATTAGTGTCCACATAAATTATATAATTTTAGTGTCCTTACAGTGTCACCAACTTTCTAAGAAAACATTCATAAATTTTCTAAATTTTTATTTTGGTTACACCGTTTATCCAAAATTAATAAAAAATTTACAAACAAAAAGTTCATTTAGTTTTTCAAATTTGAATGTAAATGAAAGAATTAATGTTATGGAAAATCGTCAGTTTGTTTCATATCACAAAACTGTACTTTTGAGAAAATAATGTTTCTGAAGTAAGAATATGGAACCAATTAGAATACACATATTTCCGAAACCATTAAACCATCTACGATTATTAAAATAGATAGAAAATAAATAAATATTGCAAAAACTAAGCAATAACTCAATTTGACCAAAAATGATGTATGGAACAAACAAGAAACCGACTAATATAATCTTATCTAATTTTAATTAAAACAAAAAAACAGCCTATTTCACTTTGTGTGTGTGTGTGTGTGTGTGTGTGTGTGTGTGTGTGTGTGTGTGTGGGTATAAGTATATTTATTTTTCTGATACAGCAAAATTTCTATATAAAGTTTAAGTCAAAAATTTGTGGTTTGCATTCTAGCATGTTTATATAGTATACACAACCAGAGAAATGATAAGTTTGCTGGGCAAGCGTGCAATTGTTTTGATTATTAATTACCTACGCTTGATCGTATGGATTCTGTGAAGTGTTGGATGCCACCCCACACTCTGGTTGTGATGCGTTTCCACCTACGCCTATGTGTTATAGTACCTATTAATCTAACGCCTTCACTTCTCTCTTTAACGTTCAACTTAGAACTCTCTTTAATAAATACTTATATACACTACAAACGAACGATATATGACGTATCTGTATGTATGTATAAGACTATGTGACTTTTCTCACTATATAGTCATTTGTTTTATATGGAGTTAGTTCACTTTATTGATGCTATATATGTTGATTTAATATTCATGGTAAAATTACAGACTATGAAACGATATTATTTCCGTATATTTATCTACTAATATTATCTCTTTATAGATCATTTTAATAAAATTTTCTCAAAAAAAAAAAAAATGTGTCTAATTTTGTGATATTAAAAACTGCTTTTATTGCAAATAAAACAAAAAAATTATTAAAAAATGGATAGAGCTGAGTAAGTACTGGCAAAAAGTACTTCAGTATTAAATACCAACTACATATAAAATGTATTTTAAATGAAACGGCTTTAATATTTATTAATAATCGACCCTATTCAACGTATAGATTAGTGTATGATGAGTGTGAAATTGAAAAAAAATATTGTAGCAAAAGTTGGTATTAGTCAGTTAAGATGGTTCGGATATGTTGAGCGAATGCGTCTAATGAACGTTTGGTTAAAAAGATTTATTTGAATGATTTTTGATGGTATACGTTTGCGTGGACGTCCGATGAGTAGTTGAAGTGGTATGATTGAGAGAGTGGCTTGCGTGAGCAAAAGTTTTCAAGTAGTAGGAATAAAAGAGCATGCTGTGAGAGGAGGAATTATGAATGTGGATAAAGCGAAAGTTGCTTGTTTGAAAAGGAATGTTTGGAGGCGACTGATTTCGGGATGATGAAAAGAGTTTGTGCCACACCCTTTTTGGGTACATGGCGTGATTGTGTATGTATGTCAACGTATTTCAATTTATTAATAAATTATTTCAGAACTAGAACGTAAAGCCGTTTTATTCTAATATAATCAGTTCTGAAAGATTTTTTTACTATATAAATAACATTTCTTTTAAATTATATAATTTGATATGAATTTTTACGTAAAATAATGTTTTACAAAAATTATACATAATATTTTGCAATTTCATTAAAAAATTATCACATTTCACCAGACAGAAAGATAAACGAAAACTTTTTATATAAATAAACATACTTCATACAATTTATTTTATTTATTTTTAAACGCACACTAAACCGACACATACATACAAACATAATCTTTGTTTACTTAACATTGACATTGAATAAATTTTTAATATCTGTTAATAAATACAAGATAAAATTATTTAATAAATGATTGTTCTATGAAAAAATGTTGAACGATAATAATTCTATGTGAGTGAATTATTATACATAAATGAGCGAAAAAACGATTTGCTAAGATAATAGTTATCAGAAATACGAATACTTCAAACACGTGTCTTTTGGCGCATGTATGTATAAATGTCGACCGTATATATATCACATTATAACCATATAATGTCACTATGGATATATTACATACAGAATTTGCACGCATAATAGTACAGGACCGAACTAAGCGCAATAAACAATAAAAAATACGCTGAGAAAATTTTTACTTTAGATAAACGTCTTTCTAAACTGTAAGCTTCTGTTTTTCTAATAAAAAAAATAATAGTAAATAACAGTATAATTATTTATTAAAGTTATTAATAATTTTACAATTTAAAAATGAGGTGAGAATACGTGCCTATATTTTTCCCCACTTGGAAACAATGACATTTTCACAATGTTAAATAGAAAAATATGGCATCAGAAATAAAACATATACGAACAACTAAAAAATATAAATAAACAAATGATAGATAATGACATAAATAGAAAGAGAGAGAAGAGAAATAAAGAAAGTGAGTTAGTTATAAACACAAGTGCAACAGGTGGGATGTTTTTCAAAAACTATACGGCCTGACTGACCGCATCGCATTTATACCATTATATATACACACACACACACAAACAATTCAATATTATTTTATCATTCTTCATATATACGTAGCATAAATATTATATTGCAAGTACAATTGTTTTTGTAAATGCATATAGATATATTAGATATTTCTTGCAATTAACACTAGTTTGTAAACAGATGATCAGATTAATCTATTAATCAAAAATTGTTTGAAGTTTACTTAGTTCAAGAATTTTAATTATTAATATTAATTGTCAACTATTTCGTAATTAACATTATGATTCAATTTACAAATATTTGTACACTTACAATGTTATAAAAACTAAAAAAAAAAAATCGAATATATTTTTCTATTATAAATTAACTATAATCTAAAGCTGTTTTATTTTAATAGAGTGAGTTTTGAAAGATTTTTACTGTGCTAATATTTTTTTATAAAAAATCTTTCAGAATTAATTATTGTATTATTTCTCAACTTATTACCGTTCTAAAGTGGCCTTAACAATAGTGTATATTTATGCAACTAATCCCCAGTTTCATGAAACTATATATGTTGATTTAATTCCGAAGTTTTGTTAACCTTACGTTAAATTAATTATCATATTTTTTGACATATATTTTTTTTATTATTCTAAAATGTCTTGTGAAATAAAGTGTTTCTGCTTACTTGAAACATGAAAATTTATTATAAAGTTAAACTAGTATATGTTTGAGTAAATTTAAAAAATCAATAGCTTTACTAAAGAAAATGATACACAAACATATGCATTTATGTTTCTTTTATTTTATATATATATATATATATATATACCGGGTGTCCAAAAAGAATGGAAACTATTAAATATCTCGAGAACGGCACATCGGATTACAAAGTTACAAAATACGTTTTTCTTTATTTTTAAAAATCTATTTAGAGGTGATATGCGAAAACCACCCACACCTCCCCTGGCGGGGGGAGCGGGAGCAAGTTTTAAAATTTAAATAGGAAGACCCATTTTTTATTGCACAGTTGCATTCTCCATAAAAAACTGTTTCTGGATTTGCAAATTGAGCCCCCCAGCTCCACCCCCCTCGGAGCAGGGAAGGGGAGAAAATTTGAAAATTTTTGCAGAAACTTTCACTTTTTATTGCAGTTTTGGATTCTCCTTCTAAAACTGGATATAAAATTGAAAAACGCACCTTCATTCTCACTCCCACACATGCGGATGGGTACCAACTTTTCATCTCAAATAATACCTGGTGGTAAATTGTGCTGGATTTAGGTCAAAGCTATCTACCATTTTAGTTTTTTTTTTAAATGCGATATTTTTATATCCAGTTTTAGAAGGAGAATCCAAAACTGCAATAAAAAGTGAAAGTTTCTGCAAAAATTTTCAAATTTTCTCCCTTTCCCTGCTCCGAGGGGGGTGGAGCTGGGGGGCTCAATTTGCAAATCCAGAAACAGTTTTTTATGGAGAATGCAACTGTGCAATAAAAAATGGGTGTTCCTATTTAAATTTTAAAACTTGCCCCCGCTCCCCCCGCCAGGGGAGGTGTGGGTGGATTTCGCATATCACCCCTAAATAGATTTTCAAAAATAAAGGAAAACGTGTTTTGTAACTTTGTAATCCGATGTGCCGTTCTCGAGATATTTAATAGTTTCCATTCTTTTTGGACACCCGGTATATATATATATACCGGGTGTAGAAATGAAATGTGAACCATAGGGATTTCAATGTTATTTTTTAAATACGGCTGTATCTCTTTCCCTATTGACTTTAGAGCAAATATTTAAATACAAAACTTGTTCAAAATGTGAAAATGCATGGTATAAAGTCATTTTTTTTTACATAAATATTAATATTTTACGATATACAGGGTTAACCACTAAAAAATGAGCTATAACATTGGGAAACGGGAATGATATCGAAAAATGCGGAATAATGAGTTCTATAATTCGGTGAAAAAATCATTGTTCTACGATACTTCGTTTAGGAGAAAAAAATTAAAAACTGATTTTCGAAAAAAATGCAAATGGTCCCCCCTTATCAACTTTTCGAAAAATCAGAAAAAGGTGAATAAAAAATTAAAGAAAAACAGGAAAAAAAAAGTGTCTGGTACAAAAAGTAGGATAAAAGAGTAGACAACGAAAGCCAGTGTTAAAATATCCAAAATCTTTTTTTTTTAAACAAAACACAGGGGTACCCGCTTACGAAATTTTTCAAAAATCAGTTTTTAATTTTTTTCTCCTAAACGAAGTATCGTAGAACAATTATTTTTTCACAGAATTATAGAACTCATTATTCCGCATTTTTCGATACCATTCCCGTTTCCCAATGTTATAGCTCATTTTTTAGTGGTTAACCCTGTATATCGTAAAATATTAATATTTATGTAAGAAAATTGACTTTATACCATGCATTTTCACATTTTGAACAAGTTTTATATTTAAATATTTGCTCTAAAGTCAATAGGGAAAGAGATACAGCCGTATTTAAAAAATAACATTGAAATCCCTATGGTTCACATTTCATTTCTACACCCGGTATATATATATATATATATATATATATATATATATATATATATATATGTATGTATGTGTGTGTGTGTGTGTGTGTGTGTAAAAAGTATATTAAATTAATAAAAAGATTAATATTGAAAATAATAATAAAAAATTATTTACAAACAGAAATAATAAAATTAAACTCCTGCGCCATTATATTAAATTACGAAAACTATTTTAACAAATTTGTTTTACACACTCCCCCATTATGCATAAATATTTTGGTTAAAAATAAAAGTTCGTTAAAATGAAAATTCTTGGATTTCATAAGAAATCTTTATTTCTTACGAGATCCAACGAAAATGTTTATACATACGGGAATTAATCAATTGATTAAATAAAAAGTTATAATTTGTATTAATAAAGAGTTTAGAAGTGTACTAGTTAAAATACAATATTAATAAAGTTGATTATTCAACTTACAATAATTTTTATGTAGAACAATATTATAGTAGATATATACTTATAGTGTTAAATATTAAATGGTATATAATGACAGTTATTACCGATGGAATTAGCAGCTCATGCTATAATTTATCGGATTAAGTAATAGTCATTATACATGCGAGTAGAATAATATACTTTTCTTTTTCGTCAGATATTTCAAATGCAATTTTGTCACAAACTATCAAGTAATAAACATGGCAAAATTCTTTCAGAACTCATTATATTATAATAAATCAACGTTTCGATGAACGGAATGTGCGTCTTCTTTATTAAGTAATGAATATTACAGAAAGTGTTGAATAATAATACGCATTACTCATGCGTACTTATTATTATGTAATTAATTAATAAAAGTATACAAAATATTTAATTTATAAAAAAAAAGTTTTAGGTTGAAGTTCTGTTTTATTTTATATTAAAAAACTGACGTTTCGATATACTACATGTATATCATCATCAGAAAATAAATATACACAAATAACGTAGTTTATAATGAAGTAATATAATGAGGTCTAAAAGATTTTTTTTCTATGTTTAGTATGTTAATATCAATGCAAAAATATAAAAATATAGCAAAAAATAAAAGAAAAAAAAATTATACTAAATGAAATGAAAAACCAATGAATATATTTAAACAGAAACTAGATTATCTCGGCAATGAGCATTGAATATAGAAGATAAACTTGATATATACAACAAATGAGGTATGGTGAAGCCGCCGTAAAGACATAGTGAACCCAAAAGTGTCGTGTCTAGGACTATAACTAGGAATAGACGAAGTATGTCCGTATGTATGTGTGTATAGATGTGTGTGAGGTGGTTGTACTAGACTAGGCTAGACGAGGTATTGATCTGTGCTACCTTCACCCACTAATTTCGTGTGCATGTGCAAGCGAGAGAGGGGCGAGAGAGAGAGAGAGAGAAAGAGAGAGAGAGCGGTCGGTCGTCGAGACGGCGAAGCCAAAAGGATATATACACACACCGGACAAACCGGAAGCAGACACAACCAGGGCCGTGCCTAGATCAAGAAGAAGAGAACAGAGCTTTAAGAGGGGTGGGTGGCGAGAGAGGGAAGGAAAATGCAACGATGGCCGGCCATCTTCACTCTAGTCTTGACTGGCGCGTCTCTCTTTCTCTCCCACTCTCTCACTCTCTCTCTCCAGCCCGCCGCCGGGGCGTCCCGACGTCTCGCCGCGACGAGAGAAGCAGCAGACGACGACGAAAACACACTTCGACGCGGCGCGACAGTTGCATACAACGCGGTCACAGTCCACGTGGCACGCAATGTGTATGGGATGAGAGCGAGATGGTTTAGAATGTGAGAGGATAATGGGTTGGGGGGGTTGCATCCCTCCGGAACCACAGACGCAATGATGTTTCCGGACAAACGACAGACGACAATACGCTCTGTTGCACACACATAAACAACCGTGTTGATTATTTGTTGGTTTACAGTTTAAGCCGCCATATACGAAAAAAATTCTCATAATAGAATTCTCAGCAATGATTGTAAATTTAACAAAATTGCACGATTTTCTAAAATCTAAAACCCGATTTCATTATAAACACTTTAACTAAAGTTGACTTTAAACTTCCCACCTCTTTTGTTTATGAAAAAGTGCTTTTATTTTTTTGCATTAAAATAAATTTTTACTTCTACCTTTTATCTTCTATTTTTGATAAATATTTTTTATATCTTATATTATAAAATTCAAATAAATTAATTCAAATTGCTTGATAAGTAATATTAAGTAAACGTCAAAAGTACTTTTGACAAAAATCACTTTTAAAAGTCAGGCGATTAATTTTAAAATCTACACAGGTACAATATTATATTATAATATTATATTGTCAATGTTATATTTCTAAAACTTATTGAAATTAATTTAATATTAAAATAAAACAGCTTCAGGTTGTAGTTCTGTATTAATTTTTTTAATAATCGACGTTTCGACGTACTTCACGTACATCTTCATCAGGAAAAATGTCATGTCATTTGTATTATTTTTCCTGGTGAAGATATAAATTGAGTAACGTAAAGTATGTCTCGATTATTAATAAAAATTAATACAGAACTTCAACCTAGAGCCGTTTTATTTTAATATAATGAGTTCTAAAAGATTTTTTACTATGTTAATTTAATATTAGTCACAAATGATATTTCTTATCGTAACTCATTTATTTTTCATAATTTACAAATATATAGTTAATAATGTTTTGTTTCAAAAATGAATTGTAAGCATCATGATGAACTGAACATGTGTCCTAGTACAAAGTACAAAATAATTTTTACAACATTTTTTTTATACGAAAATAAAAATACATTTATTTATAAAATATTGATTTTGTCTGGTACCATATCAACTTAGGTGGAATAAAAACAAAAAACACGAAAACAGTGAGAATATACCTAAATACACGTGGCAAATGGCGCCATACGCCCAGGCAAAACAATTGCTAAACGCACGTGCGCCGATTCTCATTTGTTTGCGTAATATATGTATGTGGATTGACAACACTTGACATCGTAATAAAAATTGTATTTAATTAAACTGCAATTTTACAATTTATTTTATCAAAGATAAGAAAATAACGTAGGAGTTTTTTTTTTTTTAAGTTTTAAATACGTGATAAATATAAAATAAATATTTGTAAACTACTTGAACTTGACAAAGTGCTACAATAGTTTTTAAGTCTAGTAGAAATAGAAAAAATAAACAAAAGTAGGAGAGCTGTATTTTAGTTATCGCATTCCAGTAAATGTTTCGGAAATTTGTACATGTACATGCAATTGATGTGCATTTAAAATTAATATAAATATCGATTAGTAAATATGTATACTTGTTTGTAATTATTTATTCTACGCTCTAAGTACATATTTATTTTTTTCCGTATTATATGTACTAATCAATAAATTCAAGACAAATTTAATTTTTATTTTTATAAATATACATATTTGGTAATTAGTAATTTTTCTAATTAATAAAGTGAAGATAATGTTTTCTGTACTCGATATGCCAAGCGAATAATAGATTAGAGAAATAAATTAAAATTTAAACAACTGAATAATATGAAAAAATATAAGAAAATGAAAATATAAAAAAAAACACGTTTGATAAAATGAAGTGCTTATATAAACGAAAGTTTAGATAAATAAAATAAGTTGGTTGCATTTTTGTAAAAATTATGTTTTAGAAAAACGAAACTTTATTGGCACATAAAAATTCTAAATTTGAAAATTGCATAGTAACTAACCTATAAAAAAGTAATATAAGTATTTTATAAGGTTGTATGTATAGTATAAAATATGTTCTTTTATAATAATAATAAAAAAAACAAGCTTTGCTAGCTATAGTTTTTCTATATGTACGTAAATATCATCCAATTTCGGTAATTCCTAGGTGGAACATAGGGGGCTAGATGCTCGAGAAGCATATAATTTCTCATTAGTCCACAGCCAAGCAAGAGACTTACAGACTCAGCCGAAAAAAAAATTGATAGTTTTCGACTGCAAGAAAACCAATTGATAAAAACGTAAACTTGCGTAGTTTTTCTTTTTTCATATGAGTTTGATTAAAAGACCACTAGAATAAAACGGCTTTAAGTTTAAGTTCTGTATTGATATTTATTAATAATCGACGTTTCGACGAACTCAACGTCCGTCTTCATCAGGAAAACTAATGTGTTCTCCTGATTATTAATAAATATTAATACAGAATTTAAACCAAAAGCCGTTTTATTTTATATAATGAATTCTGAAAGATTTTTATACTATGTTAAAAATTAATAATAATACTATTTAACATTATTATTAGAAAGTGGCTATTTATACATACAGTATTTTTATGTAATTGGCTATTTAGGGTAGGTTAGGTTAGTAGGTTAGTTTAGGTTTTTTTTTTTTTTAGTTTGTATAAATAGCCAATAGCCTCATCCTTATTATTATACTATATGTTAAATATTAAAACATAACATTAATTTTCAAAATAAGTGTTTTTAATAATTTTCTTTCAATTCAAATATATTTTGTTACTATTATTTATTTTTATTAAACAAAATTATTTCTAGTATTTTTCCCAATTTACCAGATCAAACGTATGTTTCGTGTCGAATTAATAATATAAACGTTAGTTTTTAAAATAATATATTTTGTCAGTATATACATACTCGTATATAGCACAAACAAATAAATCGAAAATTATTCGATACCTATATATATATATGCTTTTGATTTTTCAATACTTACAAATCATTAAACACACAGTGTAGTAAATGTTGTCACTATATAAACATTCGTACACACACATATATACACACACGCAGTAAAATACATATACAAATATCGCGATTGCCGTTTTTGTTGCGATGCTAACGAATGTCAAGGCCGTTTGGTTGCAGTTCCGTAACCAAACGCATCACGTGAGCACACACACACACACACACGTGCGCACACACGCAGCAAACGATATGTTGTGTACATGTGTAATCATAACGTAACACATAACATAATACTTTGTATACATATTATGCTTCTTACATCTTGCTTGCGACCGTGTGTGTATATATATGTATGTGCGATTATTATAAACCATATATACGCACACCGTAACAGCTGATGTGTTTTGTGTTTTATTTTATTTTATTTTAGCGTTTTAAATTATGTATGTGTATGCATAGAAGTGGTTAAGTATATGGGGACATTTTTACAAAAATTTGTTGTCGATGTTTTATCGCAAAAATTAGTTTTCATACTGTTTGTTACTGTCGGTAGAATTGCGAATCAAACTATATTATAGATTAATTTAAAATAAAGAAAGTGGCTATTTATACATACGGTATGTATACGCAATTGGCTATTTATACATACAGTATTTTTATGTAATTGGCTATTTAGGGTAGGTTAGGTTAGTAGGTTAGTTTTGGTTTTTTTTTTCAGTATGTAGAAATAGCCAATTGCGTATACATACCGTATGTATAAATAGCCTCATCCATAAAATAAAACGACTTTATAAGTTGTATTATTACACAAAATATGTACTAAATCTAATTACTTTGATGAAGTATTATAGATATTAATATGCAAGCTGTAATTTTATATAATTTAAGAAGTTATACCAACAATCTGTAATTCTACATTAAGTATGTGATTTGCAAAAAGTAAGCAATTTTACAAACTTATTAGGTTATTTTTGCTTATACTTTATGTGATTATTTAGAATTATGTACAAAATTACAGAATTTTGCCATAGAAATATAGCATATTTATAGTAAAATGAAATTACAGATTTTTTTATAGTAAATTTTACCACTATTTTTCTGTAATTTCGCTATTTTTTTATATATGAATGTTGGTTGACATTACCTTATTACATCCATATATTGCATGGCATGACACTGCAACAACTAACGACTAAATAAAATAGTGTGACTGTGTTAAACGAAGCAAAGAATATTTAAGTTGGCACGCACTGCACATCAACTGCGTAGATCCTCATATGTACACACACACACACACACACACACACGCACACACAAATATATATATATATATATATATATATATATATATATATACATGTATTTAAAAATCATTCGTGCATATAGTGTCAAGTGAAAAATCATGCTAAAACACCATCTTGTTACGATTTTTATTAAGCATACTACCGCGCTACTGCATTTAGAACTGTAGAATCTATAGATTTCTGTAGAGAAATAGGAAACGCTTTGAATTAAAATTATTGTTAGGCATTTCGTTCTGTAGAAACTGTAGCTAAGCCCTAATCGCTGAACAAATAGATTTCAATGCGGGAATGCTGTATGAGAGTTAGTTTTAGTTTATAGGAGTATCATTTTTCAGAAGACAAAACTCAATATTTCATTTTTTTTTAAAAGCTATCTACTTTTTATATTTTTTTTAATGCGTTATTTATCGATAATTGATATTAAAAATAAAAATTATCGATATTTTGATATGTCAATATATCGATATTTTGTTGTCTGAGTAAATTTAAGATTGATGAAATTCTAATTAAAGGTCAAAATATTTGAGACAAATATAAAAACATCAGCTATTCTAGTTACTGCATTTCTTACAGATATTTTTGAAAATAAAATATTTATTCTTAAGGGAGGTTCTCTTCCTCTGAATGACTAAAAAGTACGCAAAGTTTGGAAATTTTTTATGACAAAACTCAATATTTCAGCGAAAACAGGTATTAATTTTTTTTTCAGACCTACCTACTTTTTATATATTTTTTAATGCGTTATTTTTACGACATTATAGTAAACAAGTAACGTATTTTTCTCCCCTTTCTCTACATAATATATCGTTATAGAACAGCGATTTTGAACTTTCTTTACCATGGATTCCCTTTAAACATCTTTTTTTTAATTGCCATGAACCATCAAGATTTAATTCAACTGTAAATTACATCGAATATTTATGTAAAGTTTCTTGTAAAAAGTCTTTAGATTTGAAGAGAAATGAAAAATAAGTTAATGTACACCACACAAATACTTCACTTCTGTGAAGAAATTGCGGTTCTCCAACACCTGAGGCAAACCTCAAAATGGCACCACAAATTTTTGAACATTATGGTGTCCCATTAAAACACCGATTTTTTCCAACAAGAAAAAAATCTTCTTCGAATCGAAAATTACCAATAAAATAAAACAAAATATCTAACTTAATTATAACATGAAATTGATTTATTTTCCAATCTCCATGGCTATTATTAATTAACGATCTATTTATAAAGAAATGAAAGCCAATTTATAATGTGTATGTACAATCTTAGAGAAAAGTTTTTCTATCAGCGTGCGGCCATCTTCCTGATATCAATGACTATTACACTCCTATTACATACCTATTTATATAGTTAAGTAAGCGTATGTGTTAAGTATTTAATAATATTAAAAAAAAAAAATGTATCTAGTAGTGATTACAAGTTGTTTGTATGTACGTATACAGAGATTTATAAACAGTACATATATATATATATATATATATATATATATATATATATATATATATATATATATATATATATATATATATAAAGGACGATGCAAAAGTTCGAAACCGATTAAATATCTTTGTTACGATGAGTAGAAATTGCGTTGAAGCACAGATATTTGTGGCGAAGAAGAAACAAACTGAGTGAAACTCTAAATAAAGAGCTTTCAGGTCCGAGTGACATTTATGTTTTTTTTTCAAGCGTATCGATAAATGTTCCAAATAAAAGTTGTTAATTATAACTTGTACAGCAATTTTTATTTGAAATATATTCTGGTATTTAAGTACACATTACTTACAACACGTATAAATACGTATAAATGGTTGCATATATTGTCAAAGATCATTAACCTTTCAAATCTTACTATTATTTTTCTGTAATTTCGCAAATTTTTTTTACAGTGTATGTGTCATGGTTTGTAGGTAAAATTACACAATTTTTTTTAGAGTAATGTAATCGATTCCGATCTGTATATATACAGAGTGGTCCAGAATTATGTACCGTAATTGCTAGAGCTGATAGTACGTTCAAAAATAAGGGTACCTTTTTATATACACTTTTTTCCAAAACTCAATAATAAGGGAGATACAACCCTGTAAAGGGGTGAAATAAATACCATTTTTTTTTTAATATCTTCCAGATGCTTTTCAATAACGGGTTCATATTTTAGGGGTGAGTATATGACATTAGAACAATTAAATTTATGTTACCATGCACTTATTCCATCCCTTATGATTAAGAGGTAGTTTTGTGGGGATTACGTCATATTTTTTTAATTTGCAATTATTTAAACAAAATTCTTAAAAACATGATTCTCCAGACTATTCTATACGCAAAAAAGATACACTTGTTACATTTCGATAATAAACATTATTTTGGTGACTAATTAATATTAGTATTGTATGATTCTTTTGAAAGTTGTAAGTTTTCATTAAGTTTGATTAAAGTGTTATGTGTTGAAAAATGGTTCACAGGGTTGTATCTCCCTTATTATTGAGTTTTGGAAAAAAGTCTATATAAAATGGTACCCTTATTTTTGAACGTACTATCAGCTCTAGCAATTACGGTACATAATTCTGGACCATCCTGTATAAATACAATGTATATACACACAGAGGTGTATATACATATAGAGATAAGGTAGATGCAGAAACTGGTTTAAAATCTGTATGCGACGCGTTGATAGGTGTTTGCATTTATGAATACATAATTTCAGTTATTAATTAATCTGTAATTAAGTCTTATTGAAGTGTAGTGCAATGCGTCTGTCTCTATGTTTATGGTGGCTAGTCTAGTCCATTGCACACGCAAAACTTTTACTCCTATAGAAGCACTTGACACTAATGGACTAGCAAAGTAAAAGTATAGAATCACTTTTATTTATTTATATATTTATATATAGATTAATATTAAAACGAGGATATTTATTTATAACTTATTGCTTCCGAGATGTCTTCCGTTCGAATGAGAATCTTATCTAATAAGATTAATTTAATTATTCTAGTAGATTAAAGAATATAAAAAATATATTACATTTATGTCTTGTTATAGGAATCAATCAGTGAATGCTTTCAAATTTGACAAAAAAAAAAATGGAATCTTTATATTTATAAATCTTCATCAAATTAAGATAAATTAAAATATAACGGTTTTAAATTATAGTTCTGTATTATTTATTAATAGTCGACGTTTCAGCGAACTCAACGTTTTCATTGGGAAAATAATACCAATGATATTTACAGTAAATAAACAGAACATAGAAATATGTTACTAGGTTAATAAAATAAATAACTAAATCATAAAATTTATAGATTTTTGATGTTATCTTTATAAATTACTAATGTTTCTGTAATCAATCTACTGATAATATTGAAGGATCTTGAAAGTATTTTTACATCATAAAGATATTTTAACGCATGTTGAGCAATAGCAGATTTATCAGGATGGTTTAGACGTTATTGAGAAAAATTATATCTTATTGAGTCAACAAAAGGCCACTTTAGACTGTAATAATTCTGAACATAGTAAAAATTCTTTTAGAACTCATTAGATTAAAATAAAACGGCTTTAGGTAAAAGTTCTGTATTAATATTTATTGATAAGCGACATACTCAGTGAATTCAACGTACGGCTTCATCAGGTATGATGGACACAAATGACATTTACAGAAAATAAACGTAACATAGAAACAAGTTAAGTACTAGAAATAAAAATAAATAAAAATGAATAAAATTTGTTGAAATTATATAATGAAACATTGTGAATTTGTTTTGCAGTAACTAAATATCAAAACACAAGTATAAATAATTCCACACAAAGGTATTTATAAATCAACTCATTATTGACAAAATGTTTCCTGCTTTGTGACATAGAAGAAAAACAAGTTAGTGAATGATATAGCAACAACGTGCAGCGCGCCACCGCGCATTAAACACAGCGCGAAAATGTGAAAGATATGAAAAGTGACGCCGTACATCGCGACGCCAATCAACCCTGCACGCGATAGGCGCGCAATTTTGGCGCGTTCACCATTTCTCTTCCTGCTGATGGCTCACGCTCGCACACACATACACCTACACACCATGGCTCACGCGTCACGCTCGCGTGTACAGGGGTGCGCTCTTCGATGGCCAGACCACACCCCCGCTTGGCGCCGATTGGCACCCCCGGTGCGATGGTTGGTCGACGTCGGTGCGTAGGCGGCTCGACTCGGCCAACACACAGCGACAAACCCTTACCCCCCTTGCTTCAACCACCCCCACGCCTAAGCTTTGCCATCAGCACAGGACTGTTTTGTGAGATCTAAAGGGGGTGCGCACCCCTCACACATCACCCCGAAATATCCGCCAATGGGGCGCAAGCTCTGACCTAATTCACTACCGGTACACATACGACGAATACGGACAGATACCGGAAACTTATCCCTCCATAAGCGTCGATAAATTTTTTTCTCGTCCTGACAAGATGAATGAAACGTATATTTTATGAGGTAATAGTCCGGAACTAAAAATTATAGCCCAATTTTTTTTTTCTGAATAATGATTTATTTATGCATTTGTGGTAGTAATTAAATAAATTATTATGTAGTTTAATAAAGTAATATTCAAATAAATTAATAAAACACTTTTTTAACCTATATAAAAAAAATTTAATGTAACATGTACAGTTTGACAATGCCAATATTTGGCGAAACTGCAGTCACGTTTGTATAATACAGTGTGAAATTATCAAAGTTAAAAAGTGTTTTATTAATTTATTTCAATATGAAATTTCACAAAGTAACGGCCGAAAGAGTTAATTTTTTAAAGTAATATTTATTTTTTGTCCTATAATGGTCCGTCCACTATAACTGAATGTTACAAATAAATTTTTACATTATATAAATATAAAACACATATATTTTATGTAAGTTTACTTGCTGTTTCGGTAAAACAAACCTATATAATATGCTAAATTAATTATTTTACTTAAAATTACAAATTTATATTATTTTCACAGAAAATTTATGTAAAACCATCAGTTTTGCTGAAATAAAATATATTTTTTTGTAATATGGCAACTTTCTTACATTGCAGAAACAGTCAAAATATTTTTATTAAATTTCATTTTATCAGTAGAATAATATAATTATAAACAGCATAATTTTCATTGTCCTCAACGCGCCGCTAAACTGCAATTTAAAAAAAATCTGTCTTTGTTTTTTTTTTTATCATGCAAAAATCAGAGCTATTGTTCACATTCTTTTTCTGCCGTGTAAAGTATTTATTTGTCGTTTAATATAATTTTTTATCATGCGAAATATTTAGTTGTCGTTCAATATATTTTCCTGTCGTGCAAAGCATTTTTAGTTATTAGATATTATTTATTATTTTAGATATTATTTATTGTAATATCAATAAATAATAAATAAATAAAAATTTTTTTTGGTAAATAAATAAACCTCAAAATTCTCTCTCCGCCTATGCTTTCAGCCATTCCTGCTTTCAATCCATCCGCATATCTTTAACCGTTGTCTAAACCGGGTGTACCGGTACGCTCCACCGACGCAACGCTATCGGACAAATGAGCGTCGGTAGCAGGGAAAAAAAAACGCATCACTTCCCGTATTAGAACGCGGAGCCGTCTCGCACGATGCCAGAGCAGACTGGATCCGAGACACGATAAAGAGAGTCAAACAGAGCGCGCGTGCTGAGCGTCGCGACGCTTCTCGAAGAGGAAACCCGAAAAACAAGCAGTGAGAGAAGGGTTGCAACGCATGCGCCCCAAAGAGTTTCCTTTGTTCTTTGTTCTCCAGCAGAATGCGACGCGCGGCTCCGACGCTGCTTCGTGTTCCACTCTTGAAAGTTTCACTGGGTTTATGTGTCAGTCTGTCACACGGGATAAAAGCGAGGCGGGAATCAGCAGGGCCAGCCAGCAGGAGCAGCAGGAACGCAAAACTATAAGTACAGTGGAGTGGAGAGTAAGTTTTATGTATGCATACACATACGAAGAGCGGTGTAATGTGTGTGTGTGTGTGTGTGTGTGTGAATGTAGATGTGATCTACTTTTAAACACTTTTATTTTCTACCGGAGCACTTTCAATCCGCCCGTTTGTGTTGATTCAACTTCTTCTGTTTAGGTTTTGTTTTGCACCCTTAACAAGTTGGCGGCCCTTTCTTATAAATGATGATAACACTAGGGAAATTGTTTAATATTATAAATATTATTCATTTATTTACCTATTAGGTTATCAACACAATATTTATTTAATTATAAAAATAATTAATAATTAAAACTAACTAAGCTCATCTCGCCCTAATGCTATAAATTCTGCAGTATATAAAAATATATTATTAAAAAAAAATACTAATTCCAAAAGTTCATTAATTATAAAACTGGCTAAACGACTATCGATATTTTCAGCAAATCCATGTTGAAAATTTACATATAAATGTTTTACTTGCTATATAATTATTGATAATTACTAAAGTAATAATTATAAAATTATCGCAATCGTAATGTATAATAAAATAGATACTTGAATTCGAGTATTAATTACTGTTACAATTTTATAATGTCTAAGAGACACATTTTAAAATTTAATATATTCCTAGAAAATCAACCAATATTTTTTTGGTAATAAGCTATGAAATAATAATATTTTAATAATGCATAAATAAATAATGCATAGATAAGTCAAATAATAAAATATTCGAAAATGGGTTTCTGATATTATTTATGGTTCCTTGTTTTATCTAAATTAAGAAATACTATCACTGAATATTAGTAATGACTTTCAAACTTAAATTTTTATAATCTTGCGCAAAATTTATCTAAAAAAACATTTATTTTTACCAAAAATTATAAGGTCGTATGTAAATTGATAGTGCTAAAAATAAAATTGCATTTTTACGCAAATAATATATTCGTCAACGACCTTGCAAAAAATATCTAGCTACATAAATTTATTAATACAAAAAAACAAAAAAAATGTTATGAATTTTGTATTTTGTTTTAAAACGCAAATATTTTCAAATTAAATATTTTTTGTTTACGAACTGCGATGTTGAATGTTTGGGCAAAATGATGTTTGACGACAGACTGATCCAGTATTATTTAATAAATATTTGCACCTGAAGTTGAAGTATGTAATGATTTATAGGGAAAAACATATTAATCATTGAAAAAACTATGATAAGTATCAATGTTTTCTCAAACACATAATTTTTGTTTTTAATTACTGTTCCTAGTAATAATAAACAAAGATTAACTACTAATTCGAGAATAAATTCAAGTCTAGTTATTCCGTCAATGTTCATATGAATTAAATTATTCCCAGAATAACTACTAACTGCTGTGGCCAACACAAAACTGACCATTATCACAAAACACTTAAATAACAGAGAAATTATTATTGATAAAAGATATTGACATATCATATTTGGCAATTTATAATTTACCATGGAAACATATCTACATAGATACTTAGAAAATATAACAAAAAATTTATAAAAGATTATTAAGTAGTATCAAAAATGTTTCGGCCCAATAATAGATAATTTATCAAATTTGTATTTAACTATATTTCTACAAACTTCAAACGATAAAATAAAATTTTATTTTAAATAAACAGTATATAGTTATAACATTATTAAATACATTTTTGTTTAAATAATAAACTAAATCTGCATGACCGAATGCATGGTTGTTTGTAATATCTTTTTCTATTTCTAGTTTTCTTATTTGTAAAAATCTCGAAAAAAGTTAAAATTAGTATGATTATGATACGTCTCTGATTATAAGTGACACAATTCTTTGGGTAAATATTTCTGTGTAAAAATGGCACTAATGGATCTATAGAATATTATAGAATATTTTGTCATTTTCTATCGATAGAATTTCCATCTACTAGAATCTTAGTAAAACTCAGCCAGTTAATTTTTTTGACATTTTCTCCTAGTGTATAACTTGTACATTAGATAGTGTTTTTATCGTCTAGACTAGAATATTTCATATTACAATAAAATAAAATTGAAAATTTAAATTATAAAAAATTTGTTGATAAATAATATATTAGTCATATCAGAATACATTTAATCTGTTTCGCAAATCAATATAAGATATTATTGTATATAAAAAACCAACTTTATTTGTCGAGAAAAAAATCCAAACATAATTATATTTTTAATTAAATAGAATTACAGATTTTAAGATTATTTCTTTCGACATATTTCAATTATATTCTCCGATGGTCTAATGAGTTCGTTTCCTTCGACTATTTTTCGTGTACTAAATTATAGTTAATTATTAATTTATCATTAATATCTTTTTTTTTTCGTTGTGTAGCACGTTTTATATTATTAAAGTCATATTTTAAAAACAAATGATTTTCGTTTTAACTGTATTTTAACCTAGATTTCCTAGTGAAATAATAATCTGAAAATCTTTAAGTTAAACGTTATCCAATCAAAGATTGAAAAGAAACTAGAAAAAAATCTTGTTTGAGAGAAGAAGAAGAAAAAAAGAAAGAGGGAGAGAAAGAAAAAATGAGGAGTAAGCGAAGTAAATCGTTTCCGGATCGCGGCTTGCCGCGCGGTACTAACATCATATAAAATGTAAAATTGTAGAGATAGAACTTTTTAATAATAATCATATAATAATAATGATAATAATAATATAATACAAGAGTGAATAATAATATAACAAACGAAACGCAAGTGTTAACGGTGTTGGAGAATGTGTAACAGTTAGAAAGTAAATGTACACTCCGTACACTGTGTTCTAAAATACAATACTAACAACAACAAAAAACCATAAATAAATTTATGTATAATATAGAAGAAATATTACATCTTCTTATAAAATCAGTAGGAATTTGTAACTGTATTTTTTAAAAATAAAACTGCTTCAGGTTCTAGTTCTGTATTAATATTTATTAATATCTATTCAACATACATCTGAAAACTGAAACAAATAACAAAACATATAAATAAGTTACTAAGTAACAAAATAAATAACTCGATCATAAAATTTATCAATTAATTAATTAAAGGAAGCCAAATTTTATTTAAATCAGTGCCTGATTGATGTTATCTTTTTTTCTTTATAAATTTCTATTGCTTCTCTTATCAATCTGCTGTTATTGGTCTTGCAATTATTACAGTATCTGAGTATCTTCGAATTTTACAATATAAAAATTTTCTAATGTATGTTGTACAATAACATGTAGAAACAGTTTCTATCTGTCTGTCCAACATAAACCTTACCGCATTCGCACTGGATTCTATATATATATATATATATATATATATATATATATATATATATATATATATATATATATATATATATATATATATATATACAGTGTGTAAAGTGATGAGGTTTCCCTATAGGGAAAAAATTTTTAATATGAGTTTTAGGAGAAAAACTTATTCTTTATAAAAAAAAATTGCTTCTATCAAAACCTCTTATAGTCAAAGAAAAATCCAGTATCACTTAAGATAAGATCAAAAACTTGATATTATGTCGGGTTGTTGATTTTAAATATGACTAAGCGCGAATGTTGTTACATCAGTATCGTGTGAAAAATGTTAAAAATATTTGTCATACAAGAGACTTACTTTTTAATTATTATTATTATTATTAATTTACCAAAATATAATTATTATTAACAAGTAATCCATGGGTAACACGATACTGATGTAACATTCGGACTTAGTCATATTTAATATTTAAAATCAACAACTCGACATAATATCACGTTTTTGATCTTATCTTAAGTGATTACTGGATTTTTCTTTGACTATAAGGGGTTTTGATAGAAGCAAAATTTTTTTATAAAGAATAAGTTTTTCTCCTAAAACTCATATTAAAATTTTTTTTCCATATTAGAAACCTCATCACTTTACACACTGTATACCGGAATATTGAAAAGGAATAATAACTTTTACACTATGCGTTGCAATTTCCTAGGAAAATGGGAAACTTTAATATTATTTCTTGATAAAATTCTTCCTATTTTAACGGTAACATTTTCACAAAAGGCAAAGAAGCGTAAATTATGTTTTCATTATTAGGCAAATCTCCAATATATAATTTTCTCCGGATATATGATTCTCGGATAATTTGAGATCCGGATATCCGAAAACCTAATTATCCGGATATTCGGATAATTTTGGATCCGAATCTAAAATTACTCGGCTTCGATTCCCATAGCACTAGTAATTACTAAAAATATTTTTAACTTTCTTAGCCTCAAAATCGGAAATTCGTTCCAATATACCTAACCTAATCTCCTTCACAACTAAATGAATAAGTGTTGTTACATCTGTTTCGGGACACCGTGTAGTACGGATAGAGCGTTGAGGAAGGAAGATGAATGTGATGGTTGAGCTGTGTTAAGTTTGACCGAGATCGGAGGGAACGTACGAAAGCCGCAAAGAATCGAAATGCCTAAGTGAACTCAAGACGAATGTTTGGACTGATTGTGAATCGTCGTATACGTAAAGTGAATTGGATTGGTAAACCGTGAGGTTTTCTGTTCTCGCGCTCGCTCTTGATGCGCAAAACATTGAGAAAGGTAAGTACGCGCCGCGCCGCGCTGGTGTTACGCAACGCAGAACGCAAGAAACATCGAAATGAAAAACGTACGCTCATGGAATCAATGTAAGAAATATGTACATTTCGTGAAACGAAAAATTATCGAAGCGTAATATACGCATCATGCTTTAATTTTATATTAGATTGTTTTTAGTTTTCATTTTTTGTAATCCAATAGCAGATGGTTAATGTAAATTAGATTTTTTTCTTCTTTAGAAATGATACAGTTAAAATTTAAATGAATAATTACTGATTTCTTCTGTAATTTAATGTTTCCATTGCTACTAATATTAAATCGAGTTAAAGACAGTTATATCTAATTATAATTTTATGTATAAATGAACTTATATTTGTAAATTATAATTAAATATTTAAATGTATTGAAATTTATATAATATATTTACTTAGGTAGTGTTAGTACTTGAGACAAATAAAGACAAAATAATCTAAATAAAGATAAACTACAGTAAAATGAAAAGGCCTTAAGATTTAGTTCTGTAGTAATTTTGAATTAAAAATCTATTTCCCGAATATGTTTTACTCTAGTCTAGAATTTCGTAGAAATTCAGGTAGTGGAATAAAATAGAAAGGGGGGGGGTCATCCAAGTAAATTTAGTTGTTTTTTTTTTCTTTGTATACGTTAAACTAAAGTTGAAATTAACAGACCGGTATTTTTCTTAAAAAACTGAGCAAATACAAAAAAAAAAATTGTTAAAAGTAACTAAAATTTTGACCTGATAAAGACAAGCGTTCAGTTTCGTTGGAACGTCGTTTTAATAAATAATTAAACAGAATCTAAATCCTAAAACTATTTATTTTTAGAATGAGGCTATTTATACATACGGTATGTATACGCAATTGGCTATTTATACATACTAAAGAAAAAAAAAACCTAAACCAACCTACTAACCTAACCTAACCTACCCTAAATAGCCAATTGCGAAAAAAAAATACTGTATGTATAAATAGCCAATTGCGTATACATACCGTATGTATAAATAGCCACTTTCTTATTTTCAATATAATGAGTTCTGAAAAATA
Source organism: Clivina fossor (assembly GCA_963966155.1). Taxonomy (NCBI): domain Eukaryota; kingdom Metazoa; phylum Arthropoda; class Insecta; order Coleoptera; family Carabidae; genus Clivina; species Clivina fossor. The sequence goes on along the minus strand of OZ014554.1, from coordinate 33,456,756 downwards.
TTTTACCAAGTTACTGTATCTTTATCTAAATACATTTTTTTCTTTATCTGTTCTGAGTATTACATAAATAGAAAAAAAAATATTATCGATTTTCCCTTGCATATACACATATAAATCGTTTAAAAAATCTAAACACGACATACAATATATATAGATGCATAATCCTATAATCGAAATAATGCGTTCCGTTCTTATGCGTCATAAGTGCCCCGTATCTTTGCTCTCCGGTCAGGTCCCGTGGTATGATTTACAATAATAACGTTAAACGGAGCCAATAAGGCAGGCCAGCGCAAATAATTGCGTATACGGTACGATTTAGCAAGGGGGCGAGGAGGCGACGGGGGGAGAGGTCTATTGCTGGCTGCATAATCGTCTATGAGAGAGGAATATGTTGTGTGTGCTTGGGCGCAATCTGAGCCCGAGGGGCCTCAATCGGCTCACGGGGCTCACACACATATATATACACACACAGCCGACGCACAAAAAATGCAAATTGCCCGCCGTCGCGGCTTTTCGCGCCGTGCTGCGCCTGCTGCCAATGGGATGGTCAAGGTTACCATCGCAACGGCTAGACGCAATGGTAACCCCCCCTCACTCCCCCCATAACTATGCCCCGAAATTTTCAACGCATTCAATGCTACTATTTTTTATAACTAATTTTTTTTTATGGGTGATAATCATATTTATTTGCCAAAACTGAAACGATAAACTGATACTTTTATTATGCTAGCCAAATTTTTTCCATATTTTTTTATCTGTGGCTGTTAAAAAAATTGTGCTTTATATCACTATTTTTTGTTTGTAAAATATAATTTTATAATAATAATTTTAGCTGAAACTATATAACATATTGTCAGCTAACAATGCGGATAAGTTGTCAGTCGATCAATTAGTTAGACATTTCAAAATCTAATCACATAATTAACCAATACAGTATTTTTACGCAATTGGCTATTTAGGGTAGGTTAGGTTAGTAGGTTGGTTTAGGTCTCTTTTTTTTAGTATGTTTAAATAGCCAATTGCGTATACATACCGTATGTATAAATAGTATCATCCTTATTTTTTTTGCAACTAATCAATAATATTATGAACTACCAAGATACAAAATAAATTTAAACGCAAATTTATATTGTGCTAACTAAACATACAAATTGCATTTATTAATTTTAATTTAAATACAAACTACTGTTACTGTAAATATATTGGTTCGTATTACAAGCTCGGTTTTAAAATTGGTTTTTAACTAATATAGGTTTTGAAACATTACAATTGTCTATAAGAGCAAGATTAAACAAATGAACTAAAACATCCAAAAACCGAGCTCGTAATACCAGCCATTTTTACTAATATAGTAAAAAATACATACACAGTAAATAAACAGAATGCAGAAACAAGTTACTAGAAGTAACAATATTAATATTATTACTAAATTACTTAATAATATAACTATCTGAAAATAGTTTTAATATTTTCTAAGTAAAAATTCTAAAAAAAATAACAAACAAACGACAATGTTTCTCGCATTAATCACATGAGATCTGTTTTTTTTTTCTGTTTTCTGCATTTAAAATGTGACCGTCGCAAATTTCCAAGGTTATATTATATTAGTATTATAGACAAACTATTATTAATACCAGATTAGTGGATCTAGTTAATAGAAAAAAAGAACATTTTTATTTTAAAGTTGTTTTATTTTAGCAAACTTGAGCAGTAAGTTATATAATGAAATCGTAGACTAAAAATATATTTTTTCTTCAAGCGTATTACACTGTTCGAAAAAAAATACCATTATTAGTGCCTATATAAGTCCGTTCCCTAAAAAAGGATATATATGAATACCCTAAATAGGTAAATTCGAAAAGAGCACTTTATTATCCTAGAAAAAGGTAAAAAAAATCGTATATCACTCGGAATAGAAAGCTCTATTTGTGTTTCGTCCAGATTGCTTGGCCTCAGTCACAAATATTTGGGCTCAACACAATAATCATCGCTTTTTACTTTTCGTAACATAATATAGTATTTTACTAGTATAATATACAACAGCCGACTTGCATAAATGCAGTATAAAGTTTAAAATTCATTTCTAATCAGATTAGATCAAAGTTTGTGATAATATTATTATTAAATTAACAGTTATCTTTTATTTTTCAAGTGTAGCAAACGCATGTACATGTAGAGAGAGAAAGAGAGACATAAGGTGACTAACTTGACTTACTTTACAAACTATTATCTAAATAAAACAATGTAAATTAATTAATATTATAGAATTAATAAGATTTAATTAGAAGTCTACATGAAAATAGTCTATATATTTTTATGCTGTAACTTGTTATAATAATTGCAGGATTTTATATATTTTATGAAAATACGTTCTTTTTTATATAGGCTTCTGGTTTTTAATTACATTCAATTTCACACTTTCAGAATATTCTAATTACTTTATTAGAACATATAATATATAATAGAAAAGTATTTTATGCCTTAACACGATGCATTTTTCTATACAAAAATGTATAGTTTTATCATTTGTATCTTTTTCCTGACGAAACTGTAGATTGAGTAACGTTAAGTACGTCGAGTATTAATAAATATTAGTACAGAATTACAACCAAAAGCTGTTTTATTTTAATAATAAGAAAAATTTGTTTACTATGTTATTTATGAAAAGTTGACATCGAATTTTGCAACTCCCTGTATATAATTCACATTGCAAATATATAATCTAGATAAATGTAAAAATTACTCAATATTTGCATTACAAAATCACAAACTAGAATTACAATAAGAAGCGTCCGTTTCACATATAGCCAATAATAGTGATGACTCTTTCCGAACAATATGAGTTAATTTCTCGTTTGTCTGAGATTGAGTGATATGTGTCGTGGTCGTGCTCATATATATATTCGTCGTGCGCACATTTTAAATGTCACGGCGTGCCGTCGTTGCTTTTTCATTGCAACGAAGCAAAACACAGCGAAATAGGAGGAAAAAATAAATCGCGGCTAGGCGCGCAAATGCACGAGAGAAAGGCTCACAACGCAAAACCGCGTATGCGTGTTAACTTATATCTTTTTTGCTGCATATTGCGGTCGAGACGCGTTGTTAATCCGTTAATCTTGTCGTAATTCGCAATTCCGTAATCGGGTGAGTTCCTTGATACGTCCTATAAGGATAATGCGTTACATCCTTATCATATACAGATAACTAACTCTGTTATGGCTGCAGACATGCTTAGCTAAACTAAAAGTAGATATTCAATTTTGTTTTAATTAACGGCACAGTAAATATTTTAACCACATTAACATCGATAAATGAAAAGATTTTAGGTTGTAGTTCTGTATTAATAAATATTAAGGGCGCGTATACCTCTGCCAGCCCAAAAACTTACAAAACTTTACGATTTTTTTTAAACGCAAACTATGATAGATGGTTTTGACTAAAATAAAACTTCACTTCTCGTCTACGGATTAAAATTTTCTTTATTAAAAATCTGTCTCAGGTCGGGAGAAATGATCCATAGCAGATGGTCTATTTTATTATGGACCGACATCTTGGCACGGAGATTCCTCAGCTGTCATTTATCTGAAACACAAATAAACACGATATTAGTATTTTCTAATATATTTTACCCATCCATACGGATCCGATTTATAAAATTTAGATTTTTGACAAAATAACGACATTTTTTATTTTTTGAATAAAAAAAAAATTGTCTATCAAAAAACAAAAAATGCCGCCATTTTATCGAAAATCAAAATTTTATAAATCGGATCCGTATGGATGTGTAAAATATATTAGAAAATACTAATGTCGTGTTTATTTGTGTTTCAGATAAATGAGAGCTGAGGAATCTCCGTGCCAAAATGTCGGTCCATAATAAAATAGAGCATCTGCTATAGATCATTTCTTCCAACCTGAGACAGATTTTTAATAAAGAAAATTTTAATCCGTAGATTAGAAGTGAAGTTTTATTTTAGTCAAAACCATCTATCATAGTTTGCGTTTAAACAAATCGTAAAGTTTTGTCAGTTTTTGGGCTGACAAAGATATATGCCCCCTTAATACAGAACTATAACCGAAAATAGTTTTATTTTAATATAAGGAGTTCTGAAAGATTTTTACTATGTTATAAATGAATATGGTCAGATTATTTTGCAATAGTTTCTAGTACATAAATCTAAAATTTGAAATAAATAGACGGATATTTTATTATTTCATAGTAATATTACCTAGACAGAAGTGCAATGAATGTGCATCATGCTTTCTAAATAATCGTATTGCAAGTGAGAAACTGGTCTGTCAGTTTTTCAGACGCGCGTATTGCAAAAATTCCAACATGATGATCGCATGCGTGCACACATATTTATTATAATAAATTCACTTTCGCAAAATGCGCAGAATTTTTAACATAAAATTTTAATCTGCGCTGAATCTAGTTTTCTATATCATTCCACACCATTGTTTTGCTCATTCCTATTTCACTATATAATATCTAGAATTCGATGACTTAATGTGTGTGTGTGTGTGTATTACGATATTTCGTAATGTAATTCTAACGTTCTTTTAACAGCTAATAAAATTACACGTACTTTGCTCGCATTTTACTGAAAGCCCGTTAAAAATTATGCACAATTAAACATGTAAATGATTTTCAGTTTTATCGACTCGACTTACAAGTAATTAAAAAACGATATTGTTCTTGTATATGAAATTTTCGATTGCAAATTTGTGGTTAATAAACACGTTTCTGATGTACTCAACGTATATCTTCATCAGGATAAATGATACAGTAAATGAATAGAACATAAAAAGAAGTTACTTATTTTGTTAGCTATAGTAACTTGTTCCTATGTTCTGTCTATTTACTGTATATGTCATTTGTATCATTTTTCCTGATGAAATTGTACGTTGAGTATACGTAGATTACGGCGCTTATTAATAAATATTAATACAAAGCCGTTTTATTTTAATATAATGAGTTCTGAAAGATTTTTTACTCTGTTATGAATTTAATATTTATATAAAATTAATAATTAAAATATTCTGCCATTATTACATAATACTAAATATATAAAAGCAAAATTGTGCATAAATTGTGTTCTATAAATAAAAACAATTAATAAAGTTATATGTATTCAAGAACAAAATACACATAGCAAAAAAAAAAAAAATTTGCATAAAATTTGCAAATGTCTATTGCATAAAAAATTAATGTACAAATTAAAATACAGTAGGCCTTGAATTTATTTAATTTTTATATATGTACTGTGTCATTGTAAAAAATGTTGTTCAAACAGAAGATTTATATTACTAAAAATTTTACAGTTTTTATAAAAAAAAAAGTATATTGATATTTTTAATATATTTATTATATTACATGATAAATTTTAAGGCTGTATGATAATTTTAAATTTAAATGTTTAAATTATATAACATATTACAATTGAATGAAAAAAATTTCGAAATTCGGTCGCACGGTTATGAATCTTTTTATTAATATTACAACTAAAAATAAAGTTTGTTATACAATAAAAATTTTATATTTGTTCGTATAAATAATAATATTTCAAAATATTAAAATTAAAATTGCAAACAGTACGCATTATACCGACATATAAACATTTCGGCAATTTTCTTACCTAAAATTTATTAAATTAATAAAATTTATGTTATAAAATGTATATATAAATTATGAATGTAGCCAGGTATCAGGGCCATTGAAACAATTTAATTTTCGATAAATATTATTTATAATATAAAAGTGTGTTTTGTATACGTGTAGTGTGCGTGAGTGTGTTGTGCGAAATCAACAAAGAACCTTGAAAAAATATTTTTTGCAAATAACACTGATGGGTGAAGGTAAGTCTCGCGAATTTCAAATTACTAATCGCGAAAAAAAAATCGCTCGAACGCAGTTTAAACACATGTTTATATTATTATGTTATTCTACACGCGAAAATTTCGTGCAATATTTCTACATAACTATTATTTTATTTATTTAATATCATTATTTAAAAAATATATTATTATAATTTTATATTTACAATAACTTTATGTTTCAACTAAATTGATTTTATTTTTATATTTATGATATTTAAATTCAGTAAAAAAATTTAAACTTACATTTTAGTTTCGTAAGGTTTATTCTGCAATTTTGTTAAAACAAATCGAAAAATTAAATGACAATTTTTTTCAAATAAGTTGTTAAAATGAAGAATATATCGATTTAATTTTCTAATTACATGTTTGTTATTCATAAAAATATAAAAATCATTATTGGAACCTTTTAAATATTTTACAGAAGATTTTAATGCAATACTTAAATTAGTAGTTTCTGTAATATAATACAAAATAAGGAAATAAAAACAATTATTAGCTAATTGTATTGTTGATTTTCAAATAAATTAATATTAAATGAAAATATTTATAATTAGATAAAAATGTTGATTCTGTGATATAATACAAATTAAGGAAATGAAAACAATTATCAGCTAAATTGTATTGTTGATTTTTAAATAAATTAATACCAAATAAACATATTAATAATTAAATACAAACTAAACATGTTTATTAATTGTTTTATATTTTGTTTAAGAATAAAAAAAAGTAGCATTTGACAATCGCCTTGAAATCTTTTTAAGGTGAACTTTAGTATTAGAAAAGAACATTTGTAATCGAAATTTTTTAGTATTATATGATTTTGAAGTATCTTGTGTTTGAACAAAAAACAAAAGTTATTAATTCACGATTTGAATTAATTTAACAAACTATTATATTGTAAAATTTTACAATAAAATTTTCACCCATTTTTACCAATCTCATATTTTTCAAAGCTCTCATATTTCAAAATCTTATAAAAACTTAAAAGTATGAAATATGATTTTATTAATCGATCATACTGTATATATACTTATATAGTTTTATCTCAGTAAAACGAAATAATTTTCCTGGTTTCTGCTAATTCATTACACAGAAATTTCACTCGATTTAGAAAAATCTTTAATAAAGAAAAGAACAATGCAACGAGTATTTATACAAAATAGACATTCTTTTGTCAAAAGAGAAAAACAATTTTGAATTTTATGTATTTCTTATTCCTAATACACTTTTGATTATACGGAAAATCGCATTTCTGATAAAAAATTTCAAACATCGATTGCTATCAGAAATTCGTTTACAGTTTCATTTAAAACAAAGTCAAAATCATTTCAAATATAGTTGTAAACAATGAAATGTGACACGGTACGATAATTATCAAAAACTGATGATTGTCTTCAAGTTTCTACCAAATAAAGGAAAGTAATAAAATTAGACTACAAAGCAGAATTAGTTACATCAAATGGCAAGTTATAAGAAAAATCTTGCAAATGATTAGAAGAAAATAATAAAGCTACACTGTAAAAAAATGTAATGTATATTTATGTAATTTTACATAACTATTAACGGTAAATTAGCAGCATTTTATAACTTTTACAGTGATAATTGACGTAATATTGTATTTTTTTCTGTAAAAATATATTTATGGATCAGGCTATTTATACATACGGTATGTATACGCAATTGGCTATTTATACATACTAAAAAAAATAAAAATCTAAACCAACCTACTAACCTAACCTACCCTAAATAGCCAATTACGTAAAAATACTGAATGTATAAATAGCCAATTGCGTATACCTAATGTATGTATAAATAGCCACTTTCTATATTTATAGCATATGTAAATTTACATAATTTTTTTAATTGTTAATATCGATGAGTCTTGTGAAGACACAAATTTAAATAAAATTTGACTTTCTTTAATTAAGAATTTATAATTTTTATGATCTAGTTACATGTATCTTGTTATGTCTAATGTCTAGTAACTTGTTTCTATGTTCTGTATATTTACTGTAAATGTCATTTGTATTAGTTTTCTTCTATTGGTCTTGCGAAAACACAGATTTAAATAAAATTTGACTTCCTTTAATTAAGAATTTATAATTTTTATGATCTAGTTACATGTGTCTCGTTATGTCTAATGTCTAGTAACTTGTTTCTATGTTCTGTTTCTTTACTGTAAATGTCATTTGTATTATTTTTCCTGATAAAAACGTACGTTGAGTTCGATTAATACTAAATATTAATACAGAACTATAACCTAAAGCCGTTTTAATTTAATACAATGAGTTCTGAAAGACTTTTTACTAGGTTGAATCTGACTGTTTCAAATTTTGGAAAATAATTTAAATAATAGTTTATTTATATTTATTCATTTTCACCTTTTGTCTAATTTGAATTAGGTAGCATAGTGTGATGAACACAGTGATATGGTTTAAATAAAATCTTTTGTTTTAGCTTATAAATAATAAATTATAACCGTGATCTGAAATAATGTTGCGAGAAAGGCAGTAAGTAAATGTTTAATATTATATATATATATATATATATATATATATATATATATATACATATATATATATATATCTTATCTCTTATATATTTCGTCTCTCTAAACACCTGGATGGACAAAGTGAGCTGAAAGTATTTAGAGCAAAGCCAAGAGCATTGTTATAATAATTCAAGTGTGAAAAAAAGTGAAGCGAGAGAGAAAAAAATAAAATAAAGAAATAAATCGTTTCGCACGATGCGATGGCCAACTGAGAAGTTTGGAAATTCCCCTAGTAATCGGCAGAGAGGCGCAATGTTGCCAATTTCATCAACACCCAGGTTCAAAGAACTAAAATTTACAATATTTTTGCTCTTATTGCACGTTTTTCAAAAAAGTTATTCTATCTAATTCTTAATACGCCGGAAACTATTACGGCAAAAAAAAAGTAATTAGCAGAAAGATTTTGCAGGAATATTGATGACTTTGAAACGGCTAATTGATTTTTATAATTATCTATTTACTTTTTTATTTTATTAATATTTTTGGTATTTATAATTAATAAATGAACTAAATGTAAAAAAAATCGTATTTTTTTTTACATTTTACTATTTACAAATTACAAATATTTGATCGCAAAAACGTCAAAAACAGTAGAACTAAAGTGGCATAAATTTCTGAAAGTGGCTATTTATGCATACGGTATGTATACGCAATTGGCTATTTATACATACAGTATTTTTACGCAATTGGCTATTTAGGGTAGGTTAGTTTAGTTTTTTTTTCTAGTATGTATAAATAGCCAATTGCGTATACATACCGTATGTATAAATAGCCTTATCCTAAATTTTGTTCACTATCCCGAATACAGTTGCCTCCAGAGATCCCTATCCAGACAAGCAACTTTGACTTCATCCACAATCATCTAACCTACCTATATTAGAACAACATTTCGTCTGTGTACTGATTATTTTTTTACTATGTGTACCATTTCACTTATCTTTATTTTCGTGAGTAAACTATAAACAGAAATATTTAGTAAAAATATAAATGCGTTGAAACAATTTAATTAACTGTCAGGCAAAAGTCGAAATAACGCGAGAGGAGAATAGAAGAGCCAAGTGGAACAGAGTTAGTTAGTTGCCTTTGTAATTGCCTTGGCCACGACGAGTGTGTGTGTGTGTGTGTGTGTGTGTGTGTGTGTTCAGGCTTCGTCGAAGTGAATTTCGAACGCTTCTGTCTCAAATAATAATCGTAATAATTATCATTAGAACACACATTTGCCATCACTATTACCGAACCCCGGACTGAACGACGCGGTGCAAATTCAAATTTATAAAACTGGTATTAGAGCGCTTAATATAACGTAATCACTTTATTAAATACAATATACATTTTAATGAGCCACCGCTTATACATCCATGCATGTGTGTGTGTGTGTATCATATGTGTCGCGTACAAGATATGTTATTTATTATGTGTTATTTATAAATAAATAAATATAAATATAATATGTATTTTTTCGACTGTAAATTGGTAATAAGAATAAAACAACTACTCGGACATCAGTCAATAGTTTTATTTTATTTTATTAAAATATGGTTCGATATTTCGACCTCACTGAGGCCATCATCAGGAACAATATTTATAACAATTGTACCTACAAAAAACATATATTTGGTATAATTTTTATCCTGTTAATTGTTATCATTTTTATATTATAGTACCATTACGCTACACTTCATTGCAAGAACATTGTTTGACATTTTTTTAATTTCTAGTTTGTAAATCTGTTTCATTAAAAATTGTTGTCATTAGTTAAAAATTTAATATAAATACGTCAATAATAAAAAAATAAATAAATAATAAATAGTAATAAAAACTGGTTAAAAAATTTCAATAAATTAGAAACATATAATATATTAAACACACACACACACATATATATATATATATAAGAAAAATTACAATATTGAAAACATATGTTTTAACTTGGTTTTGAATGATAACAATTAACAGGATAAAAATTATACCAAATATATGTTTTTTGTAGGTACAATAATTGTTACAAATATTGTTCCTGATGATGGCCTCAGTGAGGTCGAAATATCGAACCATATTTTAATAAAATAAAATAAAACTATTGGCTGATGCCCGAGTAGTTGTTTTACTCCTATTATAATAATAATAATAATTATAATTTTTCCTGATGATTTATGTGCAGTATATCGAAACGTCAAAATTTAATTAAAAATTATACAAAACTAAAACCTAAAGCTTTTTTTATTTTAAGTTTAGTTAATTGATAGTTGAACTTGTTTATTTTGAATTTTATTCTTAAAAATGGGCAAAGAAGTGCACGAAATGCAATGTACATGTCGGATTTGTCAGAAACTGCATATTCGACCACAAGAAACATTAATTCTCATAAATCACGTAACAAATATAAATAATATATATACTATTTTACAACTGTTAGTACGATTAAGTACTATGTAATATGTATTTTTACCTTATTGTAAAAAAATAATTGGTATAGCAATCAATACGTTATAGATCTGTTTATTATAACGGCTATATCATTAAATTGTCTTAGCACGTATACACGTATTTAGCAAAATACAATAAAAATTCATTAAAACAATTGTTAGGCAAAAACTCTAGTTAATTGCGTATTGAAAATATAATTGGCATTTTAATAAAACAAAGCGAATTAAAATTGCGTTATAATAATATAAGTGTAAAAAATATCGCCCGACTATTGTTGATAAATTTATTTTGCTTCATAACCATTCAAATTGGTAAAACTGAAAAATGTTAAAAATTAAAACAATTATCATGAATCGCGCGTAACAAAATGCATGTGCCTTAGTTCCAATTTAATCTCATGTACACAGTTCGGTTCCAAGTTTTTTTTTTTTAATTGCAAAATCAATTCGTGTAGGTTATTAAACATTTGAAAAGTTAATATATATAACTGTTAGTTGACTATGAAATGATTATAAGATTCTTTCAGCAAAAAAATAATAAAATTATAACACATACAAAATAAAATAGGCTCACTTGCGTACGTGTCAAATGCGTACAAACATTAATGCGTACAAATAAGGGTCGGCTCAAGTCCAAGTAGTGAAGGTACTTAGGCCGAGTGTCAGATGCGTACAGCGATTTTACAAATAATCAAGTTAGTATTCAATTTTAATATTGACCAAGTTTATATTTAGTGGTTTAAATTTAATTTGTGTAGATTAATGGGCAAAAATTGGCTATTATGGTAGGTTAGGTTAGAAGGTTGGTTTAAGTTTTTTTTTTCAGTATGTATAAATAGCCAATTGCGTATACATACCGTATGTATATAAATAGCCTCATCCTAAAATTAATAATATTCATTTTTGGTATTTCAAATAAAATAAAACACCCAGTAAACTGTTTTAAGTATTGGAAATAATAACAAAATGCATTGAAAAACTGTATGTATGTTTGGAGAAAATTGTGTATATGATACACACATAAACATAATTAGAATTGCCATGCATTTTTCAGCGATAATATTCTAATTCCAATTTTGCAAACGCACTCACAATCAGTCACGTTCGAAATTTTTAAGCTACGGATTTGTTCGATTTTATTCGAAATTTTACACTGTAAAGAAACAGGTTTTTTTTCTCTTTTCGTTTCGGCTATTTGAAACTATATACTTGTACACTCAATTGAATATGGATTTTTCTCTTCTTTTAACAAAAACTTACCAAAAATAAAAAACCAAAATGGTTTCTATTTTTTTCGATTAGTTTGTTATCATAAACATAATCATATATGCCACTAACAATAATTAGTATAGTCATTGTTTAAATGCATTTTAAGAATTATGTTCATTTTGTATGTTTGTTATGATAGTGGGTGATTATACATTAACAATTCTATAGAAAATTTTCAGTACGCAATTTATTTTTACAAGAATATTTTTGAAATATTTATGTTTAAAGTTTATTTAGAATCTCTCGCTTAGAATTTTTATTTGTAAAAAATTAACAACAAATTAAAGAAATTAATTGTGTAGAGACGTGACGAGGTTATAATCAATTAAATATTATTAGTTATAAATATTTTAGTACACTTTAAAAAAGTTGCCATTTTTCATAAAAACCATGGTAAAAAATATATATTATTTCAAAAAAAAAACTGATGGTTTAAAAAAATTTTCTGTAAAAATAATATAATTTTATAAATTTAAGTAAAATAACTAATTTACCATATTATATATGTTTTTTCGTCGACGAAGTAAGTAAGTAAACTTATATAAAATATACGTATTTTATATTTATATAATGTAAAAATTTCCTTGTGACATCTGTAAATTTACATATGAAACTGGTGTATATCAGCTCTAGATTTTTACGTAAAATTGTCGATTTTTTTTTGTACTTTTTACCACTTGGACTGCAAGGAAAATTTTGTGATCGCAACTCCTTTTAGACGGTTCAAAAGATTTTAATGAAATTTTCAGGACAGGTTTATTTAGTGCCCAAGATAGTGATGTAGTATTATTTTTTTCCAGTGAGAACAACTTTCCGAGAGAAAAAATTACTAAAGATTTAAAAAATTCATTTCATTAAATTTTCGCAAAAAGATTTTACTAGTGTAGACATAAATTATATAATTTACTTACTAATAAATAATATAAAAATATTAAAAAATTCATTAACAAAAAACAAAATTGTGAAAAATATATTTAATTTGTTATATAAACTTCATGTAGATTCTTTAAAAATAGATAAAAATATCATTTCACTTATCGGAAGTAAATTATTGGTTCAAAATAATCAATATTCATTGAAATTCCAATTTTATAAATTTTTAAATTATTTTTAACGTATAGTTATCATTTTTATGTATTTTTTGTATATACCTGACCTAACTTTATTTAAAAACTAGTAAAAAAATATTTGATACATATTTTACTGCGTTCTAAATAAAATAAAAATGCAAGCAAAGTTTTTATGCAGTATAAAATTTTATTGAAAATAAAATTTTATACTGTATTCCTAAAAAAAAAAAAACGTTAATATCATTTTAATGTCTTAATTTCAGTAACAGTAAAAAATATTTTCATCCATAATTTAGTAATTAACTAGCTTTTTTAAAAGTTTTTAGTGAGTTATTGTATGCCTAAGCTTATTTGTTTAAATTGAAAACTCCTAAATTAAATAAATCTAACGTTGTTCTGATTTTTTTTAATATAAAATAAGTATTAGATTTTTATATAAATATATATTTTCGAAATTTTATTAAAATTAAAAATTTATTTAGAATTATTTTTAAGGCGATTTTTTTCTTAATCAATTAAGAAATTTGGTACGAATTTTGCGCAACAGACTAATTGAAAAAAAAATCTATCAATAGCAAAATAGAAAAGAAACTAGTACAATATCTAACATAACAAACGCGTAATTTACTGAAACCGTTTTTTTGCGTGGGCGTGTTTGATGTAATGGTACGCGAAGGTGGTAATACTTTACCTATATAATATTCGTGGGTGGATCGCACGCGCGAGGGCAGAACACACACACACACACACACACACTGACACACACACATATATATATATATATATACAATATGATTAATTTGAATGGAACAATATAAAAAATTTAAATTCGTATAATAATGTCACTTCATATTTCCTGCATATAGTGCTGTCTTTTAAGGGAGACACTCACCCAAAGCACTCTGAAAATAGGGTAAAATTTGGGAATTTTTTTCGGGTAGATAGAATAAACATCATGTTCTGTGGTTTTTTACATGTTTTAGAGCTTTATTTGGTCTACAATTTAGAAAAATTTCGAACAAATTGGTAGCAGTAGTGAGCTGTAATTCGCTCATTTGTTTAAAAAAAACATTGGTCTGTTGTCCAGAGTTCTGGGCAGCACTCAAACATAGAAAAATATTTTTGGCTATACTGCCCAAAAGTAAACTAAAAAATCTGGAATGAGTAGGATTAATTTGAAATTCATAAAATTACCAAAATGACAGTATTTTGAAAAAAAGGTGTTGTTTTTTCATATAAAAAATCAACTTTGAAAGCACAAATAAAATCTTACAATTAGAGAATTCAATTCTCTTTTTTTAAAGAAGGAAATCAAGTCAATTAAGTTCTAATTTCGGAGCACTAATTTAGCCAAATATTCTACAAACTATAAGCTTTCAAAAAATGTGAAATTACATAGGCCCGTATTCTCACCTCATTCATAAAAGTGATTTCTACTAAAAAGTACTTTTGACGTTTACTTAAAATTATTAATTAAGCACTTTGTAATAATTTATTTAAATTTTATAATACCATATATAATAAAAATGATCAAAAATAGAAAAATTATTTATATTTGATCAAAAATAGAAGCAAAAACTTATTTTGAAATTAATGATAAAAGCACTTTTTCACAAAAAAAATGAGGTAAGAATACGGGGCATAATTTTTTTAAGAGTGTTTTTTTTTATTCTTCTAATGGTGCAATATGGTACTATTAGAATCAATCACACTGTGTATAATACACACACACACACACTGACACACACATTTACACACGCGCATTTAGAGAAGGAGTAGAAATAAAAAAAAAGAGTAGAATATACTCTCGTAGCTTTCAAGGAGCGTACGCCTGATTAGTCACTCGATTTTCTGTTCTATTGTTTCGCCTGTTGTGTGTTGCACATTTTATTGTTACGAGAGCATGAACGAGTTTATTTGTATAGGTGTGTTTGTGTATGTGTGTGTATGTGTATGTATGCGAGAACTCATTTATAATATTTGAATATGTATTGTATTCGGTTTTGTGCAGTTGTGTGTGTGTGTGTGTGTGTTAGATTATACACTACATATACCGTGTTACACCTAAAACAACCTCTGTATTACGCTTGTATTAACATTATTCACATTAAGTGATTGAGTCTTTTTTTTCCCAATTTTGTCACATACAAGATGGAATGTCAAAATGTGTATATGAAATTTCCTGTCCAATAATATTATGACTTATCTGGAATTACAAGTGAATATAATAAATTATTCAACGAGCACGTAATGAGAGTTATTACTTATAAATTAATTTATCTGAATGAGTAATAATTATTATTACATGCGAATAGAATATTAATCATTTTTTAAAACCACTGTAACAAAATATAAATACCGAAATTACTATAAAAAAATCTGTAATTTCATTTTACTATAAATATTCTACCTCAAAATTCTATAATTTTTATATCATTCATTATTTTATATATTCATTCAAATTGCATCACATTTTTAATATAGATTTATATATTGTTTTGGTATAACTTCTTAAATTATATAAAAATACAGCTTGCATATTAATATCTGTAATAATTCATCAAAATAATGAGACTTAATAACATATATTTTATGTAATAATACTAATACAATATTGAAGTGAAATTCATGTATTTAAAAATACATCCTTTATGGTAAATTTAGAAATGTATGTAATTATACCAACAATAATATTAAAAAACTAAACAAATTTTAGCTATTTATGGAAAATTCCTGACAACAAATTTACTGAAGTTCTGTAAATTACTAAAAGAAACTTTACTTAAAAAAAAGGCTACATGAAGGATTTCTATATATATTTTTTTAATTTTTGAAAATATTACAAAAATAGTAATAAGTTTCTTTTAAATTTTTGTTTGTGATATATTTTAGAATTATCAAAAAAATATATAAAAAATTTAAACCATCCGAATAGTGATTTCAAACGCAAGTTTGCAACGCAATAAATTTAATTTCAGAAATAAAACAATAATCGTTTTAATATTGCTGTTAATTGAATTTCGCTTGCAATCATATTGTTAAGTATCTATTGTTTTCTAGTCACACTATTTGCTAATGTTATGTAATTATGCTTTTATGCATGACACGCACACGGATTCTGAACAGAAAAAAAAAATCATAGAAAAAAATGCAAGAAAAATATGTAGTAACAACTAGCATCAAATTCGATTAACATAATTTTAATTGGCTATACCATTCAACGATTTAATTAAAAAAAAAAAATTACGTAGACACTAATAAGTCTATATATTAATTTCCCTTGACCCCATTTTTGCCTTCTTTACAGAATTTAATTTAGCAAATGTGGAATTGAATTAAAATCACACACGTATTTATATATTAATAAAAATAAAAAAAAAAACTAAATTAAATTAAATGTTTTGCAAAATTGACTTTCTATTGCCGATAGTATATTATGTGTCAGATATAATTATCAAATAGTTCAATTTAACATAATAATATATGTTTAACAAATTAGATTAAATTAAAAAAAAATTCAAATAAATTGGCAACAGATTAGAATTTTTACTTTTAATTAGGGCATAAAACCGGTAAAGTTAACCGATATTTTTGGTAGATATTTTAAAATCATTCAAATCACATATGATAAAAGAGGTATTGTAATCATACCAAATTTGATATATCAAGGTTTTTACAAACAAAACACGAATTATTACAGACATTAATTAATATGCAAGCTGTAATTTTACATAATTTAAGAAGTATCAACAAGAAGTATCAACAATATGTAATTCTACATTAAGAATGTGATACAATTTGTAGAAAATAAGTAATTTTGTATACTTATTAGGACATTTTTAGTTACTCTATGTGATTATGTACAAATTGTACAGAACTTTGAAATAGAAATATAGAATATTTATAGTAAAATAAAATTATAGATTTTTTATAGTGAAATTTTACTACTATTTTTCTGTAATTTCGATATTATTTTTTTACAGTGTAAACGTAAACAATAAAATAATTATAATTTTGTATACGATCAACTTAAAAACCAGATCGAGTTATCCAAAATACAAACATGTCCGATACATATACATGACAGCCAACTTTGGCGAAGAGTTTAGCTGAAGACGAATCAGAGACAAGGAGCCAACCAGAGAAGATGGAGGGAGAGAACGACGTAGAGAGATATTTGCTGAACGTTAGTAACGGAACCGTTATCAGCCATTATCTTAGTACGTGCCCAACACACATACAATGGCTCTACTGCGCCCTGCAATGCAACCAACAACGGTTGCATATAGTTGCATCGCCCTATACCCCGGTTCGGAGAGTCTTACCGTTTTTCGTACGTCTTGCACGTATTATCTAACAGCCTTCCCATTTAATACCGAGGGGTTGCAAAAATATTCTTCTTTCTTTCGGGGCCGCGCATGTTACGTTTACAAGGAGCGAAGAATATTGGACTCACGAGGATTTTATACTAACATTTTTAACAATCATATACGTTTTGCCCAACCATTTGCTCTTTCCGTATTGGAAAATTTGTTCCAAACTTATTGGTCAAGACGAAAACAATACAAATGAACCAAAATATCTTTCGGGACAGTTTTTCGATGATTGGAATCAATTAAGTAATGTAATATAAAGTTTCATTCACACTACCATAGTTATGCATTTAGGAATGCAACGGATCTCGTACACTGTAAAAAATATATTTTAAATTTATGTAATTTTACACAGTAAAAATAACAACATAAATATTTTTTATTATGTTGAAATATATTAATATTAAATAGATTACTGGCAGAATTCTGAACACTTCTTTGGTGTTACAGAATGTGTTTATTTTCCTAGTAAATGAAATTTTTTATTCGATAAAAGAAAAAAATAAAACGTTTTGTAGTGCAGAATTTTCAGAATTCCAGTATTCGCATAACAATTATTCACCTTTTTTTTTCATTTAATTGTAAATTATAATTTTAATATGACTTCATTTATTTCGCAAAATAACACAAGAAAACAATTTCTAAATAACATATATATTCTGATATTTATGTAATAATTTCAATTAGAAAATTGGCAAATAAAATTTGTTATGACAAATTTATAATACACACATGCACATATCTATATAGATCGTATAATTCTCGTTCATGGTTTATTTTGAAATAGTCTGCGTTCGTAACCATAGAAAATAACAAAGATTATTCACAGTTTTATGCTCGGAAAGAAATAAACACTTTGATGGATACCTAACAGATGTAGCCGTAATTATTTTATTTTTATGAGAAATATAGTAATTAACCGCATATAATCATTATGTACAAAATACACTCATAAAAACGTAAGTTTGCAATTTGTTCAAATAAATTACTGAAGTTATGTATTCACAGGCATACTAACTACATATTTTTCTAAATTCTATATTAATTTTTGACGATTATTTAAATTGAAAATATGTAATATATATATTTTTTTTAAATCTTTTGAAATAACATGATATTATTATGGCCAAATAATGTTTTACATATATTCAATATGAAAATGTTGGCAGTAAAGTTAAAAATGCAAATAAAATAAAAATAATTTAGCAATAGTTGCATTACAGCTTGTGTGAAGCATGAAGAATTCGTATCCAATTGAAGGAAGTAAAAAGCCAGGAATTCTCAAACAGCTTTTTGTTGCGCAATTTTTTATTTCTCATCTAATTCCCTGTGTGTATGTCATCAAGGTATTGTAGACTGAAGCAGTAAGTTACTTGTATATACAGTGGTGCATTTTCAGCGTCCTCTGCATGCAAATATTTGCCTTGTTTGTTTTTTTTGATAGAATAAATTATTATTTAAATAATTACATTTTGAATAAAAATTTTAAATTTCCAAAAATACGATAGTAATAAAGTGTCCAATCATTTATAATAAATAAAACATTTTCTGTTTATAATATTATAGTAATTATGAAATGTGAGCGGAAGATTTCGAGTAGTAGAAATCTAAGAGAGGAATTATGAATGTGGATAAAGCAAAAGTTGCTTGTTTAGATGGAGATGTTTGGAGAAAACTGATTTCGGGATAATGGAAAGTGTTTGTGCCACACACTTTTAGGTACATGGCGTGATAATATGTAATAAGTTAAACGAATCATTAATAATAGTAATAATAATAATAATAATAATAATAATAATAATATTTATTGGCTCTTAATATTTACATACAAAAGACATGTCAAAATATAAAATAATAATAAAATGTATTCATTACAAACAATATTCATATTTAAAAAATTCGGATACAGAATAGAAACAGTGACTAATTAATATATTTTTCAGCCACTTGTCGAATTTTTTTGCTTCAAGTTGCTTTACTTCATTCGGTAGCTTATTGTACAACACGACACCCCAGTAATCTATACCTTGTTGGGTGATGCATATGCATTATATAACAAAATCTGGAATTTTGTGCAATATCAATATAGCTGAAAGAATAAATCGCAGTATCTATTTGAAAGTTTAAATGAGACATACAAAATTGATGAAATTTTTTGCTATTATCTACTAAAGTGATATCTATGGCCCATGTGTTTTTAATTTTCACTTTACAATAAATTTTTATTTCTACTTTTTATCAAATACATATAAGTAATATTTTTATTTTTGATATATTTTTTTTTAATTTAATATTATAAGGATAAAAATATTTTACCTATGAAAAAAAACATATGATCTACCGACTAGTACCTGTGAAAATAATAGTTTACCTGTATTAAATAATTAATCTATGGTTTTAATTTTTGACCTATAGAATTAATTATTAATCTATAGAAATATTTATCGACCTATGAAAATAATTATCGACCTATGGAAATAATCAAATACCTACTGATATAATTATCGATCTATAAAATTTGATCTATAAATTTTACGTAATTAGCTATTTAGGGTAGGTTAGGTAAGTAGGTTGGTTTAGGTTTTTTCTTTTTACTATAGATCATTTTTTTAATTATTAATAGGTAAATGATTGATTTTTCTATAGGTAAAAATATAAAATTTCATAGGTAATATTTGAATTATTAATAGATCATAAAATTAGCATCCATAATATAAAAGTCAAATAAACTAATTAAAATGGCTTAATAAGTAATTTTCAGTGAATTTCAAAAGTAATTTTTGCAAAAAAATCACTTTTAAAATTGAGATGAGAATATGGGCCTATATCAGATATTTAGACTAATCGAGCCAAATAATCTAAGACTCTATGTAATGTAAAATAGTATTAAGTTCGGTGTCCGCGTAAAATTCCATAGCATCTCTCTTTCTTCCCTTGGTTCGTATTCACGCAGTCACGCACGCACGCAAGTTGCGGACGCGTGACACAACTGCCTGTGCACATCTTTGCGCAAATGATGATGCTCTATGGCTGCATTGCGTTGAGTTACGTTGCGCGCTGTACTCTCGTGCTGTAATGATGATGATGACTAAGCATAAGTCTTTCTCACTCTTTCTTTTAGCTAGGTTAGGTTGTTGGTTTTACATACATACATACATACATACGATACGGGATGTAATGCAACTAGACAATATTATAACATGCTCTAGCTACGGTTAAGTGTTGTTTAGTTATCTTCCTTTCTAAGTGTACATGTGTGTGTGTGTGTGTGTATGCGTATTGTAAAAGTGTTTTACGGGTCTAACACGATTTTACCAGTGATGTACCTCAGATATTTTATCGTGTATAGATTTCTTTAACAACAATTTATTGAATAAACAAAAAATATAAAACTGTTAAATTTTTCAAAATTTTATTAAAAAATATTAGAAAAATTTACTAAACTACTGATAATATTTAACAGAACAAAAAATATTAAAAAAATTACTCATAGTATCTCTGTATATAACGGGCATTTTACGCTACAAATATTACCAGTCATTGGGTTTTCATTTGGCATTTAAACAAAATTTGGGGCTTCCCACTGGTTTTTACACAGTTTTTTTTAAATAAATTCAGGTTCAAAATACAACAAACTTATTACAGTTTTTTCTACGAAATATAAATATTATTAAAATTTCAATTTGATTATACACGACAAACTAATGAATTCATATATAAAATATTATGGTTACAATTAATATCTAACTACACGATTTCTATAATTTTATTAAAATGTAAATTTTCTAATAATATACGTTTGCAAAACGCCGTAATACTTATTTAATCACAATAATCAACTATAGTAATTGTTAGATAAATATATTACTAAGTACAGTCAGAGAAAACAAAAAATATATGCTGTACAATTTTTTTTTGTAAATTATTAATATCTTAAAGTGATACGAATAAATATATAAATTAAGTGTTTAGCAGTTACATATTTTATTTTTATATAAATTTAATGACACTGTGTTATTATGTGCCAAAAAGTAACAACTCCGCATTTATTAGGAGAGCTGCGCAAGCTACTCAATAAATGTAGCTAAGCCACAAGCTATTCTTTAAAAATTTATAAAGTTACAGTTACTATTTTTCAAAAGTAGCTTAAACTACAGCTATGAGCTACTATAAAAGTAAATAGTTTTCAAATCTTAAGCTATTTTCAAGTTACTTTTTAAGATATTTTGTAAATTATGTACAGAGAACTTAGGATAATTTAGTTTTCGGATATCCGGATCTCGGATCCGAAAGTCAAATTCGGATATCCGGGATTTGGATCCGAATCTCAAACCGTGTTGAAAATGATGTCTATTATATCCATAAAATGTCACTAGATCAATTCTGCGAGATACAAAAATTACTTAGTTTCAGAAATATCAGATTACAATAACCCACATGGGCCCAATACTAAAATTCAAATACAAATTACATCCAATTTTTATTTTCGCTGACTGTACATATAACTATCATTTTAAAAACACATAACAATCGCCAAAGGGTGGGTTGATTTCTGCAAGCGATTCGGATTCCGTGTTGTATATATATATATATAAATTCCGGGGCATTACAGATTGCGAATATTAGAACGCGATGGTAGTTGAGGTGTCGGCCATTTTTACAATCATGCACGCATTTGCAGCATAGAAGAGGGGTGGGGGAGAGAGAGAGAGAGTAAGAGAGAGAGAAAGAGAGAGAAGGGTAAACGGCAAGAGAGTAGGAGCAGGAGCAAAAGGCAGTCGATGTAATTAGCGCCCGATCGGTGAGCAACGGCGCGTGAAATGCAATTTTATTTTTAAAACAAGCTGACGTTTCCAGACATCGAACAAGTACATTGCCAATATTCTATACGTGTTCTTCTATTAACCCCCCATTCTCTCCAGACCCCCGTCCCCCCGGCCCCCCAAATGTATTCTATTCTGTTGTGCAATATAATATATAGATATATATGTTTTCATACCTATGTGTATATGTTATTCACGTATATATACAAATTTACAAGTTACTTATAGAACTAAACAAGGTATGCATATTTGCAACAATCTTAAAATAAATTAGAAAATTTTAAAGTAACTGTTTATAATATTTTTATGATAAAAATATCAATCTGTTATTTTCAACGAAAATGTTTCAGAACACGGGGTAAGTTTTTCAAGTTTTCAAGATTTAAATATTGAATAATTTATTTACTTCCTGAAGTAATTTTACTATATTCAGTTAAAATGAAGCTATTACAATTCTAAAATAATTATATACTTACATTAAAGAATAAGATTAACATTTCAAAATTCGTTCTATAAAATAAAATGGCTTTAGTTTTAAATTATGTATTAATATTTATTAAAAAATAAAATTTGGCTTCCATTAATGAAAAATTTATAAAATTTTTATGATCAAGTTCTAGTTACTTATTTGTGACGTCTAGTAACTTATTTCTATGTTCTGTTTATTTACTGTAAATGTCATTTGTATCAGTTTTCTTGATGATTAATAAATATTATAATACAGAACTTCAACCTAAACATGTTATGATGGCCATTATAAATCATAAAGATAAGATTAAAGACGCAAGCTGTAGGCAGGTATCTTTTTAGAGAGTTATAACCATAACATGTGAGTAGAACAATATACTTTTTCTATGACTATACAATGGAAAAAAGACATTTCAATATTATTTTAATTTGAAAATTAAGCAACAAATTGTAAGTAGGATTCTTATGAAAAGGTAATTGAAATATTTTTTGTAATGTAAGTAATACTAATTGTAAAAAGTAAAGGAATTAATGACCGTAGGTAAAAACTGCTAGTATGAAACTTATAAAATTAAAAAATCAGGTAATTACAGATAATATGATTTGCACATAAAATAAATATCTATGAGTCAAATGACTTATTAGAGATACGGAAATAATTGGTACTCATAGTTTAATGTCTGGGAGTTGGTGATTGTTAAAATCGTAAAACGCGTAAAGTTTGTATTTAAAAAAAAAATCTAATAAGTTCTAATTGCATACGAAGCAATTTGTTTTACATACATGAGTATTTGGTTGCCTGACTAATTTAAATTTTCTTCAATAAAAACATTAACAATTTAATTGCTAATATTAATTGAAAATTCATTAATAATAAATCAAAAATTATTGATAAACAAATTGTTTGATAAATGACAGATTCGATTAGTTACGTTTCGTAAATATGTTGATAAAAGTTTCTTTTCTTAAAAATATTTTAATATTTTCTACAAAAAGTAATTAATCATTTTTTCAACATAAATAAGTACATTCTTTACAGGGCTGTTGATGAATATAGAGAGCGCTAAAAATATTTGTTGTAAGTTCTAAAAAAATTCTAAAATTTATAGATTAAATTATTAGTGATATTATATAATATAATTGTCATGGAATTCGAGGCTGGACGAATATTGGTTAATCACAATTAGACAAAAACCCTATTGGAAACATTTAGTCACAAAGTAACATATATATTCTAATACAGTACAATACACAAATTAGTCATAATATTTAGTCACTATTACACATGTGTATTTGTGTATGCAACTCATTTTATACGGCACAACCGATTTTGATGAAATGTTCAAAATAGGTTTATTTAGTGCCCAAGATGGTAATAAACTTTTGTTTTTTTACTGTGTTAAAATTTTTTAAATTATATTTTGATCATGTACTAGAATTTAATCAAAATTTAAGAAAACATTTTATCCAAAACTCTTGCATAGTGTTGCAAACTTTCAAAAATAAAAATTTAATTTTGTCCACATTGTCTATCGAAATTTAATAAATTTTTCAGAAAAAAGATTCTGTTAGTACTTCTTTATAAATATATCATATAATTTTATTTTAATAGCAAAAATATCCAATTCTATTGTAAAGTGTATGCGTGCACCTATAGATGTGTGTGTGTGTAGCGCATCTCCTGGTGTCTTGTTTCGTGCGTCTCCAAGGCCGTCACTGAAGCGACACACAGCCAAGCCGACTCCGAGGAAGTGAGACGTTATATGCAATAATATTTCTTATCACCGTTCCCTGCCGCCGCCGCCGCCGCCGCCACCAATCCCGTGATATAATCACATAGACCGTAACATCACCCATTCGATATACACGTTTTAAGCGTTTTTTACCGTTTAGTTGAAATAAAGATGCGAAATTCATATTTCAATATTGTAAATTGTACTCAAACTATTTCCACTATCCCGAAATTCCCTATATATACAGGGTGTAACAGAATAACTATTCCTAATTTTAACTGGAGTATCCTGGGCTCAGAATATGAAGATTTAATGCAAATCACTGAGATAAAATGTGGCTCCTTACTGAGCTACAGGGTGTTTTATATAAAAATTTAAAAACGATTTTTGCCCAGTACTTTAAAACTATTTGACGTATCCTTATCATACTTGGAGGGAAATGTAGGTACCGTACACCATACTAAATTATGTTAAATAAAAGTTCTTGGCTACTGCCAGTGGCGTACAACAGGGGCAAGTGAGAGGTTAATTCTTCCTAAATTCTACGCCACTGGCGGAATTGTCATTTTAGCACAATTTTTCGATTCTCCAATACTTGCTGTGTAAAAAGCATACTCTTCCTTTGTAACGATAAAGTCACTGTTTTTCGAGATATTTAAAGTTAAACATAAGCTGCACCCTTGGGATTTTTTCAAAATTTGCTCAAAAAAATCTGAAAAAATTCAGTAAAATAGAGAAAAAAATTAGCTACATAATAAATAAGTAACTTTTTTCTCTAACTCATTCTGATTTGGCTGTAAAAATTATTGAAAATAAAAAAAATAAAATGCAAAAAATATTAATTTTCAATAATTTTTCCAGCCAAACCAGAATGAGTTAGAGAAAAAGTTACTTAGATATTATGTAGCTAATTTTTTTCTCTATTTTACTGAATTTTTTCAGATTTTTTTGAGCAAATTTTGAAAAAATCCCAAGGGTGCAGCTTATGTTTAACTTTAAATATCTCGAAAAACAGTGACTTTATCGTTACAAAGGAAGAGTATGCTTTTTACACAGCAAGTATTGGAGAATCGAAAAATTGTGCTAAAATGACAATTCCGCCAGTGGCGTAGAATTTAGGAAGAATTAACCTCTCACTTGCCCCTGTTGTACGCCACTGGCAGTAGCCAAGAACTTTTATTTAACATAATTTAGTATGGTGTACGGTACCTACATTTCCCTCCAAGTATGATAAGGATACGTCAAATAGTTTTAAAGTACTGGGCAAAAATCGTTTTTAAATTTTTATATAAAACACCCTGTAGCTCAGTAAAGAGCCACATTTTATCTCTGTGATTTGCATTAAATCTTCATATTCTGAGCCCAGGATACTCCAGTTAAAATTAGGAATAGTTATTCTGTTACACCCTGTATATGGTTAGATATTGGATTCAATCATTTTAAATATTCAAAAGTTACACTGTTCAAAATAGTAGGGTAAAAGAGTTAAAACTTTCGAGGGTAATTGAATTTGTAGCCTGCTTTTGCATATTTTAAAATATTTGACTTTTTACCTTCATGGAAGGGCAACAAATACGAAAAATATGGCTAAATAACTATGCTCACTCATTTTGTTTTTGAGTAAAACATTAAAATTTACCCCTTTTTGAGTATTTTTTAAATTTTCTTGTAACTGCGCATGATCTAACATGCGTGTGGTACACAAAAAAAATTAATTTAATTACCTTAAAAAGAGTATATATTTTTTACCCTTTTCTGGGATAATAAAGTGCTCTTTTTGAATTTACCTATTTAGGGTATTCATATATACCCTTTTTAGGGAACGGACTTATATAGGCACTAATAAGGGTATTTTTTTTTTCGAACAGTGTAAAAAATAAAGAGTAAAGTAACGGAATTTGTAAATACACTCTATATAAATGCATATATTAATAGGGCAATTTAAAAATATGTAAAATAAGATAAGAGTACTGAGAATGAAATAGCCTTCAGGCATCGTGACAGCGACCGTGCAAGGATTGCCAACATACCACTGTCAACAACAACAATTATTATTCAATATCCGGAAGGAAAAACTAACCTAGAGCCGCAATTTATACTATATACACACACACATACGTATGACAAAATAAAAATTTATTGTGCCATAAACTAAATATTATTCACATTTAATCTCTGGTATAATTACTAACATTTATTATTTGAATAAATGTTCAAATATCAAAGGTATACAATATATACTCGTATGTCAAATAGTAGTATAAATAAACTAATAAAATATATACCTATGTCTTCAAAAAGTTTTTTTTTTTTGTAACTGGTAATTAATTTAAAAAAATCAATACATACATACACAAACATACATGACACAAACTCTTTTCATCATCCCGAAATCAGTCGCCTCCAAACATTCCTATCCAAACAAGAAACTTTCGCTTCATTCAAATTCATAAATCCTCTCATACATGCTCTTACATTCCTACTACCATACGTATACCATCAGAATCATTCAAATAAATCTTTTTAACCAAACATTCATTAGACATTAAAAATTAATTTCACCCTTTAGAAATTCTCAATAATAGTTCACTGTAAAAATATATGTATTTTTATAATATGTTTTTTTATATGTATTATTATATGTATGTATTTTTATAATATAAATAACAACATTTTATAATTTTACTGTGACAATTTACCGTAATATTAAATTTTTTATGAAAAATTACATTCAAAAAACAAATAAAATTACATAAATTTTTTAAAGAGTGGCCTTCTAAATAGTTTTCCGCATTCATAATTAAAAAAATGAAAATCATTTCGAAAACCGACAGAGCAAGATTTGTACTGTAGATTTTCTTTCAAAATAAGTGTGTGTGTGTGTGTGTTTATGAGCGTAAATGTGTAAGAAATTCGTTTTAGATTTATAGTAACAGTTTAATGGTTTATCGTGATGAGAAATTCTTGCAAAAAATGTCAACGTTTTATGAAAATCATTCAAGCTGTAAATATCAAATCATTTCGTGTGATATGTGGTGATAAATTTTCATGATTTATCGACATCATTAAGTCGTTCTTTCTCTTATATATATATATATATATATATATATATATATATATATATATATATATATATATATATACTCACTCACTATACTATATGATATATCCCTTTAGCTAAAGGTGTCCAAACTAAAACTATAGCGTTTATTCTTCTCTCTCTCTTTGTCTCCGCTCTTACAAAGATGAATGACGGGCGCAAGAAATATGTTTATTTATTTTCAATTAATTACTATTTGTCGTTCATATCTCTACGAATAAATATAATTAATTGTTTTTGTTGTTAATTGTGTTTAAATATTTTCCACTAATGTACAGGTAGAAAAAAAAAATTCAATAACTGACACATTAAAATATATTGTACAGTAATAATAATTATTTATGCGTGCGTTTTGCTTACATAAACGACACACGCATATATGCGTGCCGTGAAAATAAATGATTATTTTTCTAACGCAAAAAGCATACAAATAACTTTAATTACTTATATTAATGTTGTTCGCTAATAATAATTATTTATTTTAATTATATATTACAAGTAAGTTATTTTTGTTATAGTTTTTTTATACTAGTAAAAATATAATGTATTTTGAATTTTAAAAACTTATATAAAAAAAATTATAATCGAAATACAATTATTTTAAGTATTACACAATTTTTATTTAAATACATACATACACAATCACGCCATGTACCCAAAAGGGTGTGGCACAAACTCTTTTCATCATCCCGAAATCAGTCGCCTCCAAACATTCCTATCCAAACAAGCAACTTTCGCTTCATCCACATTCTTAATTCCTCTCATACATGCTCTTTTATTCCTACTACTTGGAAACTTTTGCTCACGCAAGCCACCCTCTCAATCATACCACTCCAATTACTCATAGGACGTCCATGCAAACGTATACCATCAAAATCATTCAAATAAATCTTTTAACAGCAAACGTTCATTAGAAAATGTAATTGGAAAAATACAGCTTTAGATTTTCAAACATATAGAAAGCCTATTTTTCTATTGTTAATATTATTAATAAATTTTTTAAATCTTGTAAAATTTATAAATAAAATACAATTATTTTAAGTATCACTCCATTTTTATTTAAAAACAATTTCGATGCCATCTTTATTTATTCTGTTATAAGAAACAAAAAAAAAATTTTCGAATTTCTTTAGAAGAAATAAAAAATAAATTGATTTCCAAATGCATAATAGCAAAATACCATCATGCCTTTAGCCAGTCAGTGGTATGTTCTTAGGTGCGCATATAGTACATTTGATTAGGAAATACCTGATCGATGGTACTGACCGATCAACCGATCTCAGTGAGGCCGATGTGAATATCTCATTCGATATTCGATTTGGACCCCGGTGTGGTGTCTGGGTGCTTTCGCGTCTCAACTATGCCAATTATGCCATCTGGTGGCTGACAGAGAGTCCAGCCAGCCAGCCAGCCAATATGCCAATACATACCAACTGGAAACCGTTCCGTCTCAATATGCAGTACAGTTAAATTAAGATGAGATGCATTTGCATCATATCAAATTCCATCTCAATTCAATTATCACACATTATAATCAGGGCATATAACCGATAGAAATATTGGTGCGTATGGCTAAATCACTCGTATGGCCTGTTTTACACGATGCAATTTTCTGTGGAATTTTGTTACGCAACGAAATCGGCACTAGAATATGCAATTTTGTCGCGGCGACAAAATTGCACGCATTAAAATATGCTGTAATTTTACTGCAAGTTAAGAAACAAGTTACTTAGGTAACAAATAAGTAACTAGATCATAAAATTTATAAATTTTTAATTAAAAAAAGTCAAATTTTATTTGAGATTTTTAGGTGGAGTATGTGGTGTAAATAGGAGAGATCGGGTACAAAATAGATTAGTGTATGATGAGTGTGAAATTGAAAAAAATGTTGTAGCAAAAATTGCCGGGCTAGAGTCAGTTAAGATGGTTCGGACATGTTGAGCGAATGTCTAATGAATGTTTGGTTAAAAAGATTTATTTGAATGATTTTGATGGTATACGTTTGCGTGGACAACCGATGAGTAGTTGGAGTAGTATGATTGAGAGGGTGGCTTGCGTGAGCGAAAGTTTCCAAGTAGTAGGAATAAAAGAGCATGGTATGAGAGAGTGGAATTATGAATGTGGATGAAGCGAAAGTTACTTGTTTGGATAGGAATGTTTGGAGGCGACTGATTTCGGGATGATGAAAAGAGTTTGTGCCACACCCCGTTGGGTACATGACGTGGTTGTGTATGTATGTATGTAAATTTTATTTAAATCAGTGCGTTACTTATCTGTTACCTAGCAACGTGTACGTTCAGTTTTGAAAGATTTTTTACTATATTATAAACATTCTTTTTAACACTTTACTAATAATATGACATTTTGTTAATTTCACTAACTAACTTTTTCGAACTTAATAATTATCTCGATAAATTAATTTAATTAAAGTGAAAAACAAAAAAAATACAAACAAAATGAAACACAACTCTACCAATTTATTTCTTCTTGAAAATTTTTTTCATCCGTCACAAATGATTGCATGAAAGGAGGAAAAATAATAAGTCCTGATTGATTACTCATGTTCTGTTTTCTGCCGTCAACCGCGAATAAAAAAAAGATTATCACTTTGAGAACACTTTTACTTAATGAACCGATAAATTTATATATAGTGAAGATAGAACAACTATGTAATTTCTTCCACCTTTGTATTAATGAATCTTTTCGAAAAAAAAAAATTAATGCAGATGCAGAAGAAAAAAATAATGAATTTGATTTACGTAGTTTTTAGCACTATTCGTTGGAATTTAATAAAACTTAAAGAAATCCTTCGTTCGTGGAATGAAAAAATGAATTGCATTATTTCTAATGTTTTAATTTTAACTGTGAATTGCAACATTGATTCAACAAGAATTTAAATAAAACTATAATATCTATGTTAAGCATTGTATTTACTTAGAAAAAATATTATAATAAAAATCTTTCAGAACTCATTATATTTGGGTTCTAGTTCTGTAATAATATCAATAACTGATTTACACCAGTTTAGTATCTAAATTTATAGACGTCAATATTCTTACAAAATGTATGTAATATTATTTACAAATATTTTACGAAAATTTTTACATTATTTATATGTAAATAATCTGTAAAAATACTAAATTATTTTTACAAAATTAATTAATTAATTAATTAATACAAAATATTTTAACATTTTTACAGATTATGAAATTAATAATATTATATACATTTAGTAAAAATACTGACGTCTCTAACTTTATATGCAAAACTGGTGTAAATCAGTTGCCAGAGATTTTTATGCAAAACTATCGAATTTTTTTCTTTACAGTATACTTAGTCATTTTTAATTAATCCTCATATTTTTATTTTTTAAAACATAACAATTGCATTTATTCATTTGTCATCATACTTTATAATCAATTTGTACCTACTTTTATCAAACCAATTTCTTTCAAACTTTGCATATTTCATCAAAAAAATTATACCAGTTAGAAATATATCGAATTTTTATAATTTATAAATGACATAATTGTCACTATTTAATTGATTTAATATCAAAAATAAATAATAGTTTCGCAAAACTTTATAAATTGCATAAAACCGTGTCACTTAATTTTTTTTCCTATAATTAATTATTGTACTTTCTTTCTATGATAAAATTAGAGTGCTGATGTAAATTAAATCATTTTTAATTCAATATTTTATTACGAATATGACAGTTAATTATATTTCTCGGAAATATTATTCTAAAATAGTTCATTAAAATTTAAATTAAGTTATAATTACAAATTACTTAATTTACGAATATTATAGTTTAGTTTTCTGAATTGTAAATTATAAATTTTTTCGAAAAATAGTAATTATACTTGAACTATTTTAAACAGCAATTCTATTTATTTTAATCAATGTTATTAATGTAACTAAATTTAATTTAAAAAAAATAAATAAAATAACTAAAACTATTTCCTATATTAATGTAAATATATTCATTGAAATAAATTCAGTGAATCATGTATTATAATATATTTATATTTATTAAAAAAAAAAAAAAATTACAGACAGCACATAATTACGAAACATTAAATACACTTTGTTACTGTGAAATCTTAGAAAAGATATTTTCCTTTGTTTTAAAATGTCAACTGAAGTGTTTTTTTTTTTTCAGCAATACAATATTAGTAAGTATATTATTATTATCAGAAATGGACACGTGTACTACAAATCATGTAGGAGTATTATATATCATTTTTTACGCGTAAAAAAACTATCTTTTACTTTAAACAAATTTATGACTCTTTTTTACGTAAAAAAAGTATAATATGTAAAAAAAGGATATTATTAAAAAAAAGGATATTAATAAAATAAAACTGCTTTACGTAGATTATTAATAAAGCAGTAAAGCAGTTTTATTTTATATAATAAGTTCTGAAATTTTTTTTACTATGTTAAGAATATTATTAATATTTGAATCACATTTATTTCTGCTCAAATTATAAAAAATATCTTAAAATCAGGTACAATCATTATTATCCTATATATAGGTATAATATTAATAATAATATAATATAATGATTATATCTATTTATTTTGCATCTATATTTCGGACAGAAAGCGGAATATTTATTACTCTTTTTCACTAATTTATAATGAAATTTTAAATTTGCGCTCATATTGTTGTAAAAATAAAATATATGTCATTTATCACAACAAGTTCAGTGATCTTCGACAAGTGCTTAAGTGTTTTTGTACTTTGGATCGCAGGTAAGATTTTTGTAAATTTTATTTAGCTTCCGAAATACGTATTTAGCTTTATTTTAATTTAAGTGTGGTTTTGGGATTTTTTATAATATTATTTTTATTTAAATTTCGCCACAGTAGATCATTTTCTAATCTTTTAATTTGAATGAAATTAAAAAAGTTATTTAATAATTAATTAATAAAATTTTCCTAAGAACCAATAAAATTTTCCTGCGGACCACCTGTTAAGAAACACTGTTTTAAACCAAGTAATTTTTTTTTTTGTTTCAAAATTTATTCAATTTATTATACAATGTACATTTCGGCTTGTTAGGCCATCATCAGGTGACGAATATTT
Organism: Clivina fossor; assembly: GCA_963966155.1. Classification (NCBI taxonomy): domain Eukaryota; kingdom Metazoa; phylum Arthropoda; class Insecta; order Coleoptera; family Carabidae; genus Clivina; species Clivina fossor. The sequence goes on along the minus strand of OZ014554.1, from coordinate 33,423,968 downwards.
TACAAAAAAAAAAAATTTTCTAACTACATATATACACACAAAGTTAAAAATTTGTAATTTCAAAATTTTATAAATTTATTTGTTATTTTGAAGGTTTATTGAAACTAAACGTTTGTTCTTTTGACGAAGACATTTTATTTGAGATAACAAAAAAAGTTAATAAAAAAGAATATACAATCAAAAATTATTTGAAATTGAATAGAAATTGAAAGAAAAATATATAGTTTACGTAAATATAATATTGTCGTGAAGTGATGTGTAAAAATATGCAAATAGCCGTCTCGTTATCTCGTCAATAATTATTTCTGAACAAACACGTGTAAAAAAGTAACAATTTTCCTAACGATTTAATGTGTATAGAAGCGCAAAACAATTATCTCTCTCTCTCTGCTCCTTACACAATTTATATTTTTCAATTTATCTTTGACAGGTAACTTAAACAAGAAACAACTATGTACTTATCCATAGGGGTAACACCAATAAACTAGAAACTAAGTAAAAATAGTCTACGTTTTGTAATTAATCATTACGAATCCAATAAGGACGAAATAGAAAAAAAAAAGAAACAGGTATAAATTTTCGGTGCGTGCGAGAGTTGTCGTGGCCCCGCGTGACGTTCTGCTGTGACCTCTCTCAGTCACGCAAACGCAATCGTACCATAGCGATCCGAATATAAGCGTGAGTGCGTGCATGCGTGCCGCACGCATACGCGTGCAAAAATAAAAAAAAAACCTAACCGACAACGACACCCAACCATCTCGTTCGGCCTTTTGTTTCGCCACCATGTATTTTGTGCGTTGGTGTCTAATGATCGCTCAGGAATACAGCTCTGCAATTGCTGGATGCATTGTTTTATATATATATATATATATATATATATATATATATATATATATATATATATATATATATATATACCACAAAATATCTAATGACTTTTTTTTCCTCCTTTTTGTTCTTTTTATTTTCTTAGATGTTCTATTGTTTTCATACTAAAATACTAGTGGAAATAATGTGTTTTTTAAAAACGCGTAAACTAGTACGACCAAATTTAATAATTCTTATATTAAATAAAACTGATTTAAATTTAAGTTCTGTATTAATATTTATTTATAATCGACGTTTCGACGAACTCAGTATCCGTCTTCATCAGGAAATAAGATACAAATGACATTTACGGTAAATATCAGAACATGGAAACAAGTTATAGATCATAAAATTTATAGATTTTTAATTAATGGAAACCAAATTTTGTGGTCTAGTTACTTATTTGTTACCTAGTAACTTGTTTCTATGTTCTGTTATTTACTGTAAATGTCATTTGTATCTTATGTTAATTCTTATATATTTTTTTTTACAATATAATAATATTGATGGCTTATTTGCAATAGGACATAATTCAAAATTTTTTTTTTAGGAAACAAAAAAATATAATTAATTTAAAATAAATGTCAATAAATCTAGGTGGAATCTAATATTGAATGTTTATTCATATACATAATTTTCGATAAGTGATTCTAGTAATAATCTATTTTTTTAAATATTATATAGTTGGCATTATGAATACATTTATGTAAAAAAAATCTGTCATAATCAGACTCTGTATAGACGCAATAAAATAGTTATAATTTAATTGAAAATTATATATTTCAATAGAAGCAAATATAGATATATTTCGTATTCTGATGATAAATTTTGATACTGTCAAATAAAACGCTTAATACAATTTTATGAAACACATTCAATGTGAAAACGAATAACTTATTAGAAGGCGTATAATCTGCTTAAAGCAATATTTGTGTTAAAATCATTTATAATACATTATAAATATATAAGTAACTATATATATATATATATATATATATATATATATATATATATATATATATATATACAGTTGTAATACGAAACGAAAAGAGACATTACATAATGAATAAGTAGGCATCAGATGCAGAAGCAATAGAAGTCCTGCATAATTACTTACTTGTAACAAATAGAAGTACAATTTGTATTCGTAGATGTGGAAATCGGAGAAGAATGTACCTAATTGAAAACTACTGTGACCCGATAATGAGATAATTAAGCAATCTCACATTAATTATACGCACTTATAAATAAATTGAATATTTCATTTAAAATGTTGGACATTTAATTTTAATGATCGAATATAGTTTATAGTAATATTGAAAAAGTTATATGAAAAATATTTTTCGTTTAGGTGTAAAAAAAAATGTAAAATATGTAAAACACGTAAATAATGTTAACTTTCTGTCTTTTATTACACTGTTTAAAATAATAGGGTAAAAGAGTAAAAATTTTCGAGGGTAATTGAATTTGTAGCCTTATTAGTGCAAAAAATTGCCCTGCTCTTGTGTATTTTAAAATATTTGACTTTTTACCATAATGGAAGGGCAAAAAATACGAAAAATAAGGGTAACTGCCTTTTTACCCTTTTCTGGGAGAATAAAGTACTCTTTTGAGTACTCTTTTTACCCTTTTTAGGGAACGGACTTATATAGGCACTAATAAAAGTATTTTTTTTCAAACAGTGTACTCCACTAGGTACGAGTACAATGTAATTAATTAGCCAAAAAAGCTAAATGAAGTTTGATTTATAAAACTAATTTATAAAACTTACCAAAATATGGCTCATTTTCATATCTATCAAACTATGTCTTCAAATTTCTTTTTAAAATCAATTTGCAATTTAAAGAAAAATAACATCAAAAGCTACTTACTAAAAATTATATTTTCCAATATTCGAAATAATTATATTTCACATAACAATTTTATGTGTACTTAATAATAAACAATAAAAACAATAATCTTAGAATGTGTTTGAAGAAAAGTCATCATTTACAATATATATGCATGTATATGTATAAAGATAATAAATTGTGTATATGCCTTTTTCTTGAAGTGATGGTAGTCATCCCGGAAATGATGTACTTCTTCTCTATATATGCATTGACATTGCACGACGTTGCGCACGTTGCACGTTGCACATACTCGTACATATATCACGCGCGTGCAACTCTTTATTTATGCTCTGTTACTGATTATAATCGCCTAGAGATGTTGTCGCTGTCGCTGCTTCTACTTCTTACTGTCTTTCTTTCTTTCTTTCTTTCTATACAAATATTTCATACCGTATTCTTTCTAATGTCATACAAAAATCATTCAAACTTTTATTTATATGTATATTACTATTAGTATCGCATCTCCAATTTAAAAAAATAAAAAAAATAAGTAGTATAAAATTTAACATACTAAAATATTTTTCAGAACTTATTGTATTAAAATAAAAATTGTTTTAGGTTAGATTCTGTTTAATTATTTTATAAAAACTTATCAATAACTTTTACAATAACTTATCAATGATATTATTTTTTATTGGATGCTAATTTTATGATCTATTAATAATTCAAATATTACCTATAAAATATTAAAATATTACCTATAGAAAAAATCAATCAATGGGGTCGTTGCGCTCATTTTTTTTATTTTTTTAATGAAAAATATATATTTAGACAATTACATAAATATAGATATTAATGTTAAATTATTTATATTTAATTAGAAAAAAATTATTGAAGTCGAAGGTCAAATTCAAATTTTGAAATTTGTGACGTCATCCATTCTATAGTACCATCTTGTGGCTAAATCAAAAACTAGTCGATTCTATTAGCAATGTCAAAAACATATACGTAGGCTAACGCCTCCGATATCAATAATAATAATATATATAATAATAAAAAATATGTAATTATAATAATAATAATAAAATGTATAATAATAATAAAATATATAATAATAATAATAAAATATATATAATGTATTATTAATATCAAGTGCACTTTTAACAAAAGCAACACTCTACCAGTAGCTGTCATTTGACATTTCTAATAAGTTGTGTGCGATAGAAAGAGATAAATACAGATATCTGACAATAGGTTATCCTTGTCTAATCTGAAAAAGGTTGACGTCATAAGCGTTGGGGAGATTCTGTGGCGCGTAAAAAACGCTATTTTTCCTAATTTTTTTTTTAAATACTGTAATCGTTTTTGAATTAAAAAAATGTGTTTTGGCCTTGTTTTTATATAATCTTTTAATATTTATTATTGAAAATAGTAAATTTGATTGAGCGCAACGACCCCATTACCTATTAATAATTAAAAAATGATCTATAGTAAAAAAAAAAACCTAAACCAACCTACTAACCTAACCTAACCTACCCTAAATAGCCAATTACGTAAAAATACTGTATGTATAAATAGCCAACTGCGTATACATACCGTATGTATAAATAGCCACTTTCTTAATTTTATAGATCAAATTTTCTAGATCGATAATTATATCAGTAGGTATTTGATTATTTCCATAGGTCGATAATTATTTTCTTAGGTCGATAAATATTTCTATAGATCAATAATTAATTCTATAGGTCAAAAATTAAAACCATAGATTAATTATTTAATACATAGGTAAACTATTATTTTCATAGGTATAAAATTTATTATTTGTTTTTTGAATCGTCTTATTTGTAACAATTTTGAGAAAAAGTTATTTGTAAAAGTTTTTTTATTTGTAATATTTTTCGATACGGCTAAATAATTCTGTAAATAGGTGGCATATTTATGTCAAAATAGTTTTTTTTTGTTTTTAGTTAAGATGACTACATAAATTTATTTAATACAATGACAATCGGTTCTGCAAATTTTTTTAAGATAGTACTCCTATTATCCAGATTCAAATAACCAAAAATCTCAAAAACCTGAGCTTATAGTACCTACTAGTACATTTTTGATAATAATAAACAGAATAAATTTAAGTTATTCCGTCAATGCTAATAGAATAAGTTAGAATTACTAATACAAGAATAATAAAATATCAGTTATTACCAAGTACACTATGTTTTTTATTGTCAATTTTAAAGTAGTTGTTCTTTCATAAGACATAAAACCTTTAAAAATTAATTAAAAACAAACTTTTGCTCGCAGAAAAAAATAAACGAGTTAGTAATATACGCTAGAATTTATTACTTAAATAAAGAAAGTAATAAATATACAATATATTAGCTATTTCTTCGCATAAAATAAACGTCATAAATTAATAAGCAAGAAAACAATATTAATAAAATTAAATGTAGAAAAGTATTTTTTATCAGAAAAATAATTGTTAAACATAGTGCGGCTATTATTAATAAATATATAAATAATAATAATAATAATAATTTGAAAAGTATGCAAAGCAAAGTGATTTAAATGTAAATCGCGTTTCGAATACATAAATAAATAAATAAATGCAGGCTAGTATAATTTAATTTAATTGAGATCAGTTATCAAAATAAAATATTATACATACACATGTTCATAACTTTAATTGCATGACTATTTATGCTATGAGGTGTACATAATATTATATATCCTTTTGTAAGAACATAGAAGTTTTCTTCAGGCATACACTTTACATACAAGTACAGGCGATTATTACATACTAACATTAACACATATAAATAAAATAAAATTTACTATATAAAGTATGCAGTATACTGATTCAAAATATGAAACACTCTAAATTTGATTTTTTTTATTCTAATTGACTACAAAAATAATTTGTAGTAATTAATACTATTAATTTAAAAAAAAAAAAATTAATTTACTTTAATTTTTATAAATATTTTCATTTCGCCATATATCGTAGATGGCATCCTCAGTGCTTGGTGACTGAATTCTGTCAGACAAACATACACAAAAAAGCATCGTTTTAATGACAACAGAGTACATAATTATTATTAGTTTTAAGTTGACTTCAGTTAAAAGAATTTATTATGAAACTGGACGTAAATTACTTGATTAATTGATATTAAAATTGAAATAAAAGTGATCGAAACATTTTACATGTAAACATTTACAAACAGAATTGCAGGTATAAATTAGACAAGTTTATCTAAACGATTACAAAAAATTAATGTAGATTAGATAATAGATATAAAATTTTAAATTATCTAAATAAAATAAAAAAATAACGAATTTTTAACTTGATAAAAAAAAGTTACAGAACTAATTATATTAAAATGAAAAAGCTTTAGAATTAAGTTCTCTATATATTAGATTTAAATATCGACGTTTTGATCTATCCATATCTTTATCAGGAAAAAATATTTATATTATTTTAACAAATTCTTATCTAGATAAATCTTCAACACTCTTTATAAGTTAAGTAAAACAAATTGTTAAATAAATATTATATGACTGACGAATAGTTGAGCTATTACACTTTTAAAAATCTGTGAAATACTGTAGGAAATACTAGAATTTTTTATTTAACGATCCGAAAACTTTTACGAATACGTAGAAAACGATAATAAAATAAAGGACTAATAAACGTATATATATATAGAGAAAGGATGAAGGTGGTATGATGACGTCATTGAGGACAACGACCACTACCCAGACTGCGTTATCGATTGGTCCGTACGAAGGAGTGTAGGAGGAGGGGGACGAGGGTATCTACCCCTTTTGGTGGGTACGTTGTCGTTCCTACACTTCACTATCTTCTCCTAAGCTTTGCCCTACACCAGGCCCTCAAACCCCCCCCCCCCCAGAAAGCTTAGCGTCCAAAGCACAGACAGGGCCGAAAACCACCTATAGACCAAAGACTTAGACACACACACACACACACATAGACACTGCATTCCCAAGACATTTAACTACAGAGAGAGTATATAAGGTACACTACACCAATATCTATATAATACGAAAATCTATTGACTGTAGTTACACTATTCTATATATTGTATATAACAGCTATTGCTATACTATATATTAATTCTATGTATTGAGTTTATGTATATTGGTAATGTCGAAATAGAAATATAATAAGAAAAACTAAAACAGTGTTGTGACATATCATTTTCAATCTAACAAAAGATCCTCACACATTGCCATTTCACATAAAATTCATAGTATAAAAATTACATATTATTTCAGTAAAACAATAAATTATCTGTAAAAATACTATAATTTTATAATTTTAAGTAAAATAATTAATTTACCATATTATATAAATTTTTTTACCGAAAAAGTAAGTAAACTTACATAAGATATACGTAGTCACGTAGTTAGTACTTAAATATCAAATTATCTATTGTTCTTGTGTTTTTTCTCGAAACTTTACTTTTGGTGCTTACCCCATTGGTATTCCAAGAGCCTCAATATTTTTCTAAGCTAAGCTGATGTACAAATAAATCTAAAAAAATATATCTGGAAACTTTAATAAGTATTATTTTCGAATTTCGAATTTTACACACTTAAAATAATTATGTATATTTTCTATTATCGTTCAGTGAAAAATTCATTTTCAAACTGTATATTGATGGTAAAATTAAGTTTTATATGTATAAAATAATTGATATTTTATTGTTTATTTAATGTTGATAATATTCTTCCAATAACAATTTTATATTTATCAATTTCCCATTCAATACTTTGTCTACAAATTACTAGTTAACTGACAGTTATAAATTTAATTGTTATTTTTTTCTAGAATTTTCAAAAAATTTAAATACATTGGTAATAAATTATCCGTAAGTTAAACATTATTATTAAAATTATCCTTAATAATATTTAACAAATATACTATTAAAAAACAATACTCATTTTGTTAAAAGAAAAGCTACATATGACCTCCAGCAAAAGAAAAATATTTGGTGGCGTGTTCACCCACCCTTTTTTCGCATGTGAAACAAACGAAAACTACCCCCATAGAAAAACATCGTACAAAACTTCTCAAAAACAATTATACGCTAACTATCTAAATATTTTCATCGTTATCTTATCTGAAAATCGTACACGATATAATACCGAGAGTTAATAGTTTTCAATTCGCCCCGTACCTAAACCTAACCGGCGAGGCACAAGTGTACCATGGCAGTACCGGTCTCTCGAAAACTTCTCTCCTGCCTACTCTGTGTTACCTTTCGGCCACCTGACGTCATCGTACCCGCGACCGCACAATATTTCGACTTGCGGTAGGTCAGCGATAGACCGTCTGTCCCACTGACACCACTCTGACAACAAGCTGATGGTTTGCGTTCGCAACAAAAAAAAAAAAATTTCGGATACCCATCAGATCAACCATATACAGTGTGTAAAGTGGTGAGGTTTCCTATAGGAAAAAAAAAAATTTAATATAAGTTTTAGGAAAAAAACTTATTCTTTATAAAAAATTTTGCTTCTATCAAAACCCTTTATAGTCAAAGAAAAATCCAGTAATCACTTAAGATAAGATCAAAAACTTGATATTATGTCGAGTTGTTGATTTTAAATATGACTAACAATAAGTCCGAATGTTACATCAGTATCGTGTGAAAAATGTTAAAAATATTTGTCATACAAGAGACTTACTTTTTAATTATTATTATTATTAATTTGCCAAAATATAAATATTATTATTATTATCAAGTAATCCATGGGTAACACGATACTGATGTAACATTCGGACTTAGTCATATTTAAAATCAACAACTCGACATAATACCAAGTTTTTGATCTTATCTTAAGTAATTATTAAATTTTTCTTTGACTATAAGGGGTTTTGATAGAAGCAAAAATTTTTTTTATAAAAAATAAGTTTTTCTCCTAAAACTCATATTAAAATTTTTTTCCCTATAGGAAACCTCATCACTTTACACACTGTATACAGGTAGTACGCACTCTAAATACAATTATGTAATTTTACCTACAAACCACATTTTTTCTTCTGTAAATTTCGATAATTAATGAAGTCATTTACATATAATTTTCTAGTAATTTTTACTATAAAAATTTATGTAAATTTGCAAAACTTTTTATTGTGTTATCGATTCTTCTTTTAATAAACTTATTACTATTTTGTAGTTGAATCATTTTGTTCCACAAAACTTCTCTCTCTTATTAATATACAATAAAATATTATGTTGAGTTTTCCAATCTATATTATGGTTGATCTGATGAATGCCCTAAAGATATTTAAGGTCGCGCGCGATTGGTAACACCCACGTTTGATGGTAATGGTGTTACCTGAAATTTTTAACGTGTTGCAAAAAAAAACAAATTTCTTTTGTTTTAATTTTGTTCCGAGTTTGCTAGCGTAGTTGTTTGTACTAATGTTTATTTTGTTTTATTTCGGTAACAAGTTCGTGGTGAGCACGCATTGTAGAATACGTGCATTGATTTAACAAAAGATGTTTGAGTGTTTGAAATTATTTTGTGGAAAAAAAATTATTATGTACTTTCATACAGTGCGAGTTTAAATACTTTTAACGAATCAATAGTTTTATATACCATAATAATCTCAATAATTTTTTAGCTAATAAAACACAGGTATATAAAATTAAAGAAGAAAAAATTGTAAAACATTATTTTTCTGCACAACTTTTTAAAATTGTATTAGGTTATAGTTCTTTATTAACATTTATTACTAATAAACGTTTCGACAAACTGAAGGTTCGTCTTCATCAGGAAAAAAAATACAAATGCAATTTAGAACAAGATTAGAAGTAGATATGGATAAATTCATATATATATATATATATATATATATATATATATATATATATATATATATATATATATATATAGACCACTTTGACATTTCTCGGAAAGTTGGCAAACACTGTATTTTAATAATATTATAATTTATGTGGGCACTAGAAGAAACTTTTCTGCAAAATTTAATCAAAATCAAATAAATAATGTAGCCACAATAAATTTTTAAAAAAATTGTGATTTTTTCTCTCTCGATAAGTTGGCAACACTGTATTTTGTTAAAATTGCATAATTTATTTAGGCACTAGGAGAATCTTTTATGTAAATTTGATTAAAATCGGTTAAATAAAGTGATCATAATAAATTTTTAAAAAATTTTGTAATTTTTTTCTCGGAAAGTTGGCAACACTGGATATTAATAAAATTATATAATTAATGGGAGTATTAGGGAAATCTTTTCTGAAAATTTGATCAAAATCGGATAAATAATGTAGCCACAATGAATTTTTAAAAACTTTAGTAATTTTTTCTCGGAAAGTTGGCATTACTGAAAAAAACCAAAACCATATGACCCTATCTTGGGCACTAGACAAATTTATCCTGAAATTTTCATTAAAATCGGTTGAACCGTCTAGGAGGAGTTGCGGCCACAAAATTTTGACTTACGACCGACATATAAACTAAGTTTAGATTCGTCTTCTATCACAATTGTTTTTTTTTTTGAAAATGTTACAGACACCGTACCAAACTTTTTCCTTGCAGTCAAAGTGGTAAAAATATTATGTCGAAAAAAAATCTTTCCTCTCACCTTTGCGTTCGCTGAGAAACCTCGTCAGATGCAGCATTTCAGTTTCAGCCTCATCCTTTTTCAGTTGCGTGATATTAACGAATAGCCACGAACGTAATAGCATATAAATAAGGAAAATTCCTTTAGCATTAGAAATAAATCGGAACTCGATACGAGTTGTGTTAGAAGTTTCGTTGAGATTATATATATTCCGGACGTACGTGGGAATTAAAGAATAAAAAAACTGAGAATTTCTATAATTTCCACGTACGTCCGGAATAATAGTTTAATAAATTCACTTCCAGCCATTTAAATGTTGCGTTTTTCACTTTCTGAACACCGTATTCACAAGCTGCATTGTGGTATTTAACAACTGTCTTCAATTGTACCACCACAGGAAACAAAAACAAAAACAAACAAGATTAAAAGAATATGGGTAAACCCATATATAGACCACTTTGACATTTCTCGGAAAGTTGGCAACACAATATCTTTAATAAAATTACAATTATGTGAGCACTAGAAGAAACTTTTCCGAAAATTTGATGAAAATCAAATAAATGTGATTTTTTTTCTATACACATTTTTTTTGTTTTGAAAATGTTACAGACACCGTAACCAAACGCTATACAACTTTTTCCTTGCAGTCAAAGTGGTAATAAGTAAATAGAACATAGAAACAAGTTATTAACAAAATAAATAACTAGATCATAAAAATTTATAAATTTTTAATTAAAGAAAACCAAATTTTGTTTAAATCAGTGCCTTCACAGTAATGTAAAATTCGAAGATACTATAATAATTGCAAGATCCATCAATATTAAGAACAGATTGATAAGAGAAGCAATAGAAATTTATAAAGAAAAAGACAACATCAATTAAAAATTTATAAATTTTTATGATCTAGTTACTTGTGTTTTGTTACTTAGTAACTTGTTTCTATGTTCTGTTTATTTATTCTAAATTGCATTCTTTTTTCCTGATGAATTAATACGGAACTATAACCTAAAACAAATTTTAAAAATTGTGCAGAAAAATAAGGTTTTACAATTATTTTTTTTCTTCAGTAATTCTAAATGTCATTTGTAACAGTTTTCCTGATGAAGACGAACGTTAAGTTCGTCGAAACGTCAATTATTAATAAATATTAATACAGAACTATAACCTAAAGCTATTTTATTTTATTTTATTATATTATTTTATTGTAAACAATAACTGATTTTCTTTTTATATAAATAAATATTAAAATATAACTAAATATTCAATACAATATTACAATATTTCACCTTAAAATTATAAAATGTAAAAACAAATGAAAAAAACCATTTTATTCTCTCTTCAGCAGTGAATAACGCAAGCACCAGAGTTTGCGTTTGCTGTCATTATTTCAGCACGAGATTTAATACAAACAAGAAACTAAACTTTTGCGCAAATTGGCGGAATATTAAACATTTACACTTATCAAAATTATCTTAGTTTTACAGTTAGAAAATTTTCACCCATCAAAATTTAACTATAAAAATATCTTCCATTCATTTTAATGTACTTTGTAGCGTAATTTATACACTAATATTTATTAATGTTGCTAATTGGTCGTTATGTATTTAAAATGGAGTTATCAAGACAAGTAAAAATCAGCTTTTATTTTGAGATATATTCAACAAAAAAATACTAAAACTGTATTCTACGAATTACAAATTTGGTTTTGGAAACTTTAATATCAAACTGATACCGAGTAATACAAATTTTCTGCTACAATTTTATGAAATTTTTTTCTAATATTGGAAAATAAAAATCACGAAACAATAATATGTATGAGATTTTTTTCTTTCTTAGCTGTTGTTTTTCTGCGAATTTAGATTATGTTTCTGTAAGAAACAATGACTGTTTGGTAATTAAAATGTGTAAAATCTGTTGAGTCATCTTTGACAAAAAAAAAACAAAAAACAAATGACAATCGAATGGATGTACTAGAAATGAAATTCTTGCGAAACTCAATGAAGTATATCGGTAAAAATAAAACTAAATAATATGCTAAATAAATGTAATTGAAAATATAAATAAATTCTATAGAAAAACACAATTCAATCACAATAGAATTAACAATATTAGTGTTAAGAGAATAAAAAAAATAATTACATTGAAATTAAAGAAAAAAAAAATTGTCATATAAAATGGGAAATTTCACGATTTGTATAATGTGGTTGTCCATTTTATATTTTTTACCACTTTGCCTGCAAGAAAAAGTGGTATAGTGTCGGTGACATTTTCAAAAATTAAAAAATATGTATAGAAATCCCTCATATAGCCTCTAGAAGACGAATCCGAACTTATTTTATGAGGGTGTATGTGTGTGTGCATATTTTGCTCGCTTGATCAATCGTTCAAATTTTGGTGATCGCATCTCTGTCGATTTGCATCAAATTTTCAAAATATGTTCAGTTAGTAATCAAGATTTGCATGTAGATTTATTTTTTCAAATATTGCCAACTTTCCAATAAAAAAACTAAAGTTTCTAAAAATTCATACATTATTTATCAGATTTGAATCAAATTTTCACCAGTCTTCTAATGCCAATATAAATTATATAATTTTAGTAAAATATAGTATATTCCGAAAACAAAATTACTAAAAATTTTAAAAAATTATTATGGTTATATTATTAACTAAATTTTCACAAAAAAATATTCTGGTATCCAGGTAAATTATATAATTTTATTAAAGTACAGTGTTGACAACTTTCCGGGACTCTCTTTCTACAGAAGCAATATTATATATTTTTCGGTGTTAAAATTAAGAAAGTGGCTATTTATACATACGGTATGTATAACGCAATTGGCTATTTATACATACAGTATTTTTACGTAATTGGCTATTTAGGGTAGGTTAGGTTAGTAAGTTGTTTTTTTTTTTTTTAGTATGTATAAATAGCCAATTGCGTATACATACCACATGTATAAATAGCCTCATCCTAAAATTTAACAGCTAAAATTTGTAGTTAAAAAAAATTACTGCGAGAAGTTACCGTTTGACAATATCTGATTTAGTTCAATTCACTAGTGGTTTCATCTATCCATCGCCATATAACAAAGATGGGTGCTGGATGCTAGGGGATGGGGGAGGCTTTTGTGAACCGAAGTGTAATGCACAATGTAGAGTTAGAGTTACATATGTATGCATTCTCGAATCGCTTCTATACGTTGTCGCACCCACTTTCTGTGCAATTGTCTAATAACCGTGCGACGTGGTACGCCGTACCAAGCCGGGCTCTTATTATATCCGAAATTAGTAGGTGGGCGGTAGAAGTTTGAAGGGGGTTGGGGGTGGGGTTGGGAGGTGGTGTTAGTGACGCCGACATATATCCTAACATGACCTACCTAACCCCCGCTTACTCACATATTAACCGTTTCGTTGTCTCTCTGCCATCTAATTGGATTATGGAGAAATGGATCTTTGTCGGCTCTTGTCTTACGCTGATAATATTTCAGTTTATTCACAGTACGGATATTTCATAAACTTGGTTAGATTTTTGGGTTTGCATAATGTTTATTTATTTTTTTTCAATTACAGTACGACTTAGGCCAAGAAATATTTTAGAACTCATTTCATTAAAATAAAGACTACTAATTAGTATACACTTTTTAAAACACATTTTAAAAACAGCTAATTTTACTATGCATATTTTGTTGAGCAATATTTGAGATATTGAGTTTTTGCTTTTTTTCGCTAGATGTAGGTAATTGCAGAGCAATACGAACATCTATATATGTATCACTTGTATGTGTTCTTTATGATGATTGGTTTCGTTTTAAAGCATGTAGATCGTACACTATCAATAGAGTTAGAATAAAATAAAAATAAAACAGCTTTAGGTTTAAGTTCTGTATTAATATACTGTATTACATAATACTCAACGTACGTCTTCATCAGGAAAAATGATACAAATGGCTAGTAAATAAATAAGATATAAAAATAAGTAACTAGGTAACAAAATAAGTAACTAGATTATAAAATTTATAAATTTTTAATTAATGGAAGCCAAATTTTATTTAAATCAGTTGATTGATGTTATCTTTATAAATATAAATTTAAATAAATGAGTTCTGAAAATTGGTTAACCATGTTAGAAGATTGAAAATGGTTTTAAAAAAAACCGGTTAATGAAACCAATTAACCGATTTAACCATAATCTTAACAAATGTTCTAAAATCTATAAAAAGCGATAAAATTTAACAGAAAATAATTTTTAATAATATATTCTAGACTAATTGAAAATAAATTTGAAAATTAAATATATGCCTTGAAATAAAACATCTTTATGGGTTTAAGTTCTGTATTAATATTTATTAATAATCTACGTTTGGACGAACTGAACGTACGTCTTCATCAAGAAAAAAAAAACACCAATGAGTTCTCAAAGAATTTTTACTATGTTAAAATAAAAAATATTTAGTGAATCTTACGTAAAATAAATAAACAATACGCTGCTATTCTTTTAGTTATTTTATAAGTACGTGTAGAGATAGAGTTACACTGTAAAAAGTCTGTGTAAATTTACATTATAATCATAGTAATTTTACTATAGTTTTTGTTGTAATTTTATAAATTTTTTATAAATATACTAGTAATTTATAAAAAATAATATAGTAAAATTACTATGATTATCAATGTAAATTTATACTGAGCTTTTACTGCGTATTCGTCACTAGACGCACCGCGGTATAATTTTTTTACTCCAACACAATATTGTCTATCAACTGTCCAAGTTCATTAGAAATTTCATACATCATCTATGTTTCTCATATGAGTAATCAAACGTTTTCATCATACCATCCTGTATATTTATAGCCAGATATAAGCGAAGTATGCACATACTTCGTAGCGGTGGGCTAGTATTAATCCACGTTTTGCATTCAAGGCAAACGCGACGGGTGGAGAAATGTCCTAGAGATAAGGAAACGACATTTGCCAGTGTGTGGTGGCTGCATACAAACCCCCTCCCTCACCCCCTTCTCCTTGTACCCTAACCGTATCCTACCTTAAACTACCAACCCCTAGTTCTACACTTTAGTACAAATTCGCATATGAACACTGCAATGCGCTCAAATTCAAGCACCCAAGGAGTATATTTCACCAACTAGATGGGGGGGGGGGGGTACGTTCACATTTTACTGACACTCTGTTCCTTTGCATGTCTTTGTCCTCCCCAGTACCTTTAGGACAATATGCACTCGCATCCTTAGACCGCGTAAATTTACTGGCTAAATTGTAGATAGTCACACAAGGTAGGTAGGTACCATGCACTGAGGTGTAGGTAAGTTGATATAATATATATTAGGGTGTCCTTAAAAAAAAATTCCAGTTGTGGCTAAAATCGATAATTTTACATCGAAAAAACATCAGAAATACCTAATATTTTTTGCATGTTTTCACGAAAGTAATAGGTTCCTCTACACAAATGAAATTTTCGAAAAACGTGTGTTAATACATACGCGATATAAACGATATATGAATTAACACGCGTTTTTCGAAAATTTCACTTGTGTAGAGGAACCTGTTACTTTCGTAAAAACATGCAAAAAATATTATTTCTGATGTTTTTTCGATGTAAATTTATCGATTTTAGCCACGACTGAAATTTTCTTTTTAAGGACACCCTAATATACGTATATATAAAACATTGGTAACAGTGTTTTACAATGATTTTTTTTTTTCGATTCTGAGAAAATTCATTTTGTTTTCAACTGATTTTAACCAAACTTATATCTCTTCCAGTTTTCATAGCAGTTAAAATGAAGCTAGAAATATTTATAATTTAGTTTTTTATTCTCCAACATTAATTTCTACAACGCTTAATTCAAAAACTAATGCCAGTAATCAACTATACGTAAAACATTGCAATTATAAATTTTAATGCAAAATTTTCATAAAGAAAATAATATTTAATACTATACCATTTAAATATATATATATATATATATATATATATATATATATATATATATATATATATATATATATATATATTACAAGCAATGTTCAAATGACACAGCATCACAACAGCATGAATAATTGTATAATTATCCACGTATACAAATATTGGTTATAATACAACAACGTGTGTACATCATTATACAAACAATATATTATCAATTACGCCCCATGGACGAGGTATACACAAACAGGCGCTGATGACGAGAGGGGGGAAATGTTAAGAACAGAGAGAGAGAACGCTGAATGCTCTGTGCCTGTGTATTGCAGTACGACGTCGTAATTACTAATTAACCACTCATAATGTTTAATTGCACGACGAGATGTCTCCGTCGTTACGTTTACGTTATACGCTTCTACGTGTTAAACAGTTACGTTAGGTTCGGTACAGAGACAGAGAGAGGAAATTACGCCTCCGGTATATCAACCGCGCGCGTACGTTCCTCCGGTTTTGTTACTGATAGGCGCATTCTCTATAAATGCATGTAGAACACAACTTTAGACTATGAATATTTTCTTATATGCATGTTATTTTACTGTATGCATAAATGATCAGAGATTTGTTCTCTATAATGAATGATGTTAATGAATTTTAAATATTTAGTGAAATGAAAATTTAATTTGATATTAGATGAAATGAGCCTCTGTCCACTAATGCTTTTTATTTGCAATTTAAAATCTACTGATTTTTTTTAACAAAATTTATTTACCATATGCCTAAAAATATTAACGCCACTAACTATCTAAACTAACCTAACCTAACCTGACCACTTTGGCTTGGTAAAAGCCCAAAATTAAATAACTTTGTCAATTTTTAATAAATTTAGACAAATTTCAAAAAGAATTTGACAAATCTTATAATTTTAACAACTTTTAATATGATTTTCTCAATTTTTCAATAAATTTTAACCAATTTTTGAACGATGTTTTATAATTTTGCAAGTTTTTACTACGATTTTTATTAAAAATTACCAAAAAAAAAGAGGTACACTGTAAAAAAACATATCTTAATTTTATCTCTCTACATTAAGCATGTCAAACTCGTAAAATCTCTCTGGGCCAAAAAATAAAGGTTTAAATTTAAGTGGGCCTCAAAAAATATAAAGTCTCATAATAATGGAATGAATTTATTTTAAATAGTGTAAAAATTAACAAAACAAAATGAATTATACTTTTTTCTCGATATTTGATACCTCTTTGTCCTCCTCAATTGTTTATTTATTACAAATGTTATATCACCAAGATTAAAAACGTAAAATCTTTAAATCTTTATCAGGCTTAATATTAACGTAAAATTAATTTCAATTTGAGAATAAGTCTTAGCTTCATTTCACAAAACTTTATCTTATTATTAATTGTGTCCGGGCCGCTTATTTATTGAGTCTGGGCCGCAAGTTTGACATGCTTGCTCTATATCGAATATAATTTTGGGGTCCTATCGTAACTTTAATCGATGACTAAACAAAACGAGTGTTATAAAATTGTAAAAATTTGGCACAAAAATATTTATTAATCTATGAAATACTAAAAATATATACTTTCTATACAAAATATAATAGATACTTTGTTTAAGACACATTTTTATTAGAAATTTGTATAGTCTTATTTATACTAAACTGTTTACATCGGTTTTAGGCATAACTGTTTTATCGCATAGTGCCGACAAATTTTAATTAAATTTTCGAATTACATTATTAAGAAAAAAAAAATGTTCAATAAAAAATAAATAAGAAAACTTACGTGAACGATGAAATTCAGATGACATAACATAACCTCCACAGAAAAGAAATAATTGAGATCAACTGAAACAAAAATTAAAATTATCTTTCAGATTTTATTCCAATTTATATTACAATCTTTTCAATAAAACGACTTTAGGTTACAGTTCTGTATTAATATTTATTAATAATCTTCATCAAGAATACTGATACAAATGACATTATACAGTAAATAAACAGAACATAGAAACAAGTTACTAACTAACAAAATAAGTAACTAGATCATAAAAAAATTTCTAAATTTTTTATTAATGGAAACCAAATTTTATTTAAATCACTGCCTTCACTGCCTTTTTCTATTGCTTCTCTTATCGATTTGCTGTTAATATTAACTTCTTGATGAAGACGGACTTTGAGTTCATCAAAACGTCGATTATTAATAAATATTAATACAGAACCATAACCTTAAGTCGTTTTATTTTAATATAATGAGTTCAGAAGATTTTTTTATTACGTCATCACAATCATTTGTTTATAAAAATTCTTAAAATAACACCAAAAAATAAACAATTTTACAATATAATAATTTAATTTCTTGCAAAAATTTACAAATAATTCCTAATACAATAAATATTAATAAAAGTTTTAAAATCACTGTTTAGTTGCACGAAGCAACTGACTAGATCGCTTATCTTTTTTTTTCTTCTAGTAAATTACATTACGTCGTAGCCAACTATGTATATCCTGGAATTATTGTGTTTTTTTTTAATATATATTTGTATAATTTCATTTGACATTGATTTCTATATGTATATGCTTAAAAAACTATTCAATTGTTATTCTAAAAACTTTCTCGTACACAATATACAAGAAGTATTTATCTATTTGGAAAATATTAAAATGATTTATTTATAAAATAAAATATCGTTAATTACCTATTTTATTATAAATGTATTATAAATGTTTTATTTCATTTAATATTAAAATAATAATTATGAATAATATTAGTATTTTTATGCTATCTAAATATACTTTCAAATGCACCTGTAAATTGTAATAAATTTTAAAATAATAAATGTAAGTTATAAATTTGTTATAATTATAAAATAGAAAGTACAGAAAAACATCCAGAAGAGAGAACACAAAGAAACGAAAAAAAAAAAATTAAAATAAACAACGTTCACATAGAAACATTTAGAAAAATTTGTTAAGTGGTAAAAATTTTACTGTTGCAATCATTTTTCAATAAAAATAATATAATGGTTTTGTTTCATAAATAGTATATACGCATTTTATTTTTAGATTTACTATGTATTTGTGAATTGTATATAGTTATAAGATTTTTTCACACACTAAAAAAAAATATCCTGCAAGTGTACAAGAAAAAATACACATTTCATAACAAAAGAAAAAAAAAAACAGAAATAGTAATCGTTTACATAAAATGTCAACTAGTGTATAAAATTGCGCTTGCGTAATTATTTCGAAAATAAAACAAAACACAACACCGAAGGAAAGGAGAGATGTAATGTAAAAATGCAATCTGGATCGCATTGCATATGTTAAAAAAATGCTTAAACAATCAAAACAATATCGTATCGCCAGGACATTATACTTTCTTCTAAGAAATCATTGAACAATATAATGTTCTAATGGCTGCCTGTTTTCATGGTAATTTGCGGTCAGTGTAACTTACTAAGTGTTCTTCCTAAGTGAGAAAACAGACCCCCTGGTCACTCACTACTAAGTTAGGTCAGCCCACCGATAAACTGGGGCAATTTTAAACCAATTTTCAATAAATACTACAACTAACAACTACAACTAATACTACTACTAAAAAAATAATTTTAATTTTAAACATACAGTTCGATATAATTTTATACAAGGTAATATTTAAATAGTTTTAAAATTAAAGTTTATTGTTTATCAATATTTTGTTATATTTACAAACAAATACCTGTATGTACTAATTATATACAAAAACTTTTTGATATTTGTACTGATGTTTGCTATAGTTGGCAACAATCATTATTTTTGTTAAATTATAAGTTTACATTTAATAACAAAAAAAAAACATTTTTTGTGTAGTAAATTTTACTTGACGTTTGCAAATAAATATTTATTATACTCACAGGCACACACTTTACTTTACACACTTACTAACTATATTACATATATTTCATATAATTTTATAATGAATAAAATGAATATATATATATATATATATATATATATATATATATATATATATATATATATATTGTAAACAATTGAAGAACTTCCCTGGTAAGCTAATATTGATATAAAAGAGTAAAGGTAAGGTGGTAATGTGTATGTATGTATGTATACGAAAGGAAAAGAATAATATTTGATCACGCAATAGACCAATTGCCTCTTCGATTACGTTCTCGAATTATTTGTTGCATTGCATTGCAATAGAAAGAATGAGTCTGGTACACGATAACACTTAAATCAACTTAAAGAGAGGTGAACTTTCAAAATTACCCAACTATTCAATATCTCTACCTACCAACGACACAAACAAATGCAAATTTTCTTTTATTATTCTTTGTTTCTTTACTTGTAATTTGCAAGTAAACAAATTTCGAAATTGGGAATATATATATATATATATATATATATATATATATATATATATATATATATATATATATATACCAGAATTAGTAAAAATGTTATCTTAATTAACGGATACTGGAAAAAAATATTACGAAGTTAAATATTTTTTGATTTTACAAGAGAAAATATGCAGTTCGTTACCCATGGATTACTTGTTAATAATAATAATAATTATATTTTTGCAAATTAATAATAATAATAATAATTAAAAAGTAAGTCTCTTGTATGACAAATATTTTTAACATTTTTCACACGATACTGATGTAACATTCGGACTTAGTCATATTTAAAATCAACAACTCGACATAATATCAAGTTTTTGATCTTATCTTAAGTGATTACTGGATTTTTCTTTGACTATTAGGGGTTTTAATAGAAGCAAATTTTTTTATAAAGAATACGTTTTTCTCATAAAACTCATATTAAAATTTTTTTCCCTATAGGAAACCGTATCACTTTACACACTGTATATATATATATATATATATATATATATATATATATATATATATATATATATATATATATAGCAAAAGTAGACGACAAGGCGTCGCGTCGGTGTCTTTTAGGTTGGTAAGCGACACTGAACGTCTCCTACGTGCAATGTTCACGTACCACCCATATAGACGTCTACATTGAATTATAAAGACTAGGTATCCTAGTGCATACTATCCAACTATGCACTAGGTAGAAAGAGGACATTACGTTTCGCCTCGTTTCCCAAACACCGACTAGAATTTTGCTCGGAATGTATTTTCTCGTCCTGGGTATAACCAGGAAAATGCACTAACAGCGTATGCGTGGGTGTATATATGTATGTATAGATTTTATCCGGATATAGCGCGCTATATTTATATTTTTCGATAATATTTGCACACGCTTGATTTTTGGATACTTGTCGCATTAAGTCTTTGAGCGAAAACATAAATATCTCATTTTAGTATTACTAGTGATTTATGACGTCGGGGAAAAACTACACCGGATGATACCTATGAGTAATCTAAATAAGAAACTTCAAATAAACATACTATATGTCCGAAAATGCTTTCGAACGAAACTGTAGCCATTAGAAGTTTATTACATGTAACATCAATCGCGTTAGCCTTATTTATTATATCAGGAAAAAAAAAACAAAAACAATAATTAAGGTACTAATTTAAAGCAAGAACGTCTGGGATTAAACTTAAAGTACTCATATATCATTTAATAATTAACCTTTTAACCTATTTATTACATATATATATTTATTACGTATATTTTAATCACAATTCAAGCAAAAAAAACCAAAAAACTATTTAATAAAAATTAACAAATAAAAATCGAAATTAGCATATGAGCGGGTATTTAACCGGATTCAACATAATAAGTATAATGAAATTCGAAAAAAATTGCGATGATAAAATATGCGAATGCGAATATGATTTATGGCGGAGTGTGGTGTAAATGTGGTAGTTAAAAACCAGAAGCGATTATCGTCACGTATATGGGTTGTACCCAAAGTACCTACCGAACGCGAATAAGTAGGTATTATAAGCGAGAGGAGATTCTTTTATATGCGCAACTACATGGCTGCATAAGTATACATGCATAAATCCCTTACAGTAATCAACATTTTATTAACGACGGCGCATTCAATTCGCCTTTAACAATTCATTGTATCACCACTACATCACATTACTTATATATATATACATGTATATATATATATATATATATATATATATATATATATATATATATATATATATATATATACACAGGGTGTTTAGTGTTTTTCATTTCATTGTATTTTTATTTGGATGATCTATTAATTTTATGATCTATTAATAATTCAAATATTACCAAGAAAATTTTATATTTTTACCTATAGAAAAATCAATCATTTATCTATTAATAATTAAAAAAGAATCTATAGTAAAAAAAAAATCTAAACCAACCCAACCTAACCTAACCTACCCTAAATAGCCAATTACGTAAAAATATTGTATGTATAAATAGCCAATTGCGTATACATACCGTATGAATAAATAGCCACTTTCTTAATTTTATAGATCAAATTTTATAGAACGATAGTTATATTAGTAGGTATTTGATTATTTCCATAGGTCGATAATTATTTTCATAGGTCGATAAATATTTCTATAGATCAATAATTAAATCTATAGATAAAAAATTAAAACCATAAATTAATTATTTAATACATAAGTAAACTATTATTTTCATAGGAACTATTCGGTAGATCATATGTTTTTTTCATAGGTCAAATATTTTTATCCTTTTTTTTTCTTGTTAGGTATCTAAATTTTCGTTTTTGTTTATTGTATAATTTTCATAATTCAGTAGTAATAAAAATTTAAATTCATAATTCATACATTTTATAGTTTTTCCATTTATAACTTTATTGATTTTTAAAATTATTCCAAGGATAAATTTATTCCAACATTTGAAAATACTCAAATTCAATTCTAACACGCGCTTATAAAATCAAAGCATAAGAAATTTATAATAAATAATTTATGAAACTAACCAAGTGTTTTAATAAATATAACTTTATTGTTATTTTGTTATTTTATTTCTTAATAAACCACAGAAAGTGTAATAAGAAATTTAGAAATAATAACTAAATGATATAAATATTCTTTTTTTTTATCTCAATGACATAGTTCTTCAGACACACATACACACACACACACACGCATGTATCAAAGCAAAACACCCTGTATATGATCCATGCATGTAGCCTGTATGTTAGCTACAAGGCAAGTAATTAATTGCATATATAATTACAGATGCTGGCGTGCGATTAGCACGCGGAAATAAAACAACGCACGTCTCTCGTTCGTCTTTTTTTTTGCTTCTTTTGTATTTTGTTCATTCTTATTTTCTCTCTCTCTCTCTTCACTTGCTTCAGGTCTTCTTCTTTACATGTCTTTTCTTTTTTTTAATTCATAATTTTTTCGTGTTTGTGTGTGCGTGCGCGTGTGTTGGTGATGTTATGTACTTAATTATATATACACAGCTACTTATTTTAAGTATACTCCCGCACGGTAATAATTACTTATTGTTCTAATGTTTTCTTCTGTCCGTAAATCTTTCAAGTGTGCAACATCTTTTTATTGTATGTATACATTTTGTTTACTTTATTTTTCTAGTTTTTTTTTTTACTTATAAGATATTTAACATTTAAATTAAATTAATTACAAATACATTTCCATTTTCTTTTTTTTCTTTTTTTCTATATATATTCATTTATAAGTAGCATCTTTTTATAGCTTAATTTCTGTGAAGAATTATTTTTGACCTTTCTCAGTACATATATAAAAAATAAAACTATAAATCTGTAAAATTATACAATATTTTCAAAAATATTAGCAGCTTTTTATGATGTTGAGTTCGTCGAAACGTTGATTATAAATAAAAATAGATACACAACTTTAACCGAAAGCAGTTTTATTTTAATATAATGTGTTCTGAAAGATTTTTACTATGTTCTGTATTAACGCGATCCAAATATCTTCATGGTTTTAGCCCTTTGTTGGTGTTACTAATGTTTTTTTTTAACACTGTAAAGTGTAATTTATACATAAGATTAGTGTTACACAAAAACGTTTACATAAAAAAATAGTGCTATTTTAAACACCAAAACCTATATACTTTTTTTACTGTGTAAATATCATTTTCAAAACAATATTTTACAGAAACGAAATCATTTACACGCCTGATTCAGAAACGAATATAATTACAACGATATATTCCGTAAATTACGTAGAAAACCATAAAATCCAAAACAAACCTAAGATGATAAATATTGAATGCCGGAATATTTCCGTGTAGTAATTTCTATGGTTGTTTACATAATTTACAAATAGCTCTATTGTATTGGTATTGAATATATATATATTTATGCATATCGCGATTTGTGTATAGGAGTTAGGTTAGTGCAATATTGATAAATGTTGATTTGGTTGTCCGTGAACGCGAATGAAATAATACGCTGTATCGAAATGCGATGATAGGAACAACACGGGTGCTAAAATCAGTACACGCGGCGCGTTTCAACAAAAGAAACACAAACTGAAAAAGAAACGAACTAAAAGTTCTTGAATTTCCTGCGAAGCAAATCAAGAATCGCAAATTATAGCTTAGAAAGCATTTTACAATGATTTGTACAACCAGACCTCAGAATAATTAATAGTTGTAAATACTGGCCTTTAGTGATAGTAGTAAAAAAACTTTTAAGCTTGAATTACATTATACTTTTTTCGTCTAGATTCATACTATATTTCTAGTTCAATTTTCGTTCAAGTTTTGTTCAATTTTCATACTTTTTTCACAATCGGTCGTGTATTGTCGAGTTTCTTCGATTTTTTCCGATGTATTGCCAGTACGCCAACTTAAAAATGTAAAGTACTTAATTTGACAGATACTGAAAAACACATTTAAACAAAAATGGATACATAATACATATCTAGTATGAAACTTAAATAGGAAAATAGAGCATGTTGTATATTTCTATACTAGGAAACTTGAAAAAAACTTGGACTCAAAAATCTGATTTACATTATACTAGAACTTACTATCTGTATACTTGAACGAAACTTGAACTAGAAACCTAGTATAAATCTAGACGAAAAAAGTATAATGTAATTCAAGCTTTAGAATAAATTATATGAAAATAAAACTGTTTTAGATTAAAGTTCTGTATTAATATTTATTTATAATTGACCTACTCAACGAACTTATATTTGTTACGTAATTTGCAAGAATTAATTTTTCTTTCTGACACCCTCGACGATACACTTCTTGCATTTCTTCACACATTTTCGATAATCACATACAAGTGAAAATAAACTCTATTGTTAATTAACTTAACTTAACGTAATAATTTTCAATATGGCAGTCAAAAATTAAACACATTCAACGTTATAGTCATGTTGGTGCTGTCACAAGTGATGTGTATAGTAATTAACTGCTAATAATAATTTTCATTATTATACTGATAACATGATGACTTCCTTCTATATAATATTTTAATACGCTTATTATTAATCTTACGCCAATAAGTTTTTATTCGCACCTTAAACAAAAACTCTTTAAAATACGAAGATGGAATTATCCATAAATCAAAACTGTGTGCACCGCGTAAAAAACAAATAAACGACTTTTAGGAACAACCCCATAGAAGAGAGAAATTGCAATACAAAACCAAAAAAAAAAAAAAATAACGAGAGACCGGAACGGAACGAAACTGTTAAAAAAAAAAAAGAGGAAGAGAAAGATTGGAAAATTTCATTTACACAGTTATAGGATTAAACGACCATTTAACGACTTTTAATTGAATTCGAGAGTTTGCAATTTAACGCTAAATCTACGATTATCACCGCGCGTTGTTGTACGTTATTTGCCATTTTTGACCGCACTATCTACCGAACGACTTGGGCTCTTAGAAGCGATTTATCACAAACAAATCACACGCATGTTTATATATCTCCACACCACACTGAATTGAAAATCGTTTATACACCATTTTACTAGTTTACCTTTTATTAGATTTATGAAAGTGTAAAGTGGAAGCTAAATAAAACTGATTTGTTTTTTTTCTTCGTTGCTGTAATAGATTATAAATTGTGTAACACATTTATCGAACCGTCATACCACATATGATAAGGTAGGTTAATTAGTGCAAACGTTAAATTTAAAGTATTCTCACCTCACTTTTTCGTGAAATAGTGCTTTTATCATTAATTTCAAAATAATTTTTTGCTTTTGTTTTTGATCAAATATGAATAATTTTTCTATTTTTATTATATTCGGTATTATAAAAATTAAATAAACTATTATAAAGTCCTTAATAAATAATTTTAAGTAAACGTCAAAAGCACTTTTGGCAAAAATCACTTTTATAAATGAGGTGAGAATACGGGCCATAGTTTTTTTCAGTGTACGTAAAACTTGGAAAAATTCTCCTCTAAGACAAAAAAAAAAGGTTATTATATAAAAGCATAACGAAAATAACAAATATAATTAAGAATGGTTTGTAAATTGTCAGCGGTAAACGAAACGACACAAGTACACTTTAGACTACAAACTGCAACCGTGCATAAAACTAAAGAAAAAAAAAAACATAATATAAAAGAAAACCATAGTAAAGCAGTAACGATAATGTGTATTTAATGCGGGGACCACGGCTGCCACCACTAAACCGCCTCCAATTACTGCGCGGGCCACGGCAACGACCAACCCCCCTATCCCGAGTACCCGTTGTGTAAGCACTTGTCGTCATCCCGTCATGCAAGAAAACTACGGCTTGTTTTTTGAGGACCTAGATAAATTCAAAATGCACATTCAGAACGCAGTTTTTTTTAATTTTTTGTTATGTAAATTATATCTGTGTGATACCGTTAAAATAGCCTTACTGGAATTTTTTTCTTAAAATCAAATCAGCTTTCTTCTGTCAAAGTTTATCATTTAGCTAATAAATCACTATGTTTATGTGGTAGGTCTGCTTACAATAAACTTCCATGTAAGTTTCACTGTAATTTACTATAAACCCGAAATATATAATAATAATACCGCAAGATACATTTATGTAGTGCAATCATATCGACTTATTTTCCTATGTAAAGTCAATGTGAACATGCATACAAACACACACACACATAACCATTCATAATGCTTTCCTATGCAAAAGCCACAAGTTGTAAACTTTTCTGCGATAGTTTGTCGACGTCGCGACGCATTGTGACGTTTGCGGTCGCACACTAAATACACAAACTCCTAATATCATACCATATACATATATGAGTTGAGAGTTGTTGGTTGATGCCACCCTCCCATCTCCTCCTCACCTTGTTCTTTCTATATAGTGATGGTTGAACTTTCAACTTTGTTTATTACTGTCCGCGAATGTGATGCAAAGTGCATTTCATATTTATATGTATATACGCTATATGTAATTCACTCCGTTAACTTGTTAACGGAGTCCGTTATAAGTCAGCCATTTCTAATTACTTATTTGCTAAGATTAACATGAATGAAACCAACACTTTTTAAACCGATTTATATTCGCAATGCGTTTGCACTGTAACAAATTTCTCACTGATCATTAATCAATGTTTTTTTTACTGTGCTTTTTAAATTCAGTGACATTAAATTATAAAAAATACAATATCATATTTGAAAACAAAACAGACATCTACGTAAATATTATGTTCCGTATTCCCACCTCTTTTATTTATGAAAAAGTGCTTTTATTTCTCTGGCTTTAAAATAAAATTTTACTTTTACCTTTTATCAAACATAATATCACTTTTAAAAGTGAGGTAAGAATAATCGCATTAAAACTTTTAAATTGAAATAAACAGAGTGTAATAAATAAATAGATTTTTATAATAAAGAAAATATTAGTAACAATTTTCTTTTTAAATTAAATTATTTAGCCGTATCGAAAAATGTTTCAAATAAAAGTAGTTAGTTATAATTTGTTCAAGAACTTTTGTTAAATAATTTTTTCGAAATATATCTCTGTTGCCAAATATTCGTAAACCATATAAAAGTGACATTAATATATTACCACTGCGAATTCGCAGATCTTTACCAAAAGTTGAACAAATTAAAATATTCACATTCGAAGATTAAATATTAAATTTTCTAACAATTCATTCAGTCCTACATGTATCCACAGACGGGACATTATGTTAATTTGTGTTACTATAAGCCTAATTCGTGCTTATCTGGAAAAAAATCTCGATAGGTCAAATTTGGTATGATTATAATATCTCTCTTACCATATAAGATATGACGGTCGGTAAAAATATTGATATTATTTAATGAAAGTGGCTATTTATACATACGGTATGTATATGCAATTAGCTATTTATACATACAGTATTTTTACGTAATTGGCTATTTAGGGTAGGTTAGGTTAGTAGATTGGTTTCGTTTTTTTTTTAGTATGTATAAATAGCCAATTGCGTATACATACCGTATGTATAAATAACCTCATTCTTATTTATTACTATACATATCCCAAAGACTTCATCGTAAGCGCGTGAAATCCAAATTAATCTTCATAAATTCGAAATACAGTCAGATCGTATAAATAATGAATCCATATCATTAAATAATATATAGTGGACGCGCGATAGTAACTGTGTGAAACAAGTGCAAATCTTGTATGACCTAATTTATTCGGCATAAAGCCGCGCCGCGGATTAAGAGATCATATTAGATGCAACAACGTATTACATCTTCGTTTGAAATTTCCGAGTGCGCCCGTTGTGTGGACAACCTGCTTCTCTCTCTCTCTCTCTCTCTTTCTCTCTCTCACCACCTATTTGTATAGTACAACTTTGTAAAGCTACTGATGCATATTGCATTCGATATATAAATGTACAAACACCACAATATAACGTACATCGACAGATACATGTCGTCTAGATAGATAGATTGTGTAAGCAAATACGAGCTAAGGTACTATGCAAAATTCTCAAACTTGATTTTCTATTAATACAAATCGCAGGTATCCAGAGCTGAGCAAATATTTGCAAAAAAAAGTACTTAGTATTAAGTACTAAGTGTCAAACAGTACAGTAAAGCACATGTATTTCATATAAAATTTAATTTATTCGCTTAATTATGGAAATAATTAAAAAAAATATCATTTTAAAAAAAGTTCCTTGAAATGGCAGTTTTCAATATTGGTATACAATATTTTTGCTAAAAATTCAAGGGTGGTCGTTAAAAAAACTTTCTAATTTCTTTTTTTTCCCTCCTAACTCACGAATCGAAAGTTTAATTTAAAAGAAAGTTTTCGGCCAAGTTTCATCGAAAAATATTAAATATATTACCCCGTGCCCCAAGACGGTTGAAGTTTAAATGGAATTTAACAAGGTGTTATATAATCAAAGTGTTTAGTACACGTTTTCACCATTTTTAATAAAAAAAATTTGTTTTGACAAAAAAATGTTTTTCAATTCGTACTTATTACATTATAATTTTAAATTTTGTATTTTAAATAATTTTACATACCGGTTAAAACATTATGTCATACACATATTTTTGCAAAAACTCAACGGTTTTTTATTTTTAACAAAAGGCATATTTTTCATATACAAAAAAAAGTATGTAACATATTTAATTTATGTACATTAAGTCTTAAAAGTTTATCAGAACAACAATTTTTTTTTTACATATTGTTAATTTTATTTATCATATTAATGATAAATAAAATTGATTTTTAAGCAAAACAAATTGTAACTATCAGATAAAAGTAATTTTTTTGTTAGATTGTATAGATTCGGTATATTAATTAACCTGAAACTACTAAATCAAGCAAAACCTATATCCAAACTCCGTCCAGGAACTTTCAGCCTCCACCTAGGTATATATAAACATGGCAGTATAGTGGTAGCACACCTTTACAGCAACTCTATATGATTAATAGATGAGTGTCCGTTCCAGTAAACTTCAATTCGGCCGTACATAACCGACCGACGTCTAGCATCCGTTGTTTGCACCCTACCATACCGCCATTCCAACGTTCTCTCAATAATATTCGGGCACCATCAGAAGACCCCCCCCCCTCCCCCAAGCTTGTTCTCATTTATTCGACATCGACATATTGTTGTAGACGATATAATCAAATTAACGGAATAACATGACGCGAAATGCATCTTCATATATTACTACATTAGACCATCATGTTATATGGTGCGCGGTTGTCTCTCTGCTGCTCCTCCACATTGTGTTTATAGTTGATGAATATTATTATATTCTATACGGTTTATTTATGTTTATTTTGTGCCCGTAAACATTCAATACATTTAACTCTAAATTAATTAAATAATAAAACAATTTTAGGTACATACCGAGCTAATAAAACATGCAAAATTTGTTAATTTCTTATTTAATTAGTGTAAAATATTTTTGGCGGAGTTACAGAGACCAATACAGAGTTGTGTCAGAGCAAAGTAAAACCGTACAGATCGGGCAGTAAATATAGCTA
Source organism: Clivina fossor (assembly GCA_963966155.1). Classification (NCBI taxonomy): domain Eukaryota; kingdom Metazoa; phylum Arthropoda; class Insecta; order Coleoptera; family Carabidae; genus Clivina; species Clivina fossor. The sequence continues at coordinate 33,393,296 of OZ014554.1, read as the reverse complement.
ACTTCAAACGCGTTTTTCTCCATATTTTTCAAACCTTGTCACACCGAGATCTCAAAAACTATCTAACTGATTTATTTCGTTTTAAGATTTTATTATATAGAATTAAATTCTCTAAAATGATATCTACTGATATCTCTTTTTTCGATTTTATATTCACTTTAAAAGTTGATCTTTTACACTGAAATTTTTTTTTTGCGAAAAAAAATTCTATGTGTACATTTTTACCACTTTGACTGCAAGGAAAAGTGGTATAGTGTTTGGTACGGTGTCTGTAACATTTTCAAAAATTTGTATAGAAATCCTTCATAAAATTACTAAAGTTTTTAAAAATTTATTATGGCCATGTTATTTAACCGATTTTATTCAAATTTTCACGAAAGATTCTTCTAGTATTCATATAATTTACGTAATTTTAACAAAATACAGTGTTGCCAATTTATTGAGAAAAAAATCACAAATTATTTTAAAAATTCATTGTGGCTACATTATTTATTCGATTTTGATCAAATTTTCAGAAAAAATTTTCGTAATGCTCCCATTAATTATATTATTTTATTTATATCCAGTGTTGCCAACTTTCCGAGAAAAAAATTACTAAATTTTTTAAAAATTTATTATGACCACAATTTAACCGATTTTAAACAAATTTTCATAAAAAATTCTCCTAGTGCCTAAATAAATTATGCAATTTGAACAAAATACAGTGTTGCCAACTTATCGAGAAAAAAATCACAAATTATTTTAAAAATTCATTGTGGCTACATTATTTATTCGATTTTAATCAAATTGACAGGGGCTGACAAATCCACGCGTAACGTTACAATTTGAGAAACATTTTTGGTATAAAAATTCGAAAATATAGTTTAAATATAGCGTAATAAAATATTAAAAACCCGAAACTTTTTCATCATTTTGTCTTCATGAAAAAAATCCCCAAACTTTGTCTATTTCATAGCGTTTAGGATGATGTTCCCTCTTAATCGCAATAAATATATAATTTTAGAATACAATATTTATTATTAAAAGAATAATATAAAACTAGTGAAATAAAAAATTTGGTTATAGCAGACAACCCCAATAAAACTGTAGCATATTTTTTTTTTCGTATTTAACGATATTCAAATAAATCAAATTTAGTGAAAAATATTATGACAGTGAATCAAATTCCCAATAAAACAATATAATAAAATTCTTCCATATATATATTGTATAGTGAATATAGATTGTAAAACAATATATTATCGAATAAAATAGGTAAAAAGTGAATTGTTGAAATGTAGGTAATATAGTGGCACATATAGCACATTGCGCCAGCATAAATAATTTATTCATAACTTTTCAAGTTCAGATCTGAATGGTGAATGGCCGAGGTATATTCATATATACATTGCTTGTATACGTATTCAAGCCAACATGCACATATGGATAGAAACGTTATGAAAATTTTAATTTTCATTTAGATTTTGCTTTCGAATTATTCAAACGGTACACAATGTGAGATATGAACGAGTTAATGAATTGTTTTTACTATGTAAATACATAAAATACATTATCTATAAACTAAAGGTCAGTTGCATAAAACGTTATTAACTTAATCAATTAATTAACTAAGTAACTAGAACGTCAATTGTCTTTGGAACGCTTCATTGAATCAATTTATTTTATATTTTTCAAAAAAAATATACAGTAAACCTAGATAGTTAAACAAAATATTTTCCTAAATTAATTTTAGACATACATACATACATACACAATCACGCCATGTACCCAAAAGGGTATGGCACAAACTCTTTTCATCATTCCGAAATCAGTCGCCTCCAAACATTCCTATCCAGTACAAGCAACTTTTGCTTCATCCACATTCATAATTCCTCTAATACATGCTCTTTTATTCCTACTACTTGGAAACTTTCGCTCACGCAAGCCACTCTCTCAATCATCTACCACTTCAACTACTCATCGGACGTCCACGCAAACGTATACCATCAAAATTATTCAAATAAATCTTTTTAACCAAACGTTCATTAGACATTCGCTCAACATGTCCGAACCATCTTAACTTTTTTTTTCAATTTCACACTCATCATACACTAATCTATTTCGTACTCGATCTCTCCTATTTACACCACATACCCTACGTAAAAATCTCATTTCCACAGCAGTCATTTTCCGTTTATGCTTTTGCAACCAAACCCAACATTCACTACCCTATACATCATCGTAGGCACCAAAACTGCATTGTATATACTCAAACGGGGGTAGCTTCTTTGAAAACATTTACATTCCTAGCAAAAGTTCCCAAAGCACCCAAAACCTTACAACCAGCATTTACTCAAATTTACACAAATTCAAGACGTTTTAATATAATAAAATTTCATAAAAATAGTTTAAAACAAATACTTAACATCTGATTTCTTTAATGAGAAAAATACTAAACAAAACAAAAAAAATAAATTAGAATGTTTTCTTATCTTAAAATGCGTCTCAATTTTCGATCTTCGGTCTAAGCAGGAAACATAGTTATTCGCAAAAACCTAACCTAAGTTCTGCTGCAGCTCTCGTAGTTGCAACGCTATGAATACAGATAGCGCCTTACCGACAAATCTGCAAGCAGAAATGAAAAGCTGCAACACAGCGTAACACTAGCGCACAGAGCACAACGGTGCAGAACGCTTGCGAACAAGACGTCACTCCAGAGACTCATATGGGTTCCATTCCGTTCGTTCGTTGGTTGGTTACGTGGAATAGGAGAATATATACTATCCGTACCGTATATACACTTGGTACTTGCTTGCCTAGCTTCAGTGGTTCTTAAACAGTTTCTATCAACGTATCCCCCCTTTGACATATTTAAACTGATTTTTTATAATCGTGGTTATCACATTAATTATATGTACCCTAATTAGTATTAGTTACTTTCTTGAAGAATATGTACTGAAAAGAGTTAGCAATATTTAACTATTAAAACTGTACTTCATTACAAATCTATTGTAGTTATTTTTCAATATAGACTCTTATTCTTAATATAATATTTTTGTAATTGTTTTATTTTCAATTTTACAACGTTTTCAATAAAGATTTCAAAGATTACCAAACGTAAATATTTACTCTTATACTAATATAAGAGTAAATATCTAAATATCTAAATATTTCATCAAATATTGTTAGAAAACTTAAAAATTATTAAATTTTTAATATCCGATGTACCCCACTGATGGAGAACCACTGATCTAACTCTATAGCAAACGACGCGACGGTGCAACGAATGCTGTTCAACCAGCGAAGAACATAGCAGGCAGAAACGACGCCAAACGACGCTACGGTTTAGAATCACTCCGGGAGAGAGCGGTTTGGAGAAAATGGACGCGAGAGAGAAAGAGAGAGAATGCATTAGAGCAAACGACGAAGGAGACAAAGAAGTTTTGCGCTGCAGCGAGAGAGAGAGCGGGAGAGGAGCGAACGCATTCGGTACACGTGTCGAATTTTCAGACAAAGGAGTTTGTTTCTCTTAAACATTATCAAGTTGCGCTGCACGAAATTCACATACATTTTAGTTGAATTAACAAAAATTTTGTTTGGTTCAAGTATATTTTCCGTATAATTACAATTTTGATTTTATACTAAGATTATTGATTTTTTAAATTAATTGGTGTTTAAAGAAAAATTACATTTGATTTAATAATATAAAAATCGTTAATTTCTGAATAATTTTGTTATGAAATTATAAATTGTATATATAAAGTATCAGTTCTAAAATAAAACGACTCTAGGCCTAAGTTCTAATTAAATGATAAAAAAATTATAAACATAGCCAATTATAGCTCAATTTAAAGTAAAAAAATATTTTTTTAAGTAACATATATATTTAGATATTACATAAAAATAAATAATTTATTACTAAATAATTATGCCTAATCATTCTATTAGAATCTGCTGTGTATAATAACTTAGACAACATTGAACTTGAGAAAGAAGTATTTCGTATAATATACCTAGTTTAATATACAAATTTTACAAATCGACAAACATTCTGTATTTTTCATTTTCATTCATGGAAAATATTAAGTTTTCTGACGAAAGCAGTAACGAAAATAAATTAATTATAAAAGTTGAAAATTATTTAATAGACGCGTTTTCATTGTTCTCAAACAGAGAAGCATGCGTCGACTTCGTAGTCGAACGTCTCTCGTCGAATATTTTCTAAAAGGAGAGGAGAGCGTGTAATGGGTAACGAGAAAGGGTTGTGTGCAGAAGAAGAGAGAGAGAGAGAAGAGAGAGCGAAGAGAGGGAGAGAGAGAGAGAGTGCGCGCACGCTTGGAAGCGCGGAACGGAATGGAATGAAAGGACGACTGCGTTTATACCTAAGCGCGAGCGCGCGGGGTCGTAAAGCGTCTGGCGAAGGAAGTGGGTCAGCGTTCGACCCACATCGACGCCGGCGTCGCGACGGCGGTGCACTGGTGCATCGAAGAGAAGCAGACAAAACACCATCGATCGGCGGGGCTGCCTTGCCGCGCTGACGCCACGCGTCGCATTCGCCCGACGGCGACGCCGCCACCGATGCTGCGTTTTCGGTGCCTTGCGCCACGACGAGCCGCGTACCAAACTTCCCACGCACCACAAATTTAGTGTTTCTATTCGCGTTTTTTCCACTTGATTGAGATTAGAACATTTTTTTACTTTTTTTTTTACTGTCGTCATTGTATTATCCATTCTAAATTACTGTTATATTTATTTAGGAAATTCCAAATACTAGATTAACAAATTAGTATAATACTATAAAATAATGTTTCTTTAATATTTTCTATAAAAAAAATTGTTCATATAATGTTAATTTGCTACAAAATACAATTCGGAATTTCCTTATTTTAAATAAAAGTTAATTGTGTTTTTAACAAAAAAAAATGCGTACATTTTCTGAAAATAAAAATCTATTTGTAAGGCCTTATGCGAGGCCATATATAAAACAAAAATACCAAGATTAGAGTAAATAAACAGAAATATTATACTAAGTGTCCCATTTAAGTGGTCTGATCTCTGCATGGAAATATCAAAAATCACAAGAAAAATAATTTCAGCTAAATTAGACACAAAAAAAAGAGTCATTGTTTAAACTGCACGTCAGTAATTATACCTAATTAAAATTAAATAAATTTTGTAAAATTCTATTTTTCTTAACATAGTAAAAAATCTTTCAGAACTCATTATATTAAAATAAAACTGCTTCAGATTGTAGTTCTGTATTAATATTTATTTATATAATTCGACAAACTCAACGTCCGTCTTCATCAAGAAAAATGATACATATGACATTTACAGTAAATAAACAGAACATAGAAACAAGTTATATACTAGACGTAATAAATAAGTAACTTGTTTCTATGTTCTGTTTATTTACTAAAAATGTCATTTGTATCATTTATATAAATAAATATTAATACAGAACTACAATCTAAAGCAGTTTTTTTTTAACTTGAGTAACTTAGGAACTAGCTGGAGAATATTGGAAGGCGGCATCCGCGGATAGGGTGTACACAGCAGAGGGCACGCATGCCTAACCGAAAGCTGCGTGATCCGGGTCAGACAGTCGGGGGTGGGAGATGGCGGCGGTGGTGGTGGCGGTGTTTGGACGCGCTGCACGCGCTACCGCTGCCGCCGCCGCCATCGCCACCACCCCCGTCCAGACATTGATCGATGTGCGTCTTGGGCCGCCAACCGTCGCTTCGGTGCCTTCTTTGTTCTCAACCAAAACGGAGGCGGCGGCGGCGGTGGTGGCGACGGCGGCTGAGACTGCAAGCAGCTATATGACGCGGAAGTTTACATGCTGTTGGTCGCGCGAGATATTACACTTCACCACCACCACCACCACCGCGCGCCACCTCTAACGATGAAAAGACACGGGCTGAGTTTAAGAACTGTGTAACGCAATCGGCCGCACACAAAACTACTGATACGGTATTATAGTTTTCATATATATAGGTATACATAAAAGCGCACTACATTAAACCAGCATCATACAACAAATATTTCACATATCTTTTTCGATATGTTTTTATTCAACATATCATATGATTCTTATACTTGACTTAACTTGACTCAATTACCAATATTTCTCATTTTCGCACGGAAACTTTCGAAAAGTTTTGCTTAATAATTTTACTAAGTAAAAACAAAAATACATAAAAACTTGTGTAAATATAAAAAAAGGTTGAGCGAAAATTCCAGTTTTTTCTATAGATGTGCTAGACTGAATATATCCTTGAATTTTAAATTATAAATTGCAACAAAATGCTTTATTAAATTATATATATATATATATATATATATATATATATTTTAATATTGTCCGATTGCTTAAACAAAAATCAAATCAAAACGTCGATTATAAATAAATATTAATACAGAACTTTAACTTAAAGCAGTTTTATTTTAATATAATGGGTTCTAAAAGATTTTTTACTATATCTTAGATTTTACTAGTTTATCTATAGTTTTGTTCGATGATTTATTACGCAGTTATCAACTATTTATAGAAACTTTATCTAAAATAAAAAATTTAGAATAACTAATTTGTATATAATCAACTAAATATCATCTACTTAATAATAAAACTAATAAATAAATAAAAATAATTGACTAAACAAGTCATTTAAAAGTTAGTCATCTAATTTGAATAAAATCAAAGAACTACTTGTTTTGAGTGTTTGTCAAACAAAAAACAAAATATTAAATTTACTATATAATTACTAACAAATAGATAATAAAATAGTAAAAAATAAATAATACTCCTAACTATTATAATACAAATAAATAAAATGTTTGATATGGACATGGATAATTAACCAAATTACTTATTTTGAATATAGTCCGTGCATCTGTCTAATAAATGAATAGTGAATATTAAAATATCCATTTCCAGTAATGACTATCGAATAATGTATATAATAATACGTTACGTTTTAGTACAGTGAAATATTTGCAAATGGTGAACAACAGAACACGAGTAGGATCATATATGAAATAAAATAATTGGAAAACAAGATAGATAGATATATTATATTATGACTGTGAACGCACATTCGCATACGCACAGGATCTATCGGTTTTATACAGTGCGATTCATTGAAACAAAATCAATCATATTACAAAAAAATAGTGACGCGTATTCTCATATCTCACTGGTTTTTGTATAAAAAATAGTGCTTTATTAAGATGGTTCGGTCGTCCAATGTGTAGTTGGAGTGGTAAATGATTGAGAGAGTGACTTGCCTGAGCAAAAGTTTCCAAGTAACAGGAATAAAAGAGCATGCTATGAGAGTGGAATTATGAATGTGGATGAAGCGAAAGTTGCTTGTTTGGATAGGAATGTTTGGAGGCGACTGATTTCGGAATGATGAAAAGAGTTTGTGCCACACCCTTTTGTATGTATGTATGTATGTATGTATAAATTTTATTATCTAGTTACTTATTTTGTTAGGTCTAGTAACTAACCTGTTTCTATGTTCTGTTTATTTACAGTAAGTTATTAAGAACTATAACTTAAATCCGATTTATTTTAATCTAATGAAGGTTTCGTTAAAAAGGTTGAGTTGAGAGTGTTTTGCGTGAGAAAAAGTTTCCAAGTAGTAAGAATAAAAGAGCATGTATGAGAGATATTATGCATATAAATAAAGCTAGAGTTGCTTGTCTGGATAAGAATGTTTGGAAAAAATTAATTTCAGGATAGATCAAACAGTTTCTGTGTTACACATTTTTGAGTAGATGGCGTAGTTGTATGTATCTATTAGACAATTTTTGAATAAGATAAAATATAACACGTAAACAATCAAACTATAAAAAAATACTTTATCTAAAAACACAAAATTTATTTCAATTTGCCATCATCTTGTATAAATTCAAGAAAAATTAATTAAATAGAAAATTTGTTCTACAAACTGAAAAAAAACTATTTGCCCCCCCACATAAAATATGAATCAGCCTGTATGCATATATCTATATGGGCTATGATATGTCATATAGTATATATGGGATTGATATACATAATATGTGAATTGTAAAACGATCAATAAAACATATAATTGTCAGTTTAAAGCTCATTTATAATGAAGGTGGCATGTTGAAATAATAATGATTTTAGCGCGTGATGCACCTACCACTACATACGAGATACAGTATACACACACACATACACAGGCAGGAAAAGCAGCACATGCAGCAGGACAATATATGGATAGGATACATTGCGTTTGAATATTTCATACGCAAATTGGTTTCGATCGGAAACCAATATTGTTAACGTTTAGACACTCCACTCTCTCTCCCTCTCTCTCTCTCTCTCTCTCCCTCTCTCTCTCTCTCTCTCTCTCTCTCTATATATATATATATATATATATATATATATATATATATATATATATGTTTTGCTTCGCGTGTTTATTTATCTCTATCATATATGTATACAATTGGTAAAGGTCAGGTTTTTCAATTTTTCTACTTTTTCGTTTCTTTAAATATTGAAAAATATACAATAATTATTAAATAAACAAATTTAACCAATCTTATTTATCACTTATATTTTTTTTAAATAATTTATTGAAAATAAAAATAATACTAAGCAAATCATATTTAGAACTCATTAAATTAAAATAAAAAAGTTTTAAGATTAAGTTTCCATTTTAAAAATAATACTATTAAAATATACATTGTGCATTAGTAATGTAACACAAAAATTAAAAAATTTAACTTGATGAACTAGGAATAGAAACCTTTGAGTATCAAACTTAAAAAAACAACATGTATAATTTGTTTTTTAAAAAATAATTTTTGTTCCATATTGTAAATACTTTAAAAATATTAAATATTAAAAATGAGGAAATTACAGAAAATAGTAGTAAAATTTTAATATAAAAAAATCTATAATTTCATTCTACCATAAATATTTTATAGTTCTATACCTTAAAATTCTGAATTTTTACAAAATTCATAATAATTACATAAAGTAAATAAAAAATGACGTAATAAGTAGGTAAAATTACTTACTTGCTGCAAATTGCATCACATACTACATGTAGAATTACAAATTATTTGGTATAACTTCTAAAATTATGTAAAATTACAGCTTGCATATTAATAATTCATGAAAATAATGAAACTTGGTAGATATTTTGTGTAATACTACTAATAAAATATTTTCAGTATAATTCATTCTTTTCAAAATATATAGCCTTTATGTAAATTTAGAAATGTATGTAATTATACCAACAATAATATTACAGAACTAAACAAATTTTACCAATAGATTCAATAAATCGAACTTATCATCTTATATATATATATATATATATATATATATATATATATATATATATATATACACCTAGACCTCACTTTGCGTCGTGGTTACGTTCCAGAAAAACACGACGCAAATTGAAACGACGCAAAGTGAATTATGATTTTCTATAGCAAACCATGTAAAGATCGAAGATAGGTTCCAAGGTTACAAAAATATTACTTTAAAAAAAAAAATTGAACAAGTAAACATTTAAAAAACAAAAATAATATAAAATTTTATTACATACATACAAAAAACAAAAAAAAACATATTCGAGTAAAACAAAATAAAATATTCAATTCATTTATAAAAACAAAATAAAAATTAATCACTGTCTGATGAGTCCATAGTGGCTGTTGTCGTAAATCGGCTTTTTTTCACAAAAAATTGGTCCAATGTTTGCTGAACAGCTTTTTTTTTCAACGTAAAATAAATTTCCTTGTAGCAATTGATATTTGTAGCTACCGCCTGGGACACTTTAAACTTTGAACTACCGAGTTCGTTGGTAACATTGTGATATTTCTAATGACCTCGCTCGAAAGCACCGTCGGTTTTAAACGATAAAAAAATATAAATTTTAAATTTATTTATTTAGAATATGTAGCAAGTTCAATTTAATAATAGATAATGAAAATACAAAACGTAGATAATCACAAATTATATTTTGTTTCTTAAATGATTATTCTTAATTTGAAATTCATGCAACATCTGTTTGCATTATTTTGTATCTCTTAAATGAGGCTTCACCTTATTGCCAATTCACAAAATGTGTCCATAGTTTCGATCTGTTTAGGAATATTCGTTCGAACAAGTGAGATTTACTCTTTTGATGGCATGGCCCAATTAGAAACAAAAGTCGTGCCATCTTTTAGAAAAAAAAAAAAATTTCAAAAAATTAAAAAAAAAATTAGACTCGAACCCAAAACAACGCAACTTCGAAAATCTAACGACGCACAGTGAAAATTGGTACTAATTCAGCAGCGACGCAACTTCGAAAAAACGCAAAACGAAACGACGCAAAGCGAGGTCTAGGTGTATATATATATATACAGCCTGATTCAGAGTAAGCGCCTTATTTTTTTTTAGCCACACTATGGGTACTACTTTCAAAATATTTGGCAGTAATATGTTTCAGGACATTCTCTACACGATGGTGATATCAGATTTTTAATTGGACGAATCATTTCAAAATGGCGACGTTCAACTTTTTTTTTTTAAATGTGATGCCATAATTTTTTTATTATTATTGATATCCTAAAAACATTCTTTTTACGATAGTATTTCGTTTTCCTTAAAAATTCATTTATTTTCCTATCAAAAAGCAAATTCATATTTTAATCTAGTGGCGCATGAATGTGTTACACTGATGTTATTTTTGTCCAAATATCAAGTAGCGGTAGAAAAACTAGTAGTCAAACGTCAAACACCACCATTGGACGACGTTTCGATTTAGGAAGTGTCTATTTTCACCATAAAACAGAAAATCAAAATCACGAAAACACGAAAAACAGGAAACACGACGTACATTGTTGACGATTTTACGTGCAAAAACAAAATACTATCGTAAAAAGAATGTTTTTAGGATCTCAAAAATAATAAAAAAATTATGGCATCCCATTAAGAAAAAAAAGTTGAACGTCGCCATTTTGAAATGATTCATCCAATTGAAAATCTGATATCACCATCGTGTAGAGAATGTCCTGAAACATATTACTGCCAAATATTTTGAAACTAGTACCCATAGTGTGGCTAAAAAAAAATAAGGCGCTTACTCTGAATCAGGCTGTATATATATTAATTAATAATTTAGTTTCTTAAAAAACACTTAAATCAAATTACATAAATTTAATATTTATATAAAAAAAAAACCTTATAAATTAGATAATAATAACTTCAATCTGAAAAATACTTAAAAATAAACCCGAAATTTCATCTAACCGTCTATCTTACTAGCGCCATTAATATCATATCCCACCATACCAGTTAGACAAAGGAATATTACAGTCCAAATTTGTGTTACTCAACTTCCCCGCAACCATCATCAAACTCTAGCTGTGTAGCATAGTGCAATCTTCTTACCAGCGTTAGCAAAAAGGGGGAAGGGGGGCAAACATCGCCGAGTAACGGTCATAACCCAAGCAAGTGCAAGTGTGTGTACATGGTGATGGCCGCGGATCAATACACGGAAGGAACGTGCAGGCAGGCCCACACGACGGCCCACCACCCAGCAGCACAACAAGAAGAAGACGACGACGACGACGACAACGACAACGACGCCGGTAGTTGTATGTGTGTTGGTGCGTTCATTATTCAACAGAAACTAGGGACCATCGTCAGTCCAGAGAAGGATAAAAAACACACACCCCTCCCTCCTCACCCCCCAAAACGACATAATTCATGTTTTTGTCGTATCGGTCGAACCTGCTGCACCGAGAGAGAGTCTCAGGAGATGGCAAGAGACAAATTATCCACGCCACACACACACACACACACACTTGCATTGCATGCGGCCATAGATTTGATGTAATCGGTGTGTAATTCGTTAGCTGAGATATAGATTATCGATAAATTTATCGTAAATCTATCTTAGTTCTGCATGTTAATTATAAAATTATTCATCTCAAGATAGATTAGGAAAAAAAATGTTGCTCGATTTTAATTTGTTAAATGTTTAAAAGAATTTTCTCTGACAAATCATATGCGTAGTAAGTAGTATAAGATGCATATAATTTTCACCAAACGTTATATCACATATGTTAAAGTAGGTATTGTAATTTTTACAGATAAGCGTACGAATTAGGCTTACAGTAACTCGAATCAACTGTTTTTAGTGTGATACCGGTTTTGTGGACACGAGAGAGAAAATTCCGATTGATTACATAATTTTACGTAATTTAAAAAGTTATACCAACAATATGTAATTCTTCATTAATTATGTTATGCAATTTTCAGAAATTAAGCAATTTTAAGTCATTTTTACTTACTTTATTTGATTAGTATAAATTATGTTAAAATTGCAAAATGTTGAGGTAGAAATACCGAATATTTGTAGTAACATGAAATTACAGATTTATTATAGTAAAATTTTACTACAGTAGAACCCCGATTATCCGTGCGCGCATTATCCGGGCGGCGGATTCTTCGTGCGGCATTTTTAAAATGTCATCCGTGCGCGGATTATCCGTTGCTGACCGTGGCTGCACTGTTTAGACGTTCGCATCGGGGAATACCCGAGTTCGGCTCGAGAAATCCTCCGTTTATGTGTTTACTTATTATTTTCGCCAACTGCCGACCGACTTGTTAGTTAAACGTAAACAGACATTCGTTTGACACATGTATTTGTCTGAATAAATTATTAAAAAAAATAAAAATGAGGTCTTTGGATTATCCGTGTTTTCAATTATCCGGCGAAGGCTCGGTCCCGGCTGGCCCGGATAATCGAGGTTCTACTGTACTTATAATTTTTCTGTAATTCCGTTTTTTTTTTACAGTGTACTTTATACTAAGCAACATATCTTTGATCAATTTAACTCTCTGCATTTTAATTAAAAAATTACTCATCTATATTATTGGCATTCAAATAAAAAAAAAAAAAAAACGATCATTCTTCAATAATTGTCGCATTAATTAATATTATAGCTTCATACATATCTGCTTTGTAATTATGAAATACTTGTATTAAACGCGTTATTATTACATAATTTATTTCGTAGTAACCTATGTAATCATTTCAACTGAACGCGCACTCGATAATTTTCATTATTTTCTTAATAATGATCTATATCATAAAAAATCTAATCATAAAAAATAAATATTTCCTAGAAATTCGCACCCATCTTGCATATAAATTATGTTTCCATATTTTACTTTTTTATTTTTATTTTTTGTAGAAAAGAAAAAATTCTTTATAGTTACAAAACATATCTATAAAATATGAATGTCAAAAGATAAACTTTTGTTCTTGGGTCCTGAACCTGGCGTTATGATTAATTATAATGTTATTAAATTCCTTATGAGGTTCGTTATTGTTTTTAGCAATGACGCATTTCGACGTTTCAGTCATCTTCAGATTTTCTGAGTTTGGTCTGTGTTGTGGCTCGAGTGAACCAAACTCAGAAAATCTGAAGATGACTGAAAAGTTGAAACGCGTCATTGCTAAAAACAATAACGATCCTGAATAGGGAATTTAATAACATTATAATTAATATCTATAAAACTATACAGTCATCAAGCACTGAGGCTGCCATCTAAATTCTATAAATTCAATTTTTAGTTTGTATAAATCTATTATTTGGCTACAATACTGTTGTAAGGTATTTCCACCAAAATCTTTTTATTTTCACACAAAGAATACTACAGAACAACTGTTTCACAAGAAGCAAGAAATCGTGATAAAACCGTTGTTATATAGCATAACAACAGTCTGTCTTGACTATGTGAATAAATGTATACGATATGCGTCACGCTCGCATATATATATATAATGAAAATACAATAGGTTTGAGGGAGGCGTGTCTATTTTGCTTCAGCTCCTAGTTCTCCTGTCTTGACCACTTCGCTTTGATATTATTATTATTATTATGTTTGCTTGTTTACACACGTACTTACATTGCATTACATTACATAGTTACAGCATCATGCTCATCTACATATATAGAAATGCACCCACCTTACACAAATACTCCGATTTCAAATTCTATTATTATTATTGTTACTATTATTATTTCTTCCAGTATTACCCTAGCGCGTCGGTTTAATTATGTACTCATTGCCTACACACTGTTTCTAAATGTTTTATTTTCAATTTCCGAATGTTTACGTGTATATATTTTACTTTCTATGGAAATAAAGTATCTAATTTTGAACGTATTGTTATACTGCAAATATGAATCATATATATAATAGTTTTATGAAATTTATTTATAAATAATGGACCCGTATTCTCACCTCATTTATAAAAGTGATTTTTGCCAAAAGTACTTTTGACGTTTACTTAAAATTATTTATTAAGCACTTTATAATAGTTTATCTTGATTTTATAATACCAAATATAATAAAAAACGATCAAAAATAGAAAAACTATTCATATTTGATCAAAAACAAAAGTAAAAAATTATTTTGAAATTAATGATTTTGAGTGAGGTGAGAATACGGGCCGAAGAATTCTGGCGGAGTCGATTTTTTTCGTTAAAGTAAAAAAATTAACAAATATAAAGCCACGTGAATAAAAAAAGATATTTTGTTCTTTTTTTAAAATACTAAAAATAACGCCTCGATGTTGCTACTAACTAATATGTATTATATAATGGTCAATAAACCTAAATATAAGCAGATAACCATCTCACTGCTGGAAAAAGACAATCATTCATTACGCCAGTTATAAAAAAAAATTAGTTTTTTTTTCTTTTTCGACTCCACACCCCTGAGTTACAGTATGCAACTATTTAAATAGCAGAAAGTAAAAATACTCAAACATTCTGAATTTAAATTAAAACAAATGTATTTTTTTTTAAACAAAAAAAATATACAATTTTTAGACATTTTCTTTTACATTTATAAAATAAATATCAAAACTATAAATTAAATATAAGTTTAAAGTTATTCCAAAATCATAATTTTTAAAGTCAAAACCTTTAAAATTGTTAAGTGGGTTCTTTTAACCAATTAACCATTAAACATTCGCTCAAGATGACCACAAAATCTTAACTGACTAACATCAACTATTACAATAATATTTCTCTTCAATTTCACACTAATCTATTCCTATATAAATAATTCTACAAAATAATAGATTTAACTCAAAAGTACATATTTTTATAACCATAATTTTTTTTCTCTGTCTCTTAACGTCGAATTGAAATCACTAATAGCTTTATCGCTTTCTAAAAGTCCATTCAAATTTTTCACTTATAAATTATACAAAAAAAAAATTACACCAATAAATAAAAATAATTACTATTATTTTAACTATTTTGTATATTAAAATCTTTAGCTAATTATATACGCACATCGGTCTTTTGATGTTTCAATTTTTTTTCTTCCATCTTACGTTCATTTATAATAATTAATCACTAGATTTTTTTTTCACTAATTGCTCTATTATTATGTGCAAGATAATGTGAGACATTTAAAATTAATTTCATATAGCATAATATAATATTAATTAAAGCGTACACCAGATAATTATAAATATTCTCAGAGTGTCAGTGAACAAAATATTGTGACACATAACAGTTAAATATATATATTTTTTTCAAATATGTAGAATTATAACACGCGAAGAATTATTATAAATATGTATACTGCTGAGATACAGTTCCCGTAGTTAATTAGATTAAATTCAATTTGTATCATATATATTTAGAATTTTAATTTTTCTTCTTCTTATTATTACGTTACTATATTGGCTATGTAAAAAAAGGTTCATTATATTACTAGTACAATAATGTACATTATTATACAGCAGTTAATTAGTATATACACATAGACGGCTATATTAAAAAATTAGTAAGTCAAGTTAAGTTAATTGATAATTGTATTGTTTATTTTCGCTTGAATTTTAGTTTTATTATTGAAAATGTATAAAGAAGTGCAAAAAATGCAATGTGCATCATTCATTCCAGGGTGATCAGAAACTACATATTTTAGTATTATTACATAAAATATGTACTAAGTCTCATTATTTTAATGAATTATTATTAAAAATATTAATAGGCAAGCTGTAATTTTACATAATTTAAGAAAGTTATACTAACAATATGTAATTTTAAATTAAGTATGTGATGTAATTTGCAAAAAGTAAGCAATTTTATATACTTTTTATGTCAGTTTCACTTACTTTATGTGATTATTATGAATTATAGAAAAATTATAGAATTTTGAGGTAGAAATATAGAATATTTATAGTAAAATAAAATTACAGTTTTTCATAGTAAAATTTTAGTATTATTTTTCTGTAATTTCGCTATTATTTTAACAGTGTATGTGTATGTATGTAAATGTAAATTTACAAAACTACCTATTTAAAAATAAGTCTCGGCGCAAGCTAAATAAATGCAGAGTAATAAAAAAAACAATTGCGTTGTTTCATTTTTGCAGACAAGTGATTCTAATTTTTCCAACAGTGCGCGAGAGCTGTTGCTTGTCACGCAGGTTCTATTTTTTTTTTCTTTCATTTCATTTTTAATTTTTCGCAATGTGCACACGACAAACATGCTATACTTGTATATAACGTAGTTTATTAAAAAGAAAGGAAACGCAGTGAGCGACAGAGAAAGAAGAGAAAAAGAGGAAGAGAGAAAAGAAAAAAAAACTAGAAATTCGCGTGTCGTAAACGTGACATTTAACACAAAATTAAAACCGAAACTAAATCCAGAGAATGCGATCTGTCGATTTAATCATTGTCGTTGCAAAATTTTTACCGTTTCCAAGCATATTTGCATAAATCAGCACGTGCCAGATATAGAAATATGTATATTCTAGTAAAATTATTGCACTGAGACAGATTTTTTTTCCATTTAATGTTGTAAGATACGTTGTGCAGACAAATTATAATTAATTGCTAATTAGCTTAGTTAAAAGTTTTCGTTTTTAAATGCAACAAAAAAATATAAATAAATTAGTTTAATTATAACGAAAAGAAATACACATTTTGAGAATTATACACAGAAGCATTGTAATTATAAAAATACAATAATAGTATTTTAAAAGGATGCTAATTTTATGATTTATTAATAATTCAAATATTACCTATAAAATATTATATTTTTACCTATAAAAAAATCAATCATTTACCTATTAATAATTAAAAAATGATCTATAGTAAAAAAAAATAAACCTAAACCAACCTACTAATCTAACCTACCCTAAATAGCCAATTACGTAAAATTTATAGATCAAATTTTATAGATCTATAATTATATCAGTAGGTATTTGATTATTTCCATAGGTCGATAATTATTTTTATAGGTCGATAAATATTTCTATACATAGGTAAACTATTATTTTCATAGGTACTATTCGATAGATCATATGTTTTTTTCATAGGTCAAATATTTTTATCCATTTTAAAATAAAATGGCTTAACGACGTTTCGACGAACTCAACGTACGTTAAAATACACTGTGTTTCTATGTTCTGTTTATTTACTGTAAATATCAATTGTATTAGATTTCCTGATGAAAACGTAAGTCGATTATTAATAAATATTAATACAGAACTTAAACCTAAAGCCGATTTATCTCATATAAATTATTTTAACCGAACGTTCATAGCGACTATATAAAATTATTCTATTAGGAGAATTTAAAAATCCTGAAAAAAATATAAATATTATAATATCTCTATAGATAGATTCATGCACAAAACCAATATTTGATAAGAACATAATATTACCATATTCAAAAAGCTTAAATCAAACATTATTGTAAACTTCACCTACGTACATATATGATTGAAATATAGAAAATTATAGTAATCCATAAATTTGCAATATAAGTAAATTATAAAAGTCAATATTAAGAGTCATAAAATAAGTATATATATTCTTTAACAAAAGATGATTGAAGCAAACCTCGTTTCTCGTTTCTATTAAAGCAAAATAATGATATAACTGTTCCATTGAATGCATGTAGTTGCGAACTTACATTATTTGACACACATACACAAATATATACACACATACACGCACGCGTTAACGCAGATAGAAATAAATAAGCAGTGAAGAGTCACAACTTCTTTTTCAACAACTTACCATACCATACATCAATGTAGAAATACAACTACAGCATGAAATATGCATTATCATATACACACTGATTCAGATTCAACCTTAAAACTAATAGGTAATAGTAGAACTATTTTGGAAATTTTTTTAGGAAATTTGGTTTGGAAATAATGTTTTTTTTTTTAGAAAAAAAAAAAATGAAAGTAAAAAATTATAAATAATTTTCATTTTAAATATATTATATACAGGGTGATCCGGATGATCCGGATGATCCTATAAATAATCTAAATAAAAAACTTCAAATAAACATGTCCGAAAACGCTTTCTAACGAAACTGTAGCCGTTAGAAGTTTATTACATGTAATATCAAAATACGGTAAAAGATTAGAAAATGATCTATCTACTGTGGCGAAATTTAAATAAAATTATATTATAAAAAATCCCAAAACCACACTTAAATTAAAATAAAGCTAAATAAATAAAGTCTTTTAACCAACTCCTCCACCTTAGTTTAACTTATTTAATATATTTAATTTTTTCTTTAGCTTTATTTTAATTTAAGTGTGGTTTTGGGATTTTTTATAATATAATTGTATTTAATCAAAATACGAGTAAATTAATTATTTTTTTACTGTATGAAAATTGATTAATTTTGAATGAATACATGAATAGTTTAAAATAAAAATATAATTACATAAACGATAAACAATTTTTTTAAACTACAAAAAAATGCGCCGTTTCCATAAAATGCACGCCACTGCAAAAAAATCTTTTAAATCTGAATCAGTCTGTGCATGCCTTAGTATTTTTTTGTTCGTTCTGTTGCTGCTGCTGCTGATGATGATGATGATGATGACAAGTTAGCATCTGACAATATTGCATCAGACCGAGAGATCTAGCAATCTGTGCAAGATCAGCATCAATGCCTCGGTATATTGGCATTATTGCCAATCTTATAGCCGACTTACGTCGGTCATATATAGGAATACAATGAGATATTGTGCTGTCTCTGTTGCACACAACGTGCGCGTGATTGTAATTAACACGCATCCGAGAGTGAGAAAGAAAAGCGTCACGTGTCAATTCGTCACGGGATGTTTTCAATAGATCGACTCGGGTAATACGTTACCTGATTGTCTGTCTGTCCGTGCGCTGATCTTGACGTGATTTATTGAATATATATATATATATATATATATATATTTCTTCGCTGTGTGTTTCTTTTTTGCTTTCGTTACACACATACCTAAACGCTTTTATCTCGCGTGTATACAAACTTATCAGATCAACCGATAATATATACTGGTGGCAATTATTACGATATATTTCGTTGTTTTCTATTTTCCATGGCTTCCACAAAAAAAACAAATGTATTTTTTTTTTTAAGAGGAAGAATACTATGAAATATCTTTAAAATACATTGTATACAATTTCATGTAGAAAAAACCCCTAAAAAGGCTAAATGACGCAAGTGTAAATTGGAGCATTCAGCGTTCAACTTTCGTCAAACTGTCGTTTTTATAAAATAATTAAACAGAATTTTATCCTAAAACAGTTTTTGTATTAGTTTATTGAATATTGTAATATTAGATACAATAAAAAATACATACATACATACACAATCACGCCATGTACCCAAAAGAGTGTGGCACAAACTCTTTTCATCATCCCGAAATCAGTCGTCTCCAAACATTTCTATCCAAACAAGCAACTTTCGTTTCATCCACATTCATAATTCCTCTCATACATGCTCTCTTTTATTCCTACTACTTGGAAACTTTCGCTCAGGCAAGCCACCCTCTCAATCATACCACTCCAACTACTCATCGGACGTCCACTGGCAAACGTATACCATCAAAATCATTCAAATAAATATTTTTAATCAAACGTTCATTAAACATTCGCTCAACATGTCCGAACCATCTTAACTGACTAATATCAACTTTGCTACAACATTTTTTTCAATTTCACACTCATCATACACTAATCTATTTGTTTTTCGTAAAAAATGATAACAGATAGAAATACAAATTTATCATAAAACAAAAGATAAAACCACTTTTTTTTCACAAAACAAAACAGGTGAGTAAACGGGCCTTTGTCTCTCTCTCTCTCTCTCTCTCTCTCTCTCTCTCGCTCTCTCTCTTTCAGCGCAATATAAGACAGTAAAATTTTGAATCGTACTCATAGCAGCAGTTGCAGCGCTGGAAGCAAAAATGAAAATACATTAGAGCGTAGATACGTTTCTGATTTGGTCGTGATTTGTACCTTCCTGATTACACAATCCACACAAACACACACACATACTTTTCCAACTCCAATACGCCCCGGCGCAGACGAGTCTTTTATCCGCTATAGAAATCTGCGTATTCGCGTATACATATATATGTATACGCCCGCCTCCCACGATGTGCAAAATGTATAACTGTTTTTTATTACTCCTATTTTATTTTTTATTTTTCTGATTCGGTTGTTTTGCTCAATTTTTGTTTTGTTTTGCGTTTTTATTTTATGCACGAAGTGGCATCCGCTTTACAATGGGCACTGCTCTTCGCGATACAAGTAAAACTACAGATGACGGTTGATGATACATTAATTTTATGTATTTACAATGTTTTTCTCTGTCAAATGTACACCTAGTATCTTTCACTCAAATCTAAATAATCATAATACAAAAGAAATTATGAGATTAAATATATGTTTGCGTATTTATCAATCAAAATATTTTAAATATAAATGAATATTTTATTGCAATTTAGATTATTTGTATGTCAGTATATGCAAATTAAGGCCAGAAGTAATAAATACACGTCGGTTAGGTTAGGTTTAATTTGTTCATTTTATAAATTGATATTTAATATGTTATTTTAATGTGCATATCAAATAACAATTGTGAATTTCTATTAATGATTATTACACTGTCCTATTCTGGCGTTAATTCCCCATTTTTCAGTATGCAATTCAAAATATATTTTGTAAAACGCATATTTTAACCCAAGTTAAATTTATTCCATAGATACTTCTCGAGTTAACTGTTGGCCATGAAACTATTATAAATTATTATATTTTACTATAATAATAACATAATAAAAAAATCTCTCAGAACTCATTATATTAAAATAAAAATAGTTTAGTATTAAGTTTATATATTTTATCGTCTATATTTAAATAAAATATATATACAGAACTTACGGTCGGTAATATACTAAATACTTTTAACCAAAGTCAACTTTAAACTGATCAAAACGGATCGATTTTAAATTCTATTATAATAATAATTATTGTTTCAATAAAATGATGCTTTTTTGTCCAATTTACACACTTCTAATCGCAAAATTATTTGTCAATATCAATAAAACAAAGCTTTTTTTTTGAAAGCTTAATGTCGACTTTAGTTAAAGTGTTCATTATGAAACTGGCTATTAATCCTAAACCTTATTTTTTATTTTAATATAATATTAAAATAAACAATTACATTTTTTATTGATTATTACATTCTTCAAATGATTAGAATGACTTTCAAGTAATCAAAATACAAATGTATTGGATGTATTCATTTACATAATAATATCAGAAAAAAAAGACTACTATTTCTATTTATTGTTCGTATAATTATAAGATAAAAGTGTCAATTGCGCAATAAAAACGTGTGATTTTAATCAATAAAATAGAAGTTTCGAATAGGTTATACGAATAGAATACACTTATAAATAATAAAGACATAAATGTGTAGATAAAAAAGATAACTATTCCGTTCTTGTCGCACCAAAAAAGATGTATGATAAATACCCAATTGTGGTTGTTGATGCAGTCTTATTTATAATTAGATTTATATGCACTCAACTCGAACACAATCCTATACCATTCCGCAAAATGTTTTTTTTTTTTCTATTATTGCCGTTTCTTTTATACATATACAGGATGGTCCAGAATTATGTACCGTAATTGCTAGAGCTGATAGTACTTTCAAAAATAAGGAAACCTTTTTATATATACTTTTTTCCAAAACTCAATAATAAGAGAGATACAACCATGTGAACCATTTTTCAACACGTAACACTTTAATCAAACTTAATGAAAACTTACAACTTTGAGAATAATCATACAATACTAATATTAATTTGTCACGAAAATAATGTTTTACAGCAGATGTTCGAAAATGTCCTCCATTTTGTTGTATACACAATCTAATTCTTTTATTTAGTGAACGCATTATTCCATTTAATGTTACTGCATTGTTTTGTAAGTTTGTAAATTCTTGCTCGATTTTGTCTCTCAACTCACTTATTATTGAGTTTTGGAAAAAAGTGTATATAGACAGGTATCCTTATTTTTGAACGTACTATCAGCTCTAGCAATTACGGTACATAATTCTGGACCACCCCTGTATAAACTGTGCATAAGATGCAATTATTACAATAGTTTGATATTTATTATATTTATTAAATACAAATATTTTAGTCGTATCGAAAAATGTTACAAATAAAAATTGTTAGTTACAATTTGTTTAAAACTTTCGTTAAATAAATATTTCGAAATATATCTCTGTAAATTACCATTTCCGGTAGGCAGATCTTTACCAAAAGTTGGTTAAATTTAGATATTTACCTCCTAATCTTAAATAACAAATTTTATAATAATGTTAAAAAACGGATGCTAATTTTATGATCTATTAATAATTCAAATATTACCTATGAAATTTTATATTTTTATCTATAGAAAAATCAATCATTTACCTATTAATAATTAAAAAAATGATCTATAGTAAAAAAACCTAAACCTAAACCAACCTACTAACCTAACCTACCCTAAATAACCAATTACGTAAAAATACTGTATGTATAAATAGCCAATTGCGTATACGTACCGTATGTATAAATAGCCACTTTCTTAATTTTATAGATGAAATTTTATAGATCGATAATTATATCAGTAGGTATTTGATTACTTCCATAAGTCGATAAATATTTCTATAGATCAATAATGAATTCTATAGGTCAAAAATTAAAACCATAGATTAATTATTTAATACATAGGTAAACTATTACTTTCATAGGTACTATATTCGGTAGATCACATATTTTTTTCATAGGTCAAATATTTTTATCCTTAAAAAACACCTAAAAAAAATTGATGCTACAAATGGAAATGCCCCCTTAAACTAACATATTTTTATTTGAAAAAGAAAAAAACTCATTTCTTCCAAAGCAACAGAAACGGATAAAAACGAATCACGTATAATTTATACAGCTTGTGGCAAGCGAGCACAGCGTAAAGTGTTTATATATATATATAGTTGTAAACATGCGTAAAGTGTAAAAAGCATTAACGCTTTTCAAGATACGGTCGTGTAACAACTAAACAACGTGTAGTAATGTAACGTAACGTTAACTATGTGTGCGAGTAATTAAATTAAAACGTTTTCTTGTAAAGCCGCGCGGCCACTCTCACTCCAACCATTGAATTGCGCGAAAGATATACCCCGCGCGCGCTGTCCACTAATGTGCAATAAATTGATGTAGAATAAAGATATGAGTGTCTAACTGATATTTATAATAGTAGAGCGCAAAACGGCACGTGTGAAATGATTATTTTACTGCACATATTTAACATATATCACCATACTGTGTATGTAATGTATACTGTTAAAAATAAATTGGATAATTTTACATAAAAAAAACCTGGGACAACTGATTTATATCAATTTAATAGAAAGTGGCTATTTATACATACGGTATGTATACGCAATTGAATATTTATACATACTGAAAAAAAAAATTGGGTATTTAGGGTAGGTTAGGTTAGTAGGTTGCTTTAGGTTGTTTTTTTTTCAGTATGTATAAATAGCCAATTGCGTATACATACCGTATGTATAAATAGCCTCATCCAATTTAATATGTAAGTATACAGACGTCAATGTATGGAATATTAGGTATTTACAGATATTTTAAGAAAAATTATTACATTATATAAATATAATATATTTTGTACAGGTTGATATAGGACAATAACATGGGATACTGATAATATGCAGAATACTTCTTTCTGAAGTAAAATTCGGAGAAATACTTAGAATACTTTCCGATTCTATAATTTAGTTTTAGTTTTAATTTGCTAGCATGTGCTGTTTGGACACTAAAATTTTTTTTTTTTATTAGATTTTTTGGTTTTTATTTTTTTTTTTTCTCAAAAACTATAAGGTGTAGGAAAATAAGCATGGTATGGAAAAATGCGAAATAATGAGTACTATAATTGATTGAAGAAATCATTATTCTAGGATGCATTGTTTAGCAAGAAAAAATAAAAACTTAATTTTTGAAAATTTCTCAAGGGGGTACCCTTGAAATTATTTCAAAATAAGACTTTTTTCAAAATTTGCTCAAAAAATCTGAAAAAATTCAATAAAATAAAGAAAAAAATTAGCTACATAATAGCTTAGTAACTTTTTTCTCTTACTCATACTGATTTAGCAGGAACAATTATTGAAAATTCTAAAAAACATTTTAGAATTTACCCCTGAGAAGTTAGCAATAAAGTTCTAGCAATAAATCCTATACCTCGCCATACTAATGCTTTGTTTAATAACTAAAAAACTAATTAGCGAATTTTATTTCGGTTTACAGCATTCGATAGCTTACATCTTTCTTGAGTTTTGTACTAATTTTGTTTCACAAAATATTTATTAGAAATATGAAAAAAATAATTTTGAATAAAGCGCTTTAAAAAATTTATATTTTCTACTAATTATTCATATACCACTCAATATTTTTTAAATCTCTACTAGTACAAAACTCGTATACAATAAAAGCTATCAATTAATGTATTATTTATTATAATTACGTTCTTAATTCATTACAATTTTAACGATTTAATATCTTCGAAAATTACACATTTAATAAAATACTTAAAATCTACCTACTAATTTCTCAAATTTAGTATGGACAAAAGTTATGTTAATATTAAATCATATTATCTAGTTATGCTAAAAAAAATTTCAAAAAATTTGAACTAGATAAGAAGTTATTTAACAATTTTTTTTTTCATAATCTTTATCAAACTCCATAATATTAACATATTTCTTGTTGAAATTTTGCATAGATAAAACTTTTATACTTAGAACGTAATATTTACTAATTATGGCAAAAAGAATTATCAAATTATCTTAATTAGAAAAAGAGTTATATATATATATATATATATAAAGCCCTAAAATGTTAAAAGTCCCTGGCTGCAGCCTCTCCACCCGTAAACAGTCCCAGTATATCAATATAGTTTGATTAAAATGATGATATTACAAAATTATTAGTTACCTTTATTTGCAGAATTATTATAGCTTCAATTGTAATACTCTTCACTCAAAATTATGTCTATATAATATGAAATACGTACATCAACATTGTCTGTCCACTTTTATCATATAAAATTCCACAAAGTTAATTGTATCAATTAAAATCCGATATTTGTTGCACTTCTTATTAACAAAATACAAATATATTTATTAAACTTAGGCACAAAACATTAATACACTAAATTTTATACAATATTTTTATGAAAAACACGAAATTTTCACGAACTGATGCAATAGAATACACTAATTTTTCACAACTAAATTTTATTAAAAACATAAATTAACTTGTATCAATTCGCTGCTCAACGCTGATTGGCTAATATTTCAATTATTTGAAATTCTTGTAATGCTTTGTTTACAGGTATAAATATTGTTTTGCTTATAGAAACAAAACAGACAAAATTTTACAAGATTACGCATATTAATTAAGTAAAAATACAAAAGGTCAAAAAAGTACCAGACATAAAATTTTAATTATTTAGTTGAAAAAATAAATATCTTTATTACTTTTATTTTTTATTAAATTTATTTAATATATTAAACATATGAATTCAATATAAATCGTTAAAATTGTAATTAATTAAGAATGTAATTATAATCAATTGATAGCTTTTATTTTGTACGAGTTTTGTACTACTAGAGATTTGAAAAATATTCAATGATAATATGAATAATTAGTAAAAATATCAAACTTTACAGTGTATCATTCAAAGTCATTTTATAAATATTTCTAATAAATATTTAATGAAACAAAACTAGTGTAAAACTAGAGGAAGATGTATGCTATTGATTACTACAAACCACAAAAAAAAATATTAATTCGTTTTTAAGTTATTAGACAAAACAGTTTATTGCTGAACTGATATGGCTGTTCCAAAGATGGTATATTTTTAAGCGCCTTTATGCTACGAGACGATATATTTGAGAAAATTTCAACTTTAGTTTAAATAATATAGTGAAATGCAATGACTTATATTTTATGATATAACTCTATTTCTAAAAATAATTTGACAATTATTTTTGCCATAATTAGATAATATTACGTTCTAACTATACAAGTTTTATCTATGCAAAATTTCAACAAGAAATATGTTAATTTGATGGAGTTTGAAATTATAAAAAAAAAAATATTTTGTTAAATAACTTCTTATCTAATTAAGATTTCTTGATAATTCATTTTAGAATAACTAGATAAAATGATTTAGTATTAACATAACTTTTGTCCAGACAAAATTTGCGAAATTAGTAAGTTAATTTTAAGTATTTCAATAAATGTGTAATTTTCGAAGAAATTAAATCGTTAAAATTGTAATTAATTAAGAACGTAATTATAATGAGTTATATATCAATTGATAGCTTTTATTGAGTACGAGTTTTGTGCTACTAGAGATTTGAAAAATATTGTATGGTAATATGAATAATTAGAAAAAAATGTAAAATTTTCAGAGCACTTTATTCAAAATCATTTTTTTAATATTTCTAATAAATATTTCGTAAAACAAAACTAGCACTAAACTAGAGGAAGATGTAAACTACCGAATGCTGCAAACCGAATTAAAATTCGCTAATTAGTTTTTTAGTTATTAAGCAAAACATTAGTATGGCGAGGTATAGGATTTATTGCTAGAACTTTATTGCTAACTTCTCAGAGGTTTAGAATTTTCAATAATTTTTGTATATACAGTAAAACCCCGATTATCCGTGCGCGCATTATCCGGGCGGCGGATTCTTCGTGCGGCATTTTTAAAATGTCATCCGTGCGCGGATTATCCGTGGCTGACCGTGGCTGCACCGTTCAGACGTTCGCCTCGGGGAATACCCGAGTTCGGCTCGAGAAATCCTCCGTTTATGTGTTTACTTATTATTTTCGCCAACTGCCGACCGACTCGTTAGTTAAACGTAAACAGACATTCGTTTGACACATGTATTTGTCTGAATAAATTATTAAAAAAAATAAAAATGAGGTCTTTGGATTATCCGTGTTTTCGATTATCCGGCGAAGGCTCGGTCCCGGCTCGCCCGGATAATCGAGATTTTACTGTATTATAAAAAATCCTTATTTCAGAAACCGCTATTGAAAATAAACCAAAAAAAAAAAAAAAACAATATCGATTATACAATTCATCCGGTAGTATATTTGCATTGCAATTATCGTATATAGATATGGCAATAAATCCGCGTAATAGTAAAGGGGAGAGAAGCATGAATCGTAAATGACATAACACCTGGCCATACAAATACCACTCTCGTTCGATACTTTGTGAACGAACAACCTAACCTAACCAAAACAAGTATGCTTTTTCTAGCAAGTACTCAGGTAAATCACACCCGCTCGTATAACCACATCTACACTGACTATACCTTCTTCTCTAATCAACCAGCAGTATCTTTTAACACTAATGAATGCAGGCATTCAAGCAAACTACACACATATATAGCAACACTCTCAAATCGTGTTCAATGTTTGTCTCTGTATACAGCTTGGCATGTACTTATGTTTAGTGTATCTACCGTATTCATATTACTTGTTTTGTACAATCTGTGTGTGTTGCTGGAACTATTGCTAACTAATCGAATGCTAATAAAACGAATAAGATTCGACTAACGAACAATTGGAACATTAGCGAGCAAATTATTTCGATTGCAAACTTTCAATTTACTATATACTTGCGTTATTTACATTATGTTGAGCGAATGTCTAATGAACGTTTGGTTAAAAAGATTTGTTTGAATGATTTTGATGGTATACGTTTGCAGGTGGACGTCCGATGAGTAGTTGAAGTGGTATGATTGAGAGGGTGGTTTGCGTGAGCGAAAGTTTCCAAGTAGTAGGAATAAAAGAGAGCATGTATGAGAGAAACTATGAATGTGGATGAAGCGAAAGTTACTTGTTTTTATAGAAATGTTTGAAGGCGACTGATTTCGGGATGATGAAAAGAGTTTGTGCCACACCCTTGTGGGTACATGGCGTGATTGTGTATGTATGTATATATATATATATATATATATATATATATTTTTATTTTTATTTTATTTTATTTTATACTACTACTCACGGAATGTAAATTGTATTTTGTAAATGGATTGTAAATAGATTGTATTAATAACTAAATAGTTAAATAAATCGGATTATTATTATTATGTATATAGAATATAGATCATTGTACTTTACAGTTGAAATATTTTATTCTTTATTACTTTTTCGTACCAAATTATTTATTAATAAAAAAATCTGAATAAAATCTTACCTTAAACTGTCTTAAAATATGTGAAGCCCAAATGTTAGAAAATGGACCAGATGTCTTGAACACATTTCACCTGCAACAGTCAACCGTACGGAGAACAATCAGTATCTTACAATTAGTATCGTTAAATAGTGCACAAATTAATATTGGTTGTAAACTGTTTCGAAACCGATAAGATGTATAATTACACATGAAATGACTTTCTCACCAAACCCACGTTAAATACCAGTAAACAGTAATAGAAAATAAATAAAACTGTCCCTCTTCTAAATATTAATTTTAACGGTCAGTGATCAGAGAAAATGCAACGCAAACTATAGAAATAACAACGCTTATAATTTTATTAAACTATAGTTAAAGTTTGCCAAACAATAATTGATGCAATTACGCTAGTTTGCTTACTTTCTATAGATATTTAAATTAAATTTTAATTATACAGTTTTCACATCAATCTTATATTTTTTTTTAATTGATTTCAAGTGATATATTTTCCTTGTGATCATTTTAAATTAATTAATTATTATATACAATATAAAAGTAACTTTGGGAGAAAATTAATAATATAGTTGCATAAATTATATATATAAAAAGTGGCTATTGACTATTTATACATACAGTATTTTTACGTAATTGACTATTTAGGGTAGGTTAGATTAGGTTAGTAGGTCGGTTTAGGTTTTTTTTATTTTTTTAGTATGTATAAATAGCCAATTGCGTATACATACCGTATGTATAAATAGCCTAATCCTTAATTATAATTATATCTTTTTAACATAGTAAAAAAATCTTCCAGAAATCATTTTATTAAAATTAAAAAAATTTGTTTAAGAGATTTTGTTCTGTATTAATTAAACATAGTACTAAAAAGCAGAAAATATTTTTTAATATACCACGTTTTTAATAAAAACTAAAAAGTATAAAATAATTTCTCCCAGCCCCATAAAAATGTATAACCCCCATACAGATTGTCCTGAAAATTGTGATTGTAAATTTTTAATAGCTATGACAATACTTGTAAGATTTAAAACAGCTACTCCCTACATTCCTTACTGTTATATAAATTCTAATACATCGCAATTTCCATATTATTACATACACATCATTGGATAATTCTTCACATAACAGGTAAATACAATAATAACAAGACAGTATCACATAAAATCATTACACTGAACTAATATAATATATAAATTAACATATTCCTTGCTAGTGTATTACCTATCTAATACAGCTCATATAAGTATATATATCGTGCAGGAGACACTGATGTACACCACCAGAGCCAACTAATAGGATTTTGCAAAAGGATATAGAAGGATAGACATCTACCATCTTTCATTTTGCCATCAGAAGGTCCTCCCCTTCTCATTTCACCCTCCCCAGCTTGTTTTATATACCTATCCTCTCTCTTTACTTCTGCCACCCTCAACTGTAGCTTGAATATATTGGACGTTTATATCTGCAGCACGTGGTGCCATACTAGCTGGGGAAGATAAAGATAAGTTACGCAAGTGATACCAAAGGGGGGAGAGGAAATGTGTGATGGGCGGCCGGAGATTAGCACATCAGCCAAGAGATCCCCCCTTTCTCTGCCACCTCCCCCCCACGCCGCTCCGGCGGATGTTTGCATCTAAATTGCAACAAGGTTAGAGGGAGGTGGGGGTGGGATAAGGATTTCAAGAAGAAAGAAAGTCTCATTTTGATCTAACGAATTTTTGAAATCTGCCACCCATTGACGAGAACGTGTCTTGCTTGAATATGACTGATTGGGAAATTGAGAAAAATCTGTCAGAATTTTGTTCAAAATATTTGATTTTATCAATTTTTAATCAAATTTGAAAGTGGAGATTTATGAAAGTATGTTTTTGTTACATAAAATATGATTATATACAGAAGTAGATTAAAAATTATTACGATTATAATAAACACAAAATAATTGATAGAAAAAACAATACAAAAACCAAAATATAACAAAACACAATTTTAAAATTTTCATAAAGTTATATTATTTTTTCTAATATATTTTTGACTATAGAATATTTGCTATCTTGAAAAAAATAAAACTTTAAAATATTTTTTAGTAAATAAATTTTCAGAACTCTTTGTAGTAAAATAAAATGACTTTAGGATTTAATAATGTATTAAGTTTTTATTAATACATTTCAACTACTCTATACGTACATTGTAAAATAAACTCGATAATTTTTATGTAAATTTATAGATGTCACAGGAAAATTTTTACATTACATACATATAAAATACGTATATTTTATGTAAGTTTGCTTACTATTTCGGTAAAAAAACATTTATAATACTATAAATTAATTATTTTACTTAAAATTATAAAATTATACTTTTACAGAAAATGAATATAAACCATCGATTTTGGTGAAATAATATGTAGTATTTTTCCTACGACTTTTATGTAAAATAACAACTTTTTTTACACTGTACATCATCATCAAGAAAAATACTGATAGTACGTCAAAAGTCTTAATAAAAATTAATACAGAACTAATTTATTAAAAAACAAATCAATAGCTTGAATAAAATTTAGTGCTACGAGTACTACACATCTAATTTTCTAAATACATCTTCAAAATGAAACATTTAGAAAAATCGTAAAATTTAAGCATCGCACGCGCGCGCTCTTTTTACACATTTCCGATAAGCGAATATGCAAGGCCGAACGGGTCATATAAGGAAACGGTTAAGCCTTCGGAGACAAATAATGATTCACATTGTGCACAAAAATAGACAAATAAAGTCCGATTGAAACCAAGACAACAAAACAAAAAGCAAAAAGGATAACATCTTCTCTTCTTCCAGTTCTCTGCTCTCGGTTTACGTATCTGGTTCAAGTTTTAGAAGGAAGATTAAGGCATTACCAATCGACCAACAAGCAGGAGGACACAAAACAAAACCAGACAAACAACAGGCCGGCCCGAGAGTTTAGCTCCCCCACGAGAGGAGAGAAGACTGAAGACAAATAACGAAACTGTAATCATGAAAGCAGCAAAACAGACAACAAGTGCACAGATTCTGTAATTTGTCGTCGATTGTGATCGATAGGCATTGCATCCGATGTTAATGTAACAAAAAAATTATAGCGAAATTTCACTATAAAAAATCTGTAATAATTTATAATAATCACATAAAGTAAGTAAAAATTATCTAATAAGTATGTAAATTTATTGACTTTCTGCAAATTACATTCCATACTTAATGTAAAATTATATTATTTACACTGATTTATACTAATATGTAAATTTATACACGTGCGTCGCAAAAAAAATTTTACAATATGAATATAAAATACGTATATTTTATTACTTTTTCGATAAAAATGAGATATAATATGATAAATTAATTATTTAACTTAAAATTACAAAATTATATTATTGTTAGAGAAAATTACGAAAATGGCTATTTATACATACGGTATGTATACGCAATTGGCAATACAATACAATACATACAGTATTTTTACGTAATTGAAGGTAGGTTAGATTAGTAGGTTGGTTTAGGTTTTTTTTTTTTGGAATGTATAAATAGCCAATTGCGTATACATACCGTATGTATAAATTTATAAAAAATAAAAACTTTTTTACACAGCGCAGTGGTCAAAGAGTTTTTGTATACTATTGCTTGCGCTTTAAAAAAAAATTATTTTATTAAGAAAATTATTTTATTCATAATACCTCTCATACAGACTCTTTTATTCCCTACTAGAAACAGGCCAAAACACTCTCAATCATACCACTCCATCAACTCGTCGGACGTACACGCAAGCATATACCTTCAAAATTATTCACATATATATATATATATATATATATATAGTTTTTTTTCTAAACCAAACATTCAATAAGAATTTAATGATCGCAATCTCGAATCTCGCAACAATTTTTACCAAATCCCACTTCTGCTCCCCCGAAAAATCTTAACCAGAGACACTGGCCACTCTGCGCTGTTGCGTCGGAAACACACACTAATCCAATATCCGGTGGACCGTCGTCGTCGAATCTAAGTTCCTCCCCTAAGTGTCCTGGATCGGACCCCGGATCCCAAGTTTTGAAAGGGTCGAAGGGTGACCCCTCTCACTTCGAGTGACGGGGTGCGATTGGCCAAGACGGCGACCAATCGGATGACAGGCTGACAAAGGGGAGAGCTTGAAACGCGGAAGCAAAATACCTCCAATCCGATGGTATACTATATATATATACACTACGGAGAGTTGAATTAGGGCAAGCGAATCAACTATAGCACCGAGAGGGAATATTATACAGCTACACAAGTTACCCTCCATATATATATATATATATATATATATATATATAGAGGGGTACATATATTATGTATATGTATATAAGGTATCTAGCGATGGGGAAATATTCCTAAGTAAAGGTCATGAGCGGAGGTGGAATTATTTTTATAATTTTTTTTTTAAAAGTGTCAAATATAAATATTTAAACACCACACACACACACACACACACTTTTATATATATATATATATATAT
The DNA here is from genome assembly GCA_963966155.1 of Clivina fossor. Classification (NCBI taxonomy): domain Eukaryota; kingdom Metazoa; phylum Arthropoda; class Insecta; order Coleoptera; family Carabidae; genus Clivina; species Clivina fossor. The sequence continues at coordinate 33,360,128 of OZ014554.1, read as the reverse complement.
ATATATATATATATATATATATATATATATATATATATATATAGTGTGTAAAGTGATGAGGTTTCCTACAGGGAAAAAAATTTTAATATGAGTTTTAGGAGAAAAACATGGGCCCGTATTCTCATCTCATTTATAAAAGTAATTTTTGCCAAAAGTACTTTTGACGTTCACTTGAAATCAGTTATTAAGCATTTTAAAATAGTTTATTTAAATTTCATAATATCAAATATAATAAAAATGATCAAAAATAAAAATATTATTTATATTTGATGAAAAACAGAAGCAAAAAGTTATTTTGAAATTAATGATAAAAGCACTTTTTCACGAAAAAGTGAGGTGAGAATACGGGCCTTATTCTTTATAAAAAAAATTGCTTCTATCAAAAAATAGCAAATTTATCTTATAATAGTGCACTTTTACTCATTGAAGATATACGCTTTCAAAATATTACCTCACATATATTCTTCTAACCAAAAGTTCATTGGACTTTCGTTCAAAATGCTGAAAATAAGAAAAATAATTACAGAGTTTATAAATTATTTATAAAATAATTTATCGAGACGCCTATGTAACCATTACGTACTTATAGCAGCGAAAAAAACTGAGCAATGTGGCTCAAAACAAAGAGAGATAGATGGGAAATAAAAGAGGGAGAGGGTAAGTTAAAGCAACTTCTTGTCAAATGATGTTTTTATGACTGAACGTTTGGAAGACATAAAATTCTAGCTTGAAAATAAACTTGACATTGAGAGAGAAAGAGAGAGAGAGAGAGAGTCCGTCTTTATTTTTTTGCCTCAGCACACTGAAGTTTTATATAGAATGATCGAGATCCCATTTTCGCGATATAATCAGTAATGACTTTTCCTGCTGCACTGCGCTGTGCCCAGAAAGAAAACTAAAATAGAATTTTTCCTTTAGATCGTATCATCATTGGGGATGGTGATAAAATTATATGGACAGCATTAAATAAAAATTGGAAACTGATATACGACAAAATAATACGCATAATTAGTTCTTTGCTCGGAATATTTAAAGAAAATTATAATATGACATATGATGATGTACGTAGAATACATCGAAACGCCGATTTTTAATTAAAAATTTTAATACAGAACTAAATCCTAAAGCGTTTTTATTTTAATAAATTCTTAATTTACGAAAGTGAACGTAAAAAATGTCTAAAAAAGAATTAATTTCGACTTGAATAAAAAGAATAAATAAAAATAAAAAATAAATTTTTCATATAAATAAAACGAAAATTTTGTTGAAAAGTTTGTAGGCAATTAAATTTTCAAAAATATTAAAAATTGTTCGTGACGAAAAATTAGTTTTTAAACCCTTACTTGAAGGCTGTGTACGCGCTCACGTTTTTGATTATTACTTCGAAATTTTTGCGAATTCAAAAAAACCGTTTTGACCACATATTCTACACACTTATAGCATTAATTATATATATATATATATATATATATATATATATATATAAAACATATCTATAGATAAATATGATATGAGTGATTGCGTAAAAAATACTCCTAGTTGAATACGATGCGCGCGTTCGCGTTATATAATATGATGGTGTGAAAAGTTGATGACATGGTTTTTTTTATATAATTCGAATAGGCGATGAAGAAATTTAATATTACGCGAAGGTTCACGTTTCGGTACATGCACGCATGTATGCCGCGTGCCAAACACAGTCATATATCCAGATAGATACGTATATATATATATATATATATATATATATATATATATATATATATATATATATATATATCTTACGTTTGCGTTCCAGTTACATGATGCACACACAAATTCATTCTCAGAATATAATAATACATATGTAATTAAAAACCGTCCACTCATATTATTAATGTCTTACCAATGATTTTCAACCGTAAGGTCATTCACAATTCTAATTGACATTTCATACATACATACATACACAATCACACCATGTACCCAAAAGGGTGTGACACAAACTCTTTTCATCATCCCGAAATCACTCGCCTCCAAATATTCTTATCCAGCACAAGCAACTTTCGCTTCATTCACATTCATAATTCCTCTCATACATGCTCTTTTATTCCTACTACTTGAAAACTTTCGCTCACACAAGCCACCCTCTCAATCATACTACTGCAACTACTCATCAAACGTCCACGCAAACGTATACCATCAAAATCATTCAAATAAATCTTTTTAACCAAACGTTCATTAGACATATTCGCTATTTTTACTATTATGATATATTAAATATTATATAGTAACAATTGCAGTGTTTATTATAAACATTTTGTATTAAATTATTTGTATTAAATTGTTTATAAAAAAATGCTTTTATTTTTTTGCTTTTTAAAATAAATTTTTATTTCTACCTCTTATCAAACATGAATTGTATTTCTATTTTTGATATATTTTTGCATATCTAATATTATAAAATTCAAATAAACTGATTAAAATTATTTAATAAGTAATTTTAAGTAAACGTCAAAAGTAATTTTGATAAAAATATCACTTTTAAAAGTGAGATACGGCTAACTTTGCTAGCAATAAATAAAATATATCGCTAAAAATTTACTAAAATTTGAATAAATTCCTATTAATTTTATACGTATAGTAAAAGAGAGAAAAATAATAAAATATTGAGTGAAAAACCTAACGCAGTACATATACGCGTATGTATATATATATATATATATATATATATATATATATATATATATATACAAGATCGCGTGTACCTAATTAAGCGGATACAGTAAATGCAGTAATAAATTGTAATTGGTGTGTAAATGTTCATTAATCAAAAGCACACGTTTTATAATTAGCATATATTATAAACTCATATAACATATACGAATATAATAAGACAAAAGAATCACACAAGATATCATATAAGTTTATATTTTATTCAAATTATTATTATAATACTGAAAATTTGTATAAAGATTTTTATATTATTCTTAAAATATCACAAGTTACTCAGTCATTGAATCGGCTTGTTAGGCTATGCATCAATGACTGGCCAGTTTAACCATAGACACATGTTTCGATATTTGAGTATATACAATGCAGTTTTGGTGCCTACGTTCAAATAAATCTTTTTAACCAAACGTTAATTAGACATTCGCTCAACATGTCCGAGAACCATCTTAACTGACTCTTAACACAAGGCAACTTTTGCTACAACATTTTTTTCAATTTCACACTCATCATACACTAATCGAACCGTTGATTTATTAATAAATTATTACAGCACAAAAACCTAAAACTGTTTAATCTATAAAATAGAATTGGTTTCGCGTAAATATAAAATATTACAAAATCCAACTCTAATCTCGATTGTAGATATATAACGTAATATGTTCCCGTTGTGTTTGACGATCAGAAATTACAGTCGTATAAAACTCATTTAAATACAATGATTACACACTACTTTACGAACAGTTTATAATAAACCTGTAAAGGCAGACAAACACCTTGCTAAGCTATGGTTGTTGCTTGCCTGCTTTTTCTCATACTAAAGAGTTTTAACCACATTATATTGTGCATTTGCGTTGCAGGCTGCAACATTTTAATATGCATTTGCACATTATAATTTCGATTTGCTGCACACTTGCTGGATATTATTATTTCTATTCCGTCATCATTAAAATTATACGGTATTCATCATTATATACGTATGCCCAAATAATCATCATCATTAAATTCATCTATTGTCCTTTTCATTTATCATAATCAATTATATGGTTTTTTTTTTAATTGCTAATGTTACAATCGTCACAAATCTATCCCAAATATTAATTTCAAATAATTTTTCATAAATTATTATTCCGTCTAAAGTCGCCTTCATACTTCTTATTAAATATTTAAATAATAATTTTAACGTGATTTATAATACATATTGTAACGCGGCGAAATTTAGAATTAAATATCAAATTAATTAAACGACAATTAACAATTTAAATTTAGAAAACTTTAATTATTCCGTGATTTTAGGACCCAACTACGTTATGTAAACAAAATTTAAGTAACCCCAGTGAACTTTAAAAGTCGCCGAACTGCAAACAGGAGAGTACATAAAATGATTTGAAATAAAAGTCACATTTGGTTTAACTATGTCGATTTATTGTGCATGAGAAATTTGTAAAATTATATAATTATTTAAATATTTCAATATTTTTAGTGTTTGTCTGTATTTTGTTTACAATTTCATTGAAAGATTTTGAATAAATGGTTAGTGGCGGCTCGTCAGTGCATCTTGTGCGCAAATAATAAATTCGATATAAAAACTCTAATAACAACGTAACTCAAAGAATCCTTTATTATACTTCGGAAGGTGTAGTGTATTCTGTGGGTGACCACAATTCAAAGGAACGGGTCGGACACATACTCAAAGAGATATGCTGTCACTCATGAGGGTACGGATCACTGCCGACCAAGAGCTCGTGTATTAGTAATCATGTGAGAAGTATGTATAAAGTACTCGCATCTAAATGCCCGAGAAATTCTATATTTTAATCCGACGAGGTACCAAAACCAATGTACAATACTTATTAGTTATTTGCCAAATAATATGTAATTTTATACGTGTAAGTGTAAGTGTATTTGGGGAATATGGAGTGTGAATACATTACGTATTTGGTGCGTGATCGTCTAGTGAAATCATGGTCGAATCGGTGTCTCACGGCTCCTCGATACCCCCAACCAGACGCGAGTCGCCCGGCGTCGCAGCGATGGCTCGCCGCGTAGAGTATGTTGGTTTACCGGTTACTGGCGACGACGATTGCCCGCTGACTGGGTGAACTCTGGCCATGGTCTGAGTTTACACGTGAACTCATCTTCGTGAAACTTTTGTACAAGTATACTATGTTTTCTGAGAGATGACAAGGTTACCTAGTATAATGAACTATACCATGGGCCAAGCTTCCCTGATTCTGATTCTAGACCAGAATGCCCGCTGATGAGATCGGTCAGCCCTCATATACTCTTAGTACACGTTGACTTGCAACAGAGATCGCATATACAAAATCATTAGTAAGAGTAGGACATAATAACAAGATATAATATTTTACCAATCAAATTACACTTCTAGCATCCTTGTTGAAGATTACTGGCTGAAAATGACATCATAATTTTCTACACCCAATAATATTAACTTTTCAAACCTATCTTACAAATAATCGCTTTGCATTGGCTAGGATAGGAGATAGTAGGATGTGCCCAAAATCAGAAAACAAATTCTTAAAAACAAAATTGTCTTCAAAATAAAGTACCCCAAACTATAAAAGAATTGGGTCAACCTTTCATGTACGCACGTGTTTATACCTAAACATAACAAAACCATAAATGACCCTTAAAGAAATGTATTTTTCTCAATAAGCAAAACAACACAATAAACCAGTAACGTCCGGCGTACCAGATGTTGGTTTTTAAAATATAAGTAAACAAGTACAGTCGACATAATTATTATCGAAACACATTCTTAAAAAAATATTAATAGTAAGATAAATTAATAACATAAAAAATTAAAAATTAGGTACAGATATTTGCCTCGTTTCAATATATTCAAATTTGACTTCAGTTCCTTATTGAAAAATTTAATTAAAATAAATGCTTATCTGAATTAATTTTATTGAAAAATTGATATCATACACGCACATATTAAATAAAAACTTGAATATTATTTTAATATTAAAATGCGGTTATTGACATTAAACTGTACAAACTGTAATAATCTTTATATGCGAGTAAAATTTCTGATAGGAAAAGTGAAAAATTTCATTCAAATAGAAAATGTTATAAGTATATGATATTTTTTCTACGACTATGAAATGAATTATTTTATTGCATTGTAAAGAAAAGTTGCCATTTTGTATAAAAACCATAAGTTATAAAACATTTCAGCAAAACCGATGGTTTACATAAATTTTCCGTAAAAATAATATAATTTTATAATAATTTTAAGTAAAATAATTAATTTACCATAATATACATGTTTTTTTTTTATGAAGATCTATTTTCTGTTTAAAATATCATGCATTTAAATGTTTGTTAAATAGAATAAATATTGAAAAAACATTTTGCAAGCTGTATTATTTCATTAAAATGCGAAATAAATGTGCGACGACAATTATATACGATGTGTCTAAAAAAAATCATATATTCAATGTACTTCAAAATTATATATATATATAAAGCTAAAATGATTAATATTTTAGCATTTTTCTGAGTCAGAAATCATATTTTTTAAATTCACACCACTCTGTTAATAATCATCGGAATGGCATGAATTTTGGACTACTAAAAAGCATATTCCATTAGCTTTTTGGTGATTATTTTCAAATATTTTTAAAGTGAATACAATAAAAGTTATATACCAAAATGTCTAAAAAGGCGATTTCCCCATTTAAATTAAATGCAAATTTTGAGCCTTTAACAGGCACGAGCTAATATTATCTGATAGGTCTGCGAAGTGTATATGGACATTTTTTTTATTTATTTGGAGTAATTTTGGCGGGTGAGAGCAACAAATTTCCGACTTTGCCAAAATAAGGGCCACCATAATATATATATATATATATACAATATGTCTCAAAAATTTTATATACAATATGTTTTTATATGTAAATATGCAGTTTATCTCAGAAATAAAAAATACTCAGCTGTGTATAATGTGTATCTTATGTACAATGTGTTAAAAAAATCATAGGTATATAATATACAATTAAAGATCCAGATATCAAATCCAAATCTAAGATCCGGATATCGGATCTAAAATTATTCGAGAATCATATATCCGGAAATCCGAATATATACATTTTTTCAATATTGAGAGCACTACTAAATATTGAACATACGTCACAAAAATAGATAGTAAATAAAGATATATATATTTGCCGTAGAACAAAAAGTTATATATATATATATATATATATATATATATATATATATATATAAGTTGTATGACGCGCGTATATAGTACGAGATGAATGTGTGTGTCGGCAGCACAGCATGACTATAGTACAGGCGGCGGTTGATGGGGGCGGCAGACTTATTACGTGCATTTTGCGTGTGAAATCTATCATTGGCGGCGCGCACAGCGCACAGCGGACGAGTTATTTACTTCACCTCTAGAAATGAGCAACATACTCAACTACCAAAGAGAGTCAAAGAGAGAAAGAGAGAGAGAGGCAGGGGCAGGCCCCGTTTATCCGACTCGGACTCTACACAATTCTTTCCCTATTGCTACATCATCATCCTTCCCGTGTTCAAACACAAATTTATTATACTGATTCGTATATACTATATAGCTGTATAAGAGAAACCTAGCCAAAGCTGACCGCTCGCTTGCTATAGCTTGCTGTGTTTCAATATTGTCATTTTTATACATTCCATACACGCTGATAACTATACAATATGCCACGGATTTATTAACCACCACCTATTTGCTAATTTATTGCTTAATTATAGTTTGTGTTTTTTTTAATGTACTACACTGTAAAAAATATATCTTAAATTTATATAATTTTACATTTTTATATAATGTTAACAGTAAAAATAATAACATTTTATAATTTTACGTTTTGTAAATGTTATTTGTATTATTTTTCTTGATGTACATAGACTATACGTCGATTTTTAATTAAAATTAATACATAACTAAATCCTAAAGTCTTTTTATTATAATATATTTGTATTCTTTTATTCTTTTTATTTAAAAAAAATATTTTGAAATTTTGTGATTATGGCGTTTAGGTTCATAAATAAAACAATACAAAATTGTTTAAATTTGTTTAATTGAAACGTTTCGGTCTTGTAATTTGACCATCATCAGTCTTGTTAATTAATAAAAAAATTTAAACATTGCAAAAGTTTACAAATTTAAACAACTTTGTATTGTTTTATTTATGAACCTAAACGCCAAAATTTCAAATTATTCTATAAGGTACAAAATTATCAAAATTTATTTAAAAAAATATTAAAACTACATAAAATTTAATTCACATTTCAATCAAAACTTCAATCGAAACATCTGCTATGTGGCAAAATATTCTATATAAACAAATTAGAGTGACCTAGAATTAAATAACAACAGTTTTAATTTCCGGTAAATTAAAGTACCCAAATTCCAATTAAACAATAATAATAAAAAAAAAATACATAAAATACAATCGTCAACACCGTCAACATTTGAGAATAAAAATCTGAAAATGTCGCAATGATCACAATAACAAGCAAAAGTGTAATGACATCAAATTAGCAGCTGGAATAAAAAATAGGTAAACAAAATTAGGTGTGGTACGGCCCTGTATGCCCCCCCCCACTCGTTCGCGATTAATTCACGCGCGCAATGATAGTGGAATGTGTGTGTATGTGTGTTATGTGTAGCTGATCGACCGCATAATTAGATTATGATTGCTTTTCTGGCTAAACGATCGATTTTTCAAACAATGCTTTTCTATGCTGATGACCAATTATCACTGTTACTGTAACATACCGTCCTCCGCCCCCGCCCCCACCCCCTTAGCCCTGCCCTGTTCTACCGCACTAACAACCTAAACAGAATTAGAATGAATGATCATTGCGTATTGATATTGTTTCCTATTATCATTTTATATAAATCGTGCTGTAAAGATACATACATACACAATCACGCTATGTACCCAAAAAAGTGTGGCACAAACTCTTTTCATCATCCCGAAATCAGTCGTCTTCAAACATACCTATCCAGCACAAGCAACTTTCGCACTTTCATCCACATTCATAATTCCTCTCACAGCATCATGCTCTTTTATTCCTACTACTTGGAAACTTTCGCTCACATATTTGCTGATAAAGAAATCACTTGTACAATTTGGTAAACAAATTAAAATTTTTATTTTATTTTATTATATAATGAGTTTTGAAAGATTAATATTTAAATGATTGTTTAATAATTCAACCTAGTAAAGTAAAAGTATTTTTATTTAAAAAATCTGAATAAAAATAATTATAATTGCAAATAGATAAAACACAGTAATTAATAATACAATTCCTTTTTCTTTTTGTGTTAAAAATTCCATCTTACGTAAACCATACAAAAAAACCAACTTATCTCAAAAATGTTTGAAGTAATTTGAACGAATAAATTTCCGCAAATAAATTACAATAAATTACATTTTTACCTCAACAACTATAAAACGCATTCCAACAAGAAACAATTTACAGTTCAACATCGAAAAAATATCGCAAATAAAACTTTATTTGTTCTAAATTTATGTCAACCTTATTATTAACATTATCCGCGCAAAAACATATAAAACAGCTGAATATACGATATTTCCTAATTCAATAAGACACACACAATATTAAAGCCTGTTAATTTTAGCGCCCAAAACTATTCCCGCTAACGGAAACGCAGCAAATGCATAGCGAGTTAATTAATTGACGATTGTTATTGGTTAATATTTTTCCGGTTTTATTGCGACGTGTGTTATTTTGATTTACCGCTTCGCATAAACAAACACTTGGTATGAGTGTGTGTGTGTATGTGTAACGCCTACCGGTTATTATAAATAATGTGTGACGGATCTGATGGTGGTAAACATGAAAAATTAAACGGGATTCTTGCGTTTATCATTTTAGCTGTCAGCGGCCCCCTTTTTTTGCTGTCAGCTACTGCTTGTAACTGTTATACTGAATACGTTATAAATTTGTATTCGAAAATATATACGTAGCTTATTTGTTTGGTATTATATTATGTAGATATAGATATACAAATAATATTATTATTTTTAACGGTCTAGAAAATGGTAATAATAATGTTGGATCACACAAAAAAAAATTGTAACTTGTGTAAACATTTGCCGTTTAGATCGTGAAATTGAAAGGAGAGTAAATGCTGGTTATAAGGTTTTAGGTGCTTTGGGAACTTTTGGTAGAAATGTAAATGTTTCCAAAGAAGCTCGTTTGAGTATATATAATACAGTTTTGGTGCCTACATTGATGTATAGGGTAGTGAATGTTGGGTTTGGCTGCAAAAGCATAAACGAAAAATGACTGCTGTGGAAATGAGATTTTTAGGTGGGGTATGTGGTGTAAATAGAAGAGATCGGGTACGAAATACGATTAGTGTATGATGAGTGTGAAATTGAAAAACTAATGTTGTAGCAAAAGTTGTCGTGTTAGTCAGTTAAGATGGTTCGGACATGTTGAGCGAATGTCTAATAAACGTTTGGTTAAAAAGTTTTATTTGAATGATTTTGATGGTATACGTTTGCGTGGACGTTCAATGAGTGGTTGCAGTGGTATGATTGAGAGTGTGGCTTGCGTGAGCGAAAGTTTCCAAGTAGTAGAAATAAAAAAGTTGCTTGTTTCTATAGGAATGTTTGGAGGAGACTGATTACGGAATGATGACAAGAATTTGTGCCACACTCTGGTGGGTACATGGCGTGATTGTGTATGTATGTATGTATGTAAACATTTCTGTGTAAAAAGCAACATTAATTTCAGAAATAATTTAATTAACCAATTAATCGTAGTAAACTAGTATATATAACTGGAAAATAATTTTCAAAAAATTTATTGGCCTCGCCGGGATTCAAACCTGGGTTTCCTGCTTTCACGGCAGACGTTCTAACCACTAGTACCTATATACACAATCTCCCTGGTTCGCACCATTTTGACTTGATAAAGACGAAAGTTCAGTTTCGTCGAAACGTTTTTTTTATAAAATAATTAAACAGAATCTAATCCTAAAACAGTTTTTATTTTAATACAACGAGTACTAAAAAATATTGTACTGTATTATTTCTTCCTCGATTCAAATTAAATCAAAATGAATCTTCAATCTGAAAATAAACCTCCTAACATTTTAATATATATTAAGCTGACGGTTTAGTTAGATGAAATAGAAGTATAATATCATGATCGTTTATGTGTGTTTGTGTGTGTGTGTGTGTGTATATGTGTGAGGCACAAGAAAATAGTATGTCAAACGTCGGTTGTTTTATCATGGATGACAGGAGCGAAAAAGAAGCATTACGAACAAAATAAAGTTGTGCAACGTGGAAAACGTGGTGCAATATCTGATGAACGTCGCTTGCAGTCGTTACTACGGCACAACATGATGACGGGGAGGCCATGGCGAAATTAATTTGTAACTTTTGTTAGTTTCCCAAATAAGACGAGAGTAGCCGCCGCCCGGAGTTCAGTCGGAAGGCAACAGCAAAAAAGAAAAGAAAAAAAATGAATGCTACACGCGCGCGCGCCAGCAAAACGCGAACTATACACACACCAAAACGAATGAACATCTGACAGCAAAGAACCACCACCACAGTTCGCTCGCTCGCGCTACTCTTATCACGAAAATAAATACACCCTCTCCCCAAAAAAAAAAAACTCGCTGAAATACACAAATTATTTCACATCATATTTTAATTAACACTATTTATAAACTAGGTGAAATGTTTTGTTTTTTTTTATTAAAAAAAAAGTACTATAATTTCCTTTTAATTTAAACTAGTATGATTGAGCGTAAATGACAGCGAAAAAATAGATAGCTATGTAAAAAAAAAGTATTATAAATGTGGAGAAAGTTTACAGTAGATATTACATATACGCGCATTATCTTTTGTATTTATACAATTGAGTATTAATGCAAAATCAAATGTTTTGTAAATAATAGTTTTCCACTAATTAGTTTTTTTAATTTTCTAAAAAATATATTCAAGCATCTAATATACCATAGTTAAATTTTTTTCAGAACTCATTGTATGAGTAGTTGGAGTGGTAGATGATTGAGAGAGTGACTTACGTGAGTGAAAGTTTCCAACTAGTAGGAATAAAAGAGCATGTATGAGAGGAATTATGAATGTGGATGAAGCAAAAGTTACTTGTGCTGGATAGGAATGTTTGAAGGCGACTGAGTTCAGAATGATGAAAAGAGTTTGTGCCACACCCTTTTGGGTACATGGCGTGATTGTGTATGATATTGTATTAAAATAAAAACTGTTTTAGGATAAAATTCTATTTAATTATTTTATAAAAAAATTTCTAATTTCTAATAAATATTTTTACAATTACACAAAATATACATAAAATTAATATAGCAAAAACCAATCCACTATAAAAACAAGGATGAGCCTATTTATACATACGGTATGTATACGCAATTGTCTATTTATACATACTAAAAAAAAAAAAAAACCTAAATCAACCTACTAACCTAACCTACCCTAAATAGCCAATTACATAAAAATACTGTATGTATAAATATCCAATTGCGTATACATACCGTATGTATAAATAGCCTCATAATCACTTTCTAAAAACAATAACGACCAGTTTTATAACTCAAGTCGACTTTAAGCTGATGAAAAAGCATTCTTTTATGGACAATTACAAATCATTTAATTTTAAGTTTTAATTTACTATTAAAAGTTTGAAAAGTTGACAAAGAAGTATCATCTTAATGACAAACCAATTATAATTTGAAAACAATACTTTTTTTTGCCGGCGTAATTAACGTGTTATATAATAAAATCGGCTGTAAAGCATATAAAAGTACTTAACATATATAAAACAGTAGTTTTATAGCAGATGATTTTAATACGATAATAATGTAATAGCAGAAGGAGAGCGGGGGTGCTTGGTAGACAATTATATGTTTGCAATAGTGTTGATAAAGTCGTGGATGGAAAGGGAGGGGCAAACGCGGCTATTGTACGTATATTTAGGTTGGAAACATATGCATACACACACACACACTAACACCGGGGGTGCTGGCATTCAACAGGTTGTCAGTGATATATACACATTCATTTTTGCGCCATAAAAATAGTAGTCGGGGGCTGGCTGGGGCGCGCGCGCTCAACGCGATATAATACAATAGAGCAAACGAAGAACGACCCCCGACCCCCGGCCCCCGGTTGAACGAATGGAAGAGCGAGCGAGACAAAAATTGCACGTCGGGACCAACTCTACCGAAACGAATAAATTTAGGTACTATTGCGAGAAAGATATATAAATATTTTTGCGTAGGCCATTACGCGGATGTCGGATTCACTCGGACATTCACCAGGATTGGATTTTGCAATAGAGTTTTTTCCTGGATTTTTTTATATAAAATTGTCAGTGAAAAAGCATCCAAGGAAGCAAAGAAAATATTATTTCCTGTATCATTTTATGATTCGGGTTATTTTGAGCGAATTGTCTAATGAACGTTTGGTTAAAAAAATTTATATATAAACACTGGTAAAAAAATAGCGAAATTACAAAAAAAGATAATAATAGTATAAAATTTTACTATAAAAATCTGTAATTTTATTTTACTATAAATATTTTCTATTTCTACCTAAAAATTCTGAAATTTTTACATAATTCATAATAATCACATAAAGTAAGTAAAAATAATCTAATAAGTATGTGAAATTGCTTACATTCTGGAAATTGTATCACATACTTAATGTACAATTATATATATTGTTGATATTCATACATACACAACCACGCCGTGTACCCAAAAGGGTGTGGCACAAACTCTTTTCATCATCCCGAAATCAGTCGCCTCCAAACATTCCTATCCAAACAAGCAACTTTCGCTTCATCCACATTCATAATTCCACTCTTATACATGCTCTTTTATTCCTATTACTTGGAAACTTACGCTCACGCAAGCCACCCTCTCAATCATACTACTTCTTAAATTATGTAAAATTATAGCTTTCATATTAAGGGAAGAAATACATGTAAAAAAATTTCTCCTATCTACAAAATGTGTCAAATCTATTAGTCAAAATATTCAAATATTGATGTATTTCAACATTCAAAAACAATATTTTATAATTGTGTTAATAATTGTCTGTGGTACAACTATTTGTTTTTTTGTAGTTTAATTTATTGTGAATACTGTATTTTCACTAATGTTTATAAATATACAGGGTGTAACAGAATAACTATTCCTAATTTTAACTGGAGTATCCTGGGCTCAGAATATGAAGATTTAATGCAAATCACTGAGATAAAATGTGGCTCCTTACTGAGCTACAGGGTGTTTTATATAAAAATTTAAAAACGATTTTTGCCCAGTATTTTAAAACTATTTTACGTATCCTTATCATACTTGGCAGGAAATGTAGGTACCGAACACCATACTAAATTATGTTAAATACAAGTTTCTGGCTACTGCCAGTGGCGTACAACAGGGGCAAGTGAGAGGTTGATCCTTCCTAAATTCTACGCCACTGGCGGAATTGTCATTTTAGCACAATTTTTCGATTCTCCAATACTTGCTGTGTAAAAAACATACTCTTTCTTTGTAACGATAAAGTCACTGTTTTTCGAGATATTTAAAGTTAAACATAAGCTGCATCCTTGGGATTTTTTCAAAATTTGCTCAAAATAATCTGAAAAAATTCGGTAAAATAGAGAAAAAAATTAGCTACATAATAACTAAGTAACTTTTTTCTTTAACTCATTCTGATTTGGCTGTAAAAATTATTGAAAATAAAAAAAATAAAATGCAAAAAATATTAATTTTCAATAATTTTTCCAGCCAAACCAGAATGAGTTAGAGAAAAAGTTACTTAGATATTATGTAGCTAATTTTTTTCTCTATTTTACTGAATTTTTTCAGATTTTTTTTAGCAAATTTTGAAAAAATCCCAAGGGTGCAGCTTATGTTTAACTTTAAATACCTCGAAAAACAGTGACTTTATCGTTACAAAGAAAGAGTATGTTTTTTACACAGCAAGTATTGGAGAATCGAAAAATTGTGCTAAAATGACAATTCCGCCAGTGGCGTAGAATTTAGGAAGGATCAACCTCTCACTTGCCCCTGTTGTACGCCACTGGCAGTAGCCAGAAACTTTTATTTAACATAATTTAGTATGGTGTACGGCACCTACATTTCCTGCCAAGTATGATAAGGATACGTCAAATAGTTTTAAAGTACTGGGCAAAAATAGTTTTTAAATTTTTATATAAAACACCCTGTAGCTCAGTAAGGAGCCACATTTTATCTCAGTAATTTGCATTAAATCTTCATATTCTGAGCCCAGGATACTCCAGTTAAAATTAGGAATAGTTATTCTGTTACACCCTGTATGTATATTTTCCGATTATATAATTGGGTGAACCGTGTATTTAATAAATAAATAAATGACATATTTATTACATTATTTACAACATACAAAAATATAAGAGCATTTAAAAAACGCATTTTTCTGTACATCTTTCTGTATATCTACAAACATACATAAATAAATATACATGTTATTAAATTTTTAATAATAACCATCAACTAAAATGCTTCTTCTCTGTAATATTTAAATTAATAACATCTTCATTATATATTCCTACTGGAAATAAAAACTTAATCAAATTCCATTCAATTAACCGCGAAACCAGTAATTTATTCTAAGTATAATTCGCTTAGCAATTTACCGAGGGGGAAAAGATAAATAGACTCCAATCAGGCAACAAAATAAAGACACAACCAAAGGCAACCGAAAACAAAAAAAACAAAAAACAGAAAAGAGAAACCGGCGAATCGTTAAATAAGAAATCAAAAAGTAAGACCACAAAATCCGGTCCTGCGTACGGAACATAACAGCAAAATCGTTTTAAAATATCAATTACGTTGTAATAGGGTCTGCGCTTGTTAGTTGTAGGTAGAAAGCGCGCTGGTGTGTACGGTTGATAGAGGAGGGTTAGAAGGGGGGAAAGAGAATGGTACACCCTGTGTGTGTCGAAACAAAATAATCATATTTTAAATGGTGCACATTGATCGGCGCTTATTAATTGAACCGCGAACCAGCTGGACGTATATATATTGCACGGTCGATTTATTGTATTGTAATCTATGTATAGAAATATAAATAATAAATAATTTAATGTTAAATACATTTGTATAAGGATGCTAATTTTATGATCTATTAATAATTCAAATATTACCTATGAAATTTTATATTTTTACCTATAGAAAAATCAACCATTTATCTATTAATAATTAAAAAATGATCTATAGTAAAACAAAAAACATAAACCAACCTACTAACCTAACCTATCCGAAATAGCCAATTACGTAAAAATACTGTATGTATAAATAGCCAATTGCAAATACATACCATATGTATAAATAGCCACTTTCTTAATTTTATAGATCGATAATTATATCAGTAGTTATTTGATTATTTCCATAGATCGATAATTATTTTCATAGGTCGATAAATATTTCTATAGATCAATAATTAATTCTATAGGTCAAAAAATTAAAACCATAGATTAATTATTTAATACATAGGTAAACTATTATTTTCATAGGTACTATTCGGTAGAACATATGTTTTTTTCATAGATCAAATATTTTTATCCTTTGTATAATACGTTTTTTTTTTCATACATTGACGTTGTAGATAATTATGCAAAAATATTAATATTTATAGACCTGATCTTCAACGAAATAAAGATTTTCCTGTTTCCTATAAAATATATTTTAATACTTTAGTAATAAATGAATATTATATAAAATAGCCAGAAAATTATTCTTTTTTTAAGATTTGTTTGTTTCAGAAATAAGTACAAATAAATATGAATTAGGTTTTTTGTTATATGAATCAGCTGTTTTAGCGTGATTTGTCGGTCTGTCTGTAGACTCGCGCAGAACAAATTTGGATAAACAAATTTTAAAAAAATTTATATCTAATCAATTTGAGAAACTTTTGATAGAAATTCATTTATCGAAAGTAGGAGTTAACTGATGTCACAAATATTTTGCAAGAAAAAAATATTTAAAAAAAATTATTTAACAAAAAAGTTCTACAAGTTATAGTCATTTTTTGATATGACTTGATATTTTTTATAATTTTTCATATTTCTGCGATATTTTTTAAGTATCTATATGTTGACATATATGTAGGTACGTTTCCATGATTACGGTAAATTATAAACACTCCTATATTATTATTTTTTTAATTGTTTGTCAAAAACAATTCGACAAATTTGTAAATGTTACATTTCGCTATGCAACAGAACAAAAATAAATAAATAAAATTTAATGTTAATCATAAATATTGAAAATTTAATAATAAAACTGTATTTATTTATATAGTTTGAATACTTATTATCATTTCGAGACAGCAAACAAAAATTAGTAACATAAAATCTCCTAAATATGAGAGCACGTGTTGATAATATAACACGGAGTAGCAGAGGCCAGACATGAAGTAATCTTTGGTGTATAGCACCGGCAGTAAATTGCCAACTATTTTATCCAAGTGTCAAATTTATTTATTAGCTGTTTCGATTGAAAAACGATACAAATATAGCACACACACCAGAGGTACTAGTTATTTCGCACAGCAGTTACTCTCTACTCCCCATTGCTCAAGTTCTATCAACTCCCATATATATATATATATATAGAGAGAGAGAGAGAGAGAGAGAGAGAGAGAGAGAGAAAGAGAGAAAGAGGGCGAACAGGCCGTCAATTTATTTTATATAATTTCATATACGCATGCATTCATCCGCCTTATAAGTACTCAATATTATATGTTCACAGATGTTGAAATATTTTATTGTAAATGTTCAATTAAGGCATTGTCCAAGGAAATAATAATACAAAATTCAAGTACAGATTTTCATTTATCTAGATAATTTCATCTAAATAAAAAATTACTATCTTTTATTTGAAAAGCGAAAATCTATATATTTAAATTATATAAATAATAAACAAACAAGACATAGAAATAAGTTACTAGATAACAAAATACAAGTAACGAAATTATAAAATTTATAAATTATTAATTAAAGGAAGACAAATTTTGTTTAAATCAGTACCTTTTCACACTGATTGATGTTATCTTTTTCTTAATAAATTTCTACTGCTTGCAATTATATCTTCAATATCTTCAAAATTTGCATTATAAAAATTTTCAAAGGAAAAATAACATCAATCAGTGGCTTTCTTTAATTAATTTTAAAATTTTGTAATCTACTTACTTATATTTTGTTATCTAGTAACTTGTTTCTATGTTTTGTTTGTTTATTATTAATGTCATTTGTATATTTTTTCTTGATGATAATATAGGTGGAGTATATTAAAACATCAAATTTTTAATTAAAAAATTATACAGAACTTAATTCTAATTTTTTTTTTAAATTTTAATATAATGAGTTCTGAAAATTTACCTTACTATCTTTAATCTAATTTAGATTAATTTTCTTATAATATTTTATAAAATCATCTTGATAATAATACCAAAAATAAATCATTAAATATTTCAAATGCAATTTTATGAGTAGTCAGAAACTATCAAATATATAGTATGTTCAGTGATGAGGTTTCCTATAGAGAAAAAAATTTAATATGAGTTTTAGGAGAAAAACTTAACACAAAATTTTAATTAGTTTTCAAAAAAAAAAATATCAATAATGAATATATATTATATAACTAGAGTATTTTGGTAAATATATGTTTATCCGTGTATTTCAACCTTTTGTGATACAGTTAGAAATTACAGAACCTGACCAAATATCATTAGTCTCTATTTTCAAATAGCACAAAGAAAAACAAACCCAAAAAAAAAAGAATAATGATAATAGAATAATTTAGAGGAAAAACTTCATCAGAGCTGTTCACGATATATATAGCATTTGAGTCAAACTACAAACTCATATATATATAGCTTTAATACGAGTATAAAACTAGCCGGGAGACCGATAGCGCAATATATCGGTCACTTGCAATTGCAGTTTTGAGTAGAAAACCGAAATGTACAGATCGCGTGTCCAGTGCATTATTGCAACAACATTCTGCATCGCGTCTCTTCCTTGCATAAAACATGCACAACAATTCCTCAATTCCACAAAACACCATCGAACACCTAACGCCAGCGTTACATATAACAAAATTCATCCTACATAAGATAAAAAAATAATTAAATATAGTCGCGACAAGATAAAAAAATAGGAACGTTATAATCACGTGATAAAACTTAACAACATGAATCTCACTAATGAACAAAATTAATTTTATTCTATTCTACATATAATGAACTAAATCTTCTTCAAACTATTTACATATGTTATTTTAATCAAATTAAAATGTATTATATACAAATATATCGTATATTATTGAATTTTTTTTTATCGAAATCAACTTATTTATTTTTGATATATTTGGCAGCATTGATTTTCAATGTCAAAAGTCACAGTACGTTTATATTATTTCTTTTGACGTTATATTTTGAATGTGTATTTTTGTAATTTATTATGGCAAAAAGATGGTCTAGGCGATGTCAACAGTTAGTTGGCAATTTATTTTCATATTTTGAACAAGAAAAGGAAAATAATGGACCATTAATGCCCCTGTCTGCTGTACTCGAGAAGCTCATATAATCATAGTAGTGAGTGACGTTATTTGCTTAGTGACACAAATTGATGACGTCCCTATCTTTTTATCTTGTCGCCAATATAGCTATTTCATTGAATATCGAATTAAGATACCTATTGGCTAATTTCGTAATAAAAACTTTAACTAAGTAAAAATATGTTCAATAAAAGATCAACATTTTTATTGTAGATTTTTTTTGTTCGAAATAAGTGTACGTTTTATATAAATGTGTAAAATTGAAACAATGATAAAAATAATTTGTTTTCTTTAAATTGAATGCTCTCGAAAACTTTTTCGAAATCCCAGCAATGAAAATAAGAGATGGTTAATACAAACATAGAGACGAGACGGGAGATGGTGTGCATAAGGTCAGCGCAAAAGTAGAGAATGGGGAAACCGTCACTTTTGACAGGGATCTTTAAAGTTAAAAGAGTAGTCAGGCGAAGACGCTTCAACCGAAAGCCGTACGGACACGGACACACAACGAGCACGGGACGGGGTATAGCGATCGGTTCAATTATTAATGATTCGTGGCCGGACGAGCGCAAGTTGAAAACGAACGATCAGTGTTTTGCCTTGCGAAACAACACTTGGATTACATTATTTAATATCGAGAGTCGATCTTATATTTTTTTTGGCCTCTTATGCGCGCTAGAAGTTTCTTACAAATTCAAGGAAATTCGCTTGTGGTAAAGTGTTGAAAATGTTGTACTATATATTTTTTTTACTTTTTTTGTTCTTCAAACACTTTGTAGCATGTACATTCTTATAAAGAAAATATCAAATATATGCAGAAGCTAACGAATTTATTTTTTATATGTGGTGTGGAGTTGGAGTCTCGGAGTCAGAGTCGTAGTTGAGGAGTCGACAAATTTTATCGGAGTCTGAGTTGATTTTTTTCTGTTTCGACTTCAATGTTTTTTTTTTGTTAAAGCAAAAAAAATATTTTTATACGTAATAAATATGAATATTTTGCGTGTAATACTTTTATTAGAGTTACTTAATTAATATGTGCAACTTTTTCTGATGATGTACATCGAAAAGTCGATTATTAATAAAAATCCATACAAAACTATATCCTAAAGCCGTTTTATTTTAATATAATAAGTTCTGAAAGATTTTTTACTGTATTTATTATTACATATTTACATTTTTTCAAGTAGAAATTTATAAAGAATTATAGTTATAGTATAACACTATAATTCTTTATAACGTCGTCACCGAGTGTTTAAATCTTAACATATTTAGTAGAAATTTATATTTGTTATTTCAGTATTCTTTAAAATTATGACTCCAAAAATATTATTATTACAATTATATTTAAAAATTATTTTTATATAAAAAGAAAAACTATTCTGACCTTTGTCGAATTCTACTATAATCCTGCTAGTTATAAACCTCACTCCTCTGCAGTATTCAGAAGTTGGTTGCACTTTTTAACACTTGAACTTTTAATTTTAAGACAGTAACATATTAATATTTGAATTAAACACACTTTCAACAATAATTTAAAATACTATTCAAAAAGATAAAAAAAATACCTTACTTTATTCAGTACAAATTGATACATCGTAATAAGTACGAATAACATCAAGCGTATTAACAAAAACAAAATCACAACTAAATCGAAATATTTATAATGTTTCATTAATTCTGTTTATACAAGTCAATTTACATCAATATGAAAACTAAACGTTAAGACTTCGAACATAAAATCAAATAAATTAAAATATTTATCATGTTTCGTTAATTTTGTTTGCGTAGTTCATCTATCATTAATTAGTAGTTTATATTTTGTCGTTTTTTTTAATATTTTATAGAAATTATTAGTTTTCTATGGTTTTTATGTAAAAATGACAACTTTTTTTTAGGTGTATACAAGTAACATATCTTAAAAAGTTAGTAAAACAGAAGCTTTAAAAAATATAACTATACAAGTATAATAGAAAATAAACATTCTGATTTTAAATATTAGTATTTTCTTTTTGAGAAAGAGAGAAAAAATTGAATTGGCACGGCTCTGCACTCTCTTATAAGTTTATACCATTTAATTATGAATATTATGTAGTAATTAAATATAAAAATCGTACCCGATCATGAATTTGACAAATATCTTTTGCTGGCTGGCTAGCGCAATGAGCAATCGGCACCCATTGGCAGTAATGATTTAAAACGCCGTTTGCGCTAATACAAGTCACGTTCGTGGCTGTTTGGTACAACAGTCAGTACAGGGCATACCGAATGTTATCACGCCCCGAATGACTCGTAATTAGTATAATTAAAATAGCTTGTCAACCCCGGCAATTTATTACCTATATAGAGAAGAGCGCGCGCCGGATGAGAGGCAAAACAGCGCTAAAACGATCTACTCCCAAACAGTGATTCATTACCGCATTGATGATGTAAAGATTAAACAACACCGTCGCCGCCGCCGCCGTGCCCCCGGTGCACCACATCTCGCCAGAGATTCGACGGTGAAATATTGCAATACCGATCGATGCTTTATTTCGCAGATCAATTCATCGCTTCGGTTTGCCTCTTTATTTTTTATTCGTATTTTATTGTTAACGTATTGGCTTTGGTTCGTATTATATACTATATGTGGTGTAACGAATTTAATTTAATCACTAGAATCAGTAGAATCTCAAAAAAGCATGAGAAAATTAAATAAAAACTGCTTTAAAGATGTGAAAAATTTATAGTTATCCTAAATAATATTTTAATTTGAAAGGTTTCAAGGCAATAATGGATTATTTTATATATATATATATATATATATATATATATATATATATAATTTATTTATTTATTTTTCGGTCATTGTATCAAAGCTATCATCAGCAATAGTTTTAAATATTTTTTTTCAGACGCGTTGTATATCATTGTAGGTTAAGTTAATTAGTAAAATTTCACGACATTAATTGTTAAAAAATTAAAAATTAAAACATTATTCAGTCATATTTTAAAACTAATCGTCACAGATTGAATTGTTAAAATTGCTACTGCAATTTAATGAATAACACTGAAAAAATTATTTAATCCGTGCTTTCGTAGCATAATTTTGTCTACGTCATCAGGTCGAGATCTAGTGATTTTTTTTTTAAAATAGTAATATGAAATCATTTATATATATTAATATATCCATTATTGCCTTAAAACCTTTCAAATTAAAACTGCTTTAGGTTGTTAAAGTTCTGTATTAATATTGATATATAATCGACATTTCGACGATCTCAATGTCCGTTTTATTTCAAACATAAAACATCCGAGTATCATTGACTGGATATCTTTTAGTAAATTTTCCAATACAAGTAGATGCAATTGTGCAATTCGGAACACTTAGTATATATATCATCCACATTCAGCCACGTTTGTGATAAGAAGAATAGTTGCTGGTGCAGCAGTTTTTCTTTTCAATCTCGTTTAAGTGTACGGGTTTTATTCGCATCTTGATTAGTTTCAACTTGGTTCGGTGTGTGTACCTATGGCTACATCGACGTTTTTAATAGATGCAGAAAAACGTGCACGGGGCTTTAGATTTTTACTTAGGGTTTTCATACATTTGTGCATTACCTATTACATTGGTATTGGGGATTAAGTGCAAGCACATTTCAACCACCTCATACCCCCCACCCCCTCACAAAGCAAGCGATTGCTTTAATTTTAACAGCTAGAATGATGAATGAGTCTGTTGATGAAGCTTTTCTAATTTGCTCTTACATTACGCTTAACAGATTGAGAGTTTTATTTCTTTCTTTCTTTCTTTCTTTCAAATCTTAGTTAGCTGCAACTAAACTATATTTACTACCTACTTGTAATTAGTAATTAGAAAATAATAATACGGAAAAATTATAACTGTACTTGTACTTATTCTAGTATTTATTTCAGATCTTATTCTAAATAACAAATGTTTCCAAATTTTTGACAATATTGTATAAAAATATCTTTTACTGATTTCATTCTACTATAGTAGAATAAAGATTCGATATATTTTATATTTATTAGTAGTATTATTTATTTATTATAGGTATACCAAACTCCTGAGATCATTATATCAAACTCTTCTAAACATACAGTAAACGTTACAGTATTTATAACAAAAAAAAAACCTTAAGAATCTGTTTAAAATAAGAGAAAAATTAAATCAACTTACCAAAGTAGATCTTCAGTTTTTTTTCTTGGACACCCCAATTCGATTCTGCAAAAATAAATATCAAATTTTAGAAGTAAAATTCACAGGCTTTCACAACTAGTAACCATTACATTTATAGAACTTTATCTGATGCTGGTATATGTCGTGGTCGATCTAAGCACTGAAAATGTCCTATCTACGATGTATGACGAAACGTCTACGATGAGGATAGATCGACCACGGCATATACCACCAGAGAAAATTCTCTAAATTAAACAGAAAATTCTAGTATTTTAGGCATCGTGGTTTACGGGCCCAATTTTGTTTCAATATGGCTTTTACTTTCAAAACAGTAGCCCATTAAATAAATACCAAGCATACATCAATACAATATATAAACAAAAAGAGAGAGAGAGAGAGAAATAAAGCGGATACAATATAATAAATGCATACGGCCTCGTAGCTAGTCACTAGTTTAGACGCAAATATTTATGAGTGAGCTTCAAATACACACACACACGGACTAACCTAGGAGACGACGAGACAAAACCGAAAACGAAACGAGAAGGATGTCGCGTCCGTACATAAGTCCTGTGTGCATGTCCGGTTGCACAAGGATAATTGAATCTAGTGAGCCGGACGAAGGACAACTCTCCTCTCTCTATCCGTTTGCGGAAAGATAATGCACTTAGCGCGACGTCGCGGCGTCGGCGAAAAGGACGCGCCTCGGCTTGAATTTCGACGTAGACACGTGCATACCAAAACATGTTACTCGTTACCCGGCCCCTATAAATAATTACACTTTACTTATTCCTGTACTGCATTCTGATTTAATGATAACTATCCCCTTTATGCGCTGTCTAAGTATTTTATTTTATTTACACTGTAAAAAAAAAAATAGCGAAATATTCATATTCTGTATTTCTACCTCAAAATTCTATAATTTTTACATAATTCATAATAAAATTGCTTACTTTTTGCAAATTACATCACATAGAATTACATGTCGTTGATATAACTTCTGAAATTATGTAGAATTATAGCACGCATATTAATATCTGTAATAATTTATGAAAATAATGAGACTTAATACATTTTTTGCGTAATAATACTAATAAAATATTTTAAGTGTAATTCATTCATTCATAGGCTTTAGGATATAGTTCTGTATTAATAAAAGAGACAATAGAAATCCAGTGTGACTATAGTAACTGATTTAAATAAAATTTGGTTTCCTTTAATTAAAACTTTATAAATTTTATGATCTAGTTACTTATTTTGTTACCTAGTAACAGTGTTCTCTTTATTTACAGTAAATGTCATTTCATTTTTTCTAATAAAGATATACGCTGAGTACGTTGAGTACATTGAGTAGGTTGATTATTAATAAAGAATGCTAATTTTATGATCTATTAATAATTCAAATATTACCTATGAAATTTTATATTTTTACCTATGGAAAAATCAATCATTTACCTATTAATAATTAAAAAATGATCTATAGTAAAATAAAAAACTTAAACTAACCTACTAACCTAACCTACCCTAAATAGCCAATTACGTAAAAATACTGTATGTATAAATAGCCAATTGCGTAAACATACCGTATGTATAAATAGACACTTTCTTAATTTTATAGATCGATAATTATATCAGTAGGTATTTGATTATTTCCATAGGTCGATAATTATTTTCATAGGTGGATAAATATTTCTATAGATCAATAATTAATTCTATAGATCAAAAATTAAAAACTATAGATTAATTATTTAATACATAGGTAAACCATTATTTTCATAGGTACTATTCGGTAGATTATATGTTTTTTTCCATAGGTCAAATATTTTTATCCATTAATAAATATTAATACAGAACTACAACCTAATCCGTCTTATTTTAATATAATGAGTTCTGAAGGATTTTTTACTATGCTATTTATTTTATGTTATTTTTTTTTTTAATTAGACAGCAAATATTAAATTTAATTATTAACAATTTCAAATACGGAGAGATAAATATCTAGAGAGTTTATCCGCTCTGTTTATTTTATTACAATTATTTATCAAATGATAAAAATCAAATTGAAAGCATGAAGATAGGATATATATATATAAAAATAAAATGATAGCATGCAATTTCCAATTTAGCGCCAATGTCAATTTTACCCGGCCGGCTATTACACCAGCCGAGTATCGAATGCGTTTTAGTTCCGTAACAATCCGGTGAGGCGGCACGGCGTATTCTGGAGGCGGTGGAATAGATCTTGACGGCGGCGGCAGCACCGTACTACTTGGTCGCTATGCGTTTCATCTCCCTCGCCTCCCCCCGCCCCACGCCCCTGTATCGTTTCTCATCTGCCCAGCTAGATGCCTACACTTCGTCACTCACCTTTTGCCTTGCCGTCTCCACCGCCGCCGGCACGTTTTAAAAATCGCTGCCGCCGCCGCCGCGGTGGAATTCGCACACAGCACGCGGTCGTGATCTCTGCTCACGTTCGCGTTGCTAAATGTAACCTGTATTTATTATAATAATTACACAGTCGTCGTCGGGGTCCACAGCGAAACAGCGAATCCGATTCCGTTTACGCGCGTCTCTTCTCCTTCTTTTATTATTATTATGATCTCTTTCTCCGGCACTAGACACTAGATAATACGCAAAGCTTTACTACATATCCATTGTCTCTCTCTCTCTTTAATACAATATATCTACACTTAATTACTGTTATTTTTCTTAACAGATTTATTGTATATAAATAATAACATACGTATTTTTCATAAGTCTTATTGTTAGATGAAACTTTATAAAGAATTCGGTAAAAATGTATCATTTACGATTTTGCATTCAAATTTTGTTAGAAATTCATATACAGAGTGATTTATGACGTCGGAGAAAAACTACACCGGATGATTCCTATAAGTAATCTAAATAAAAAAAATTTAAAATAAAACATATGTCCGAAAATGCTTTCTAACGGAACTGTAGCCATTAGAAGTTTATTACATGTAACATCAATCGCGTTAGCCTTATTTATTATATCAGGAAAAACAAAAACAAGTCTTAAACTTCTGAATAATTGTAAAATTACTGATTGATTTTGTTTAAACACTAGTATATCAATTTACTAATTTATAAATTTTTATACACACATAAATAAATATATAATAAACAATTTACAATAATTAAAAATCCAAGACAAATTTTGTCGGGACGCAGTAAGTCATAACTAGTAAATTGGTTTACTAGTGTTTAAACAAAATGTTAGAAAATCAATCAGTAATTTTACAATTATTCAGAAGTTTATGACTTGTTTTTTTTCTTTCTGATATAATATATAAGGCTAACGCGACTGATATTACATGTAATAAACTTCTAACGGCTACAGTTCCATTAGAAAGCATTTTCGGACATATATTTATTTAAAGTTTTTTATTTAGATTACTTATAGGAATCATCCGGTGTAGTTTTTCCCCGACGCCATAAATCACCCTGTATAAACAATTCTTTAATTCAGATCTAATCTACAATAATATCTTTAATAATAAATAATTTCTGCTTCATTAATATAAAAGTATAGTTTCCAATTTGGAAAAAATTTGCAACGCCGTCTCTGTGTAGTAGTAACATTGAAATAGTTGAAATATAATTCCGCGCAAAGTTTGAAACTTTTCCCTTGTAACACTTTCAAATAAAACTTCATTCAATTCTACTTTCAGAGTTAAACTACATTCATAATTTATTAATATATATATAGTCACTCACCACTCTATTTACAAATTATCATGTGTACCTAGGATATTAAACATTCAGTTTTACATCATCATAATACAAATAAATTAGAAATGTTTATTCTCACTTATAAGCATTAAATATTAACAAATAAAAAATGATATTCCATAAAATATTATATTTACTATTTTAAAAAACACACTTTAAAAACTATAAAATACTGCATTTAATTTTACAAACAACTTAATATTTATAACGTGGTACAAATCTTTCAAAAGACATATTAAAATAAAAAAGCTTTAGGATTCAGTTCGGGATAGATTTTTACGAATGTGAGAAGGTTTATGTTTGACAGAAAAGTAGAACTGTTTCTACTAGATTGACAGAATATAAAAGATCAATGCGTCTAAACCATCCAAATAAATCTGTTATTGCACAATATGCGTAAGAAAATCTTCATAATATAAAATTCGAAAATATTATAATTATTTACAAGACACAATAATATTAAAGCAATAAAAATTTATAAAGAAAACATCAATCAGTGTGAATGCAATGATTTAAATAAAATTTGGCTTCCTTTAATTAATAGTTTATAAATTTTATGAACTAGTTACTTATTTTTTTACCTAGTAACAACTTGTTTCTATGTTCTGTTTATTTACTGTAGTGTTCATATAAAATTACTGATTTTTTTTTTATGATATAGAATGCATATAATAATATTATTCATATTAGCTGAAATACTATAATAGTTTAACAAAAAAAAGTAAGTTTTGCACTGTATTTTAATAAGAGAGTTTGAAAA
Source organism: Clivina fossor (assembly GCA_963966155.1). Classification (NCBI taxonomy): domain Eukaryota; kingdom Metazoa; phylum Arthropoda; class Insecta; order Coleoptera; family Carabidae; genus Clivina; species Clivina fossor. The sequence continues at coordinate 33,332,081 of OZ014554.1, read as the reverse complement.
GCCACACAATAATAATACTAATAATAATAATCCTTATAATAATACACCGAAATGGTAGAAAGAGAAAAAAATACAAGATATTTTTGCGTCCAAATAGAACGGGCATAGGCCAGGATCAGGGGTAAACAGCCTGGAATCCAAAGCGAGCATTTCCCATTCGAAACAGCGAGACGCAAGGCAGACGACGTAAAGCCGACGCGTGCATACACCGAAGTCGGCGGTGGCGGGCGTCTAGTTCCGTCGTCGGGTTGAACGTCCTCTTCGGTGTGTGTGTGTGTGTGTGTACGTCGTCGTAGCCCGGGCCAGGTCCGGGTTTGGGAGTTTAAGGACCGCAACAAAGCACACACCGGCAGTGCGTCGCTACGCTAGGACCTACTAGGATAGAGGCTAGACGCAGCAGCGCCGCGACGCAGTCTAGTGCAGTTCTATGTGTGAGTGCGTTGCACGTCTTACCCTCCCCCCACCCAACTCACTATCCAGACTGTGGTGGCTAGGCCCGTGAGGCCGAGGTCACGTCAGGTCAAACTTACCTAACTCTCATCCCCTCACGCGCCAAAGACTCGGACCCAAGTTACACGAGAATATAAACCCCCACCCCCCAACCCCTATCGTCCGTAGACGAACGAACGTGACTAGTAAATTACCGAATCAACCCCTAACCTCACACACACACACACACACACACACACACACCTTAACCTAACCTAAAGTAACCCTTTTTGGCCCACCTCAATGCAACACAATATACTTTATATTTTCTGCACGCATTTCTTTTCCTTAAACAAAGATTTGTTTGTCTATCAATTTATTATACAACCTCTGTTTTATATTATTTTTAATTCGATTTTCTATATCATAACAAATAATTTCTTTCTTTTATTGTATATTGAAAACTAAATAATATTTTTTTATTTTTATTAGAAATAAAGTTAACGAATAGTAGTTCATAATTCTTAAAAATAAATAATCTGTTAATGTAAAATGTAATAATTAAAATTAACATTCAAAGATGCTTAAAACTTTAAAATTATTGGAAAATTGTAAATTTGAGAATTTATATCTTACAAAAGATTTGAAATAAAAATAAAAAATAGTATCATTGAATTCAGCATATAGCTAAAAACTATACATCTTATTCCTGATGTTATAAACGCTGGTTAAATTTAATTTAGTAGTAAATATATTTATTTCATAAATTTCTATATTAAATATATATATATATATATATATATATATATATATATATATATATATATATATATATATATATAGAAAAATAAAAATTTGACGTACTAGATTTAAAATCAAAAACAAATTAGAAAAACTTGCTAACTTAAAGAAGAAAAAAGTAATCGTTATGTCACTTTTGATAGAAAAGCTTAATTAAATATCAGCAACTTAAACAGCATTGACAATATAAATGGGCATTGATGACGTCATCAATTTCCTTTTCTCCTCCAGATTAAGTCTTGGTATTAAGTCACTTTGGTCAGTAAAACAAATAAAATACTCATTTTAAAATATTTCTATTGCATTTGTAGCATATTAATAATAATAAAAACAAACATCAGTAAAATATGAATAATAAGATTTATAAAATAAAACTATAGATAGCAGGGGTGGTTGAGAGGAAGATGGCCAGAGATACAAATTATGGTATGGATTGTAGAATAAGCAAGTGAGTGTGCAGTGGAGAGTTGCGAACAAGCAGAGAGTACAATATAATGGCGTGACGTAGCATGTCGGCTGCACAAGACAGACATCCGTATAACATAACGTAACCGTAACCGTAACCAAAGTCGAAACGCAAAGCCAGCGCGCGAGCGAGCCAACAGGCAAGGCTAGTAAAGCCCTCCCGGAGTCCTCTTTCCTCTCTACCCCTCCATGCCGCCGCCACCACCGCTCCGTTCCCTAACCCTTTAGCGCAATCCGGAAGACGTGAGCGACCCGTAATTATCGATATTCAACGTACCACCCAGAGAGATTCAGGATATAGAGATCAATTCGTATGGTCCTACTGCATATACATATTGTAACGTGAATTTGAATTCGTGTCGGGGCAGTTCGAACAGTATTGGAAATGTATTAAAATAATTACCATCATATTTGCGATTGTATTTTTGACTAGCATTTATTTACAACACTTAAACACTAAATAACAATAACTGTACAACAACAATGGTTAGCCGAGCGAAGCTAAACCAACAATTACACTATTTACATTACTTATAATTAATCTTACAATTATCAGACTGACATTAACACAACTTATGAACTAACACCATATTCACTTATACTTGCGCACATTTATTTCCACATATTTATATCACACTATTTATTTAACCGAGCTATCGCCAATTAACCCAACTAGGATCGCTCTCTGACGATAACTCACTGAGCCATCACCTTTCGGCCCCCCGGACCGACTACACGATCTCACCAGATCGACTAACTTATGATGACTGCCTCTGCTTGTACTTCGTAGCGCCTATATAGGCTGCAACCAATCCTTCTACAACAATCTAGAAGCCTAATGGAACCTTCGACACATACATTCACACAGAGCGCACACGGACTCACGTCATCACATAAACAGAATGTTGTAAACACATTCTTTACGCGTGACTCACCGCATGCACACACACACACATGTAAGCACGCATACACACACGCAAACATAATTACTCATGCAAACTCAGTTTTGTTACACTGCCTCCTTCTTAAGAGTGTTCCGTCCCGGAACACGCTTGCTCCACCATAGGAGGGTATTTTGGGTGTCCGCGAAAATCTCCGCATGCTGGTTCTCCTGCAGCACTATCTTCAGGACCAGCCACCAGTCCAGCGGCTTCTCTGGCTTTCACCGTGCGGTCGGGTCTCAACTCGTCAATCCCGACATGCCCAAGCATGTACTTGACGTTCTCCAGTTGACCAATCCGATCCGCAATCTTGCCTCGGACTATCAGTACCATGATGCCGTCCTTTATCGAGAGTGGTACTCCCTGGCCTTTCCGTTACGAACAATTACTGACTGAAGAATTTTCCTGAGCAGATCTACACCCGGCATGCGCCCAGCATACCCTCAACCTGCTCCACTTCAGTCCTCTCAGCCCGTAACCTGCCTCGGACCCCGCCGCATCATGACACAATCCTTTCTCGAGAATCCGTCCTGAATACTCCGTAGTGCTTTCTCATCTTCTACTGCATGCAATCTTCACCGCCAAGTTCTTCGTTGGCTAGTGACAGCCAACCACGGACATCTACTTGCCGACCGGCGTGATGTTAGATGCCGGCAAGAACCCAGAATGCTATCTTCATCCATACGCCGCGATCATAACATTCTGATCGCGTAGTAACAGCATCTTGCCCAAGAAATCACAGCTGCTGCTTCAGATATTTCAACCGAAACATCTACTTGCTTCCAATGACTACAGTGCCTCTCTTTTCCACAATCTTCTACAACTATCTGACCAGCATCCAGATCTTCAACGACCGATAACCCATCAATCCTCGAGCAACCAGAACACTTTCGTTGCGTATAGATCGAAGAATTTGAGTGAGGATGTCTACACCGCATGCCCCAAGCATACATCGACCATCCTCCACTCCGATCCATCCAGTCCGTTGTGTTCCATGAACGACCATGTCATCGCCTCGTTGCCCATCAGCCCCACTTCATTCCAAGTTGTGGAACCACTGTACTCAGCCATCATTGGAACTTGTTTCAACCGTAGCACTGTCTTTCTGATGTTTTCATTCTTCATCTTTCTTGGCATAATTATCACTGTCACTAACACTTTTGCAACAATACCAGTTGCAAGCACACACACAACAATGCCAGTCCAATCATTCCTATCACAGTGTAGATAGATACTAACTTAAAACTATATACACATATAACAAAACACTCGACTTACTAACAAAAATCATTTACAACAATCAGATCTCATCAGTAAATCGAGCTTACATTGTTCAACAATCGCAAATACTCGCCTTCATTCCAACACTGCTCAAAACATACCCCACACCTGACACCAGTGTAACGTGAATTTGAATTCGTGTCGGGGCAGTCCGAACAGTGCTGGAAATGTATTAAAATAATTACCATCATATTTGCGATTGTATTTTTGACTAGCATTTATTTACAACACTTAAACACTAAATAACAATAACTGTACAACAACAATGGTTAGCCGAGCGAAGCTAAACCAACAATTACACTATTTACATTACTTATAATTAATCTTACAATTATCAGACTGACATTAACACAACTTATGAACTAACACCATATTCACTTATACTTGCGCACATTTATTTCCACATATTTATATCACACTATTTATTTAACCGAGCTATCGCCAATTAACCCAACTAGGATCGCTCTCTGACGATAACTCACTGAGCCATCACCTTTCGGCCCCCCGGACCGACTACACGATCTCACCAGATCGACTAACTTATGATGACTGCCTCTGCTTGTACTTCGTAGCGCCTATATAGGCTGCAACCAATCCTTCTACAACAATCTAGAAGCCTAATGGAACCTTCGACACATACATTCACACAGAGCGCACACGGACTCACGTCATCACATAAACAGAATGTTGTAAACACATTCTTTACGCGTGACTCACCGCATGCACACACACACACATGTAAGCACGCATACACACACGCAAACATAATTACTCATGCAAACTCAGTTTTGTTACAATATATAAAATAAATGCCCAGTATAAGCAGACCCTATACATGATGTTCAATATTATTACTTTTATTAGTAATACTGACCAGACAGTATCGTTAATAAATTTTCTTCAAACTTAACTTCATTCCACTTCCTATACGCGATCAATACTACAATCAATATTTTTTGATACTGGCAATATTATTGACTATATCTAGTCTGCTATATATATAAATATTCAAACTAGGTACCAAAAATCAATCAAAAAGTAATGCTTCCGAAACCAAATCTTAATTTACAGCCAATTGTAGTAAGTTTGCTAAAAGAATAACCATAACTATAAATAACAAAAATGTTTTAATTTTCCAAAAAATCAAATATATATTTTTATCAACCGCCATATCACATCGTGATTTTTTTTTTCAGGAAAGCACGAATTAGGCTTATAGTAATACGAATCAACTATTTTCAGCGTTATGCTCGTCTGTCGATCTGTCTGTGGGCATGTGTAGAGTAAATTCGGCTGAATGAATTGTTATAAAATTTCATATCTAAGCTTCTTAAACATCTCAATTTGATCAACTTTTGGTAAAAATCTGCCAACCGAAAATGGTCTGATTACTGATGTTAGTTTTTTTTCATTCAATATAAAATCAGATAATTTATTGTATTATCTGATTTTATCTTTCTTTGTACGAAATAAATCTCTACCGGTTCGATCTGATAATCAATTAAAGATATTTTCTGACCGATATAGTTTTGACTTTTATTAGTTCTAATAAACCCTCAATCATATTGTCTCAATTTCTAAATCTCTATATACTCCCTATAAGCACCACGATATTTCGTCGTTTTGGACCGTGCGTGTGTTTCTCAAGCCGTCGCGCTGCACCGCACAATTCACATACACTAGCATGCACCCATCGGTCCCGGGCAGCCACCAAACCCGCCCCCCGACCGCTTGTTACCCTCGAACAACTTTGATCATTAATTGATGTCACAGGCGTGCGCCTGATGGGCCCCGAACCAGCACACACATATGTTCTTGTCACACCCACCCGCGGGCGCGTTTGATTTCTACATCAAAACATACACAACAACCAACCAACACACCCTTACCTATCTCTATCTATGTATTGTAGATTAGAATTGTATACATATGTGATCAATTCCACTGTACACGATATAGAATGTAGGTATATCTATATTTTGTACGTCAAGTACTTGTCTCTTTTCTCTTTATTACGATAAAATAGTTACTCGCGTCTACTGCAATCCCAAAAAAAATACAAAACAAACAAAAAGCAATTATATATATTCATATATACAGTGTGTAAAGTGATGAGGTTTCCTATAGGGAAAAAAATTTTAATATGAGTTTTAGGAAAAAAACTTATTCTTTATAAAAAATTTTGCTTCTATCAAAACTCTTTATAGTCAAAGAAAAATGCAGTAATCACTTAAGATAAGATCAAAAACTTGATATTATGTCGAGTTGTTAATTTTAAATATGACTAATTGTAAGTCCGAATGTTACATCAGTATCGTGTTATCCCATGGGTTACTTGTTAATAATAATAATAATTATATTTTGACACATTAATAATAATAATAATAATTAAAAAGTAAGTCTCTTGTATGACAAATATTTTTAACTTTTTTCACACGATACTGATGTAATATTCGGACTTAGTCATATTTAAAATCAACAACTCGACATAATATCAAGTTTTTGATCTTATCTTAAGTGATTACTGCATTTTTCTTTGACTATTAGGGGTTTTAATAGAAGCAAAATTTTATATAAAGAATAAGTTTTTCTCCTAAAACTCATATTAAAATTTTTTTCCCTATAGGAAACCTCATCACTTTACACACTGTATATGTACCTATATTTGTACAGACAGCGACATATTGTATCAACCAGCTCAGTTTTTGTATTCGTATTTCATGTTTGATTATTTTTTTTATTTACAAATAAATTTGTAACATAGAATAAAAATATTATTTATATAAATCTAAAAATAAATACAATCTAAAAAAAATTATATAATTTTACCTATAAACCATGAGACACTATATGTGCCCAGTATTTCTAAGTATAATTACTCAACTGCTGTAATTTTAACATAATTGTTCAAAACATACTTAATATCAAAACTAACTACAAACATATTATGTAATTTGATATATTACCAACGGAATGGAAACGTACAATGTAAAAATTGATAAGAATTTGCAAAAATAAACTATTCAATCTTCACAAAAAAATTTATATCTTAACAAAATCTATTAAATCTTAATAAAATAATTAATGGCGATTTAAGCAAATACAAAATACTAGAACATAAAAATAATTTCCCTTAAACCACAAAATAATAAAAACAAGATTAGAAGTATATGGGTAAACCCATATATAGACCAGTTTGACATTTCTCGAAAAGTTGGTAACATAATATTATTATTAAATTTTTTTTTTGTTAAAGTCTCTTTTAATAAATATTTTATGTAGGTAACTGGTCTTGAGGAATTTTCTATCTTCAAATTTTCGTATTTATAATAAAATCAAAACACTTCGCTTAATTAGTTGGAAAACAAATAACGAAATGAGTAGTTAAATTTGGTGCATTTGAATAAAATCCCAAACAAATAAAATCTCATTCCAATTCGTTCCTCTGTCTAACGACGTTAAATAGTAATTGATCATTAAACCCCGTACAACAGGACAATGGACCGACGGAGATAGATTATGAAAATCGGAAAACAAGAACTCATCTGAGTTGAGTTAGGTTAGGTTAGATTAGGTTGGATTTAGTTTAGGTTTACATCAGTATAGGTTATCTATCCTCGTTTACTTACAATCAAATTACATCTTCCTAATAATATATCATTTTACAAATAAATTCTTTCTAAAAAAAATACTAAATTAAAAAAATTGGAAAAAACAAATTACAAATTATTCAATAACATAAGAAAAACAGCAGAAAAACACCGATTCACAAACATCTTAATAAATAAAAATGACACGTCTATATCATAAATAAGAATTTGTTTGTAAACAATTTGAACTTTTCAAACCACAAACAAAAAAATAAACTAAAAAGTAGTAACTAGTTAACAGCAGAGAATGGACAAAGAAAGGTAAAAAGAAACAAATACGGTGGTACAAGAGAGACAAAAGCGAAATGCAGGGAACAAAGACGACGACGAGTAGGCGAACGAAGCACAAAGACAAAAGCAATGCAGAGAAACGACAACGCATCCAAATAGAGCTGGGGCACGCAGACATCGAGACGCAGAGGACGTAAGCTAGAAAACGATAGAGAGAGAGAACGAGACGGTGCAGGAGAGGGACGTCGCTCACGCAAAGTCCACTACATAGGACGCGGGAGAGAGCCTAGCGTCTGCAACTTGAGCAGGAGCAGCGCTCAAAGGGTGAGAGAGAGAGAGAGTGGGGAAAGAGATAGCTCACGCAAGGTCCAGTGCATAGAGAGAGAGAGAGGAGAGAGCTTTTCGGTTTTGGTTTGGTTTGAGGCTGGGGGTTAAGGGTAGGAACGTCTGCAAGTGTCTGGTTTTACAGACAGGGGGTGGAGGGATGGTGGATGAGGTAGTGAAGCTTGAGCCAGACGGGCCTATCGACCGGCGCGGCGCGTCGGGCTCCGGACCTACCGCACTTTGCCCCACTGCCATCGTCGCGACGCTGCTACACGTAAACGCACACACGTCGTCTACCATTGCGTCGGGTCTCGAGGCTGTGCACGGCGCGGCGCAGCGCGGCGCGGCTGTGTATGCAACTGCCGATACGCGGCCCACTCCAGGACCGAATTCAAATAATTTTAATTTTTTTATTATTTTTTCGTAGTTACCACATTTCTATTATCTGAACTACTTCATTTAAACTTTTTGCGTTTACAATGTTTATTGTACTCAGTATAAAACTAATTTAAAACTAAATATAGAAAGATCATTAAAAACAATGTCCTAACATATTTTATTTATTTAAAATATATTACCGTATTTTTATTAAGAAAAAAAAATAATTATTTACGTGCCAGCACTATTTGAAAACGAAAATTACGGTTTAAAACAGTATTTGCAGTAGATTATTATTAACTAAATATTAAGACAATCATATATGCAGAAAATATAAAAAGGCATTAGAAACATACCTAAAATTAATTTATAACTGTTACACTCTATCTCAAAAAAAAATACAACTTTTACTAGATGAGACAGACTTCCGTGAACCAAGTTGCTGAACTTCATAGAACAAAAAAACTCGAACTTTTCTTTCATTAGATAAATCAAAGGACCGTAGTGCTAAAACCGTCCCTGGTATTGCGTATCGACTAACACCCCCTCCCCAACCCTATTTTCTCCACCTTCGTAGATGTCGTCTTGGTTAACGACGGTAGCGTCGGTGTTGACGTCGACGTCGAGTTATATTTGATGCATCAGCATCGCCAAAAAAAGCGCCACGTTAATGATCGATAATAATAAAAATTTCAAAAACATATTGCCTCAACAGAAATTAAATGTGATAATCATCATTTATGTAATTTATGCAATTTTACCGATTTTGTAAATGTAATTTTTCATAAAAAAAATATATTATTACGTAAATTATAAGGCCATATTTTTATAATTCGGTATTCAGCCGAATATTTGATTTTAATATCGAATATTCGGTTGTAAGAAATAATAACTTTTATTACTAAAATAATTCAAATTTCAATGATCCGGTACATTTTTCATCAACTAATCAGTATTATAATAAGCAGTTGTTGGTAAAAAGTAATTTGCATAAGCAAATAGTGGTAAAAGTGTGCGAACAGATCAATTTTAAAACTGGCAGGACAAATTCTCGAGACAGCTTTTTTAATGAATTAACCAGTAGACGCTGAAAAAATGACCTCATTTTCCTATTTTATTATTCGTATTTCTACAAAAAAAACTCTAATTTATAATAAACTATTTCCATGTTAACAAAATAGTAATCTTCTTGGAAAAACATTATATTTCCTTCAAAGTTTTCAAAATAAGAATATTTAAAAGAAAAAATAGTCATTTTTGAAGAATTGAAAAAATAAATTTTAAAATTGGGAAAATTGGGAAGAATTAAAATCTCAATATTTTTGAGTATTATTATATTTAAAATATCTGTCAAGTAAATAAAAAGAATAAATTTGATATCAGATAATAAGTTAATATTTTTTAAGCTTGTCTTGAAATAAATTAAATATTAAAAATATTTTTACGTAATTGGCTATTTAGGGTAGGTTAGGTAAGTAAGTTGATTTAGGTTTAAGTTTTTTTTTTTTACTATAGATCATATTTTAATTATTAATAGGTAAATGATTGATTTTTCTATAAGTAAAAATATAAAATTTCATAGGTAATATTTGAATTATTAATAGATCATAAAATTAGCATCCCTTAAAAATTAAATTAAATTAATTAGGTTCAGGTTTTTTTTTAGTATATATAAATAGCCTCATCCTTAAATTAAAATGCAAACTTATATAGTTTTTTATTATAACAAAAAAACAAATATGGAATATAAATTATCGTAAACGTGATAAAATCTTATCTTTCGTGATCTTGAGTGAATAAAAAAATCACTTACGCGCTTAACTCTCTAATTTTTACTAGATATTAACTCATTACAAAAACAAAAAACTGAAATTGACCTATAGAACCACACGCATAATATCTCTGGTAACGAGACAGTAAAGAATTTAGCTAAAATCCATATTGGTTTTGGTATGGATAGGGTTGGCAAAAGGGTTAGAGGGGGGGGGGGGGTTGGTTGATAGGCACATAAATAATGCGGTAATAAAATTCGCAGTTCGCACACCGAAGTGTAATTTGCCAACGGCTGCACTGTCGGCCGCCGCGCGCCGCCGGGGGGCTGCATACCACTCATTCGCTCGCTCGCTCACTCGTCTTTGCACATCTCACCTACAGCACCCTCCAACCACCCCCTAGCTACCCCCGTACAAGGCCTGTAGGCCATCAGAAATCAATATTCGGCTGTTCGATGCACCCTGGCTATCCTTTTCCATCCTCAATATGTGTGTATGTGTGTGTGTGTCTACCCTTATCATTTACTCATACGACATCTTCATCTATCTATATACAAACTCTATTCGTATAGTTCAATCTTAATTAATTAGTATCGTTAATAAGTATATAGATAATGGTGTAGTATTACAATTTTTCAGTATTAAAATTAAATAAAAATTAATATTAAAAAAAAAAATTAATTTCAATAAAATTTAACGTTTTGATTCATTAGATATTAATCTTCATCAGGAAAATAAAAACAAATAAACAGAACGTACCTTAATAGCAAAAATAGTATATTATGTTACAAGGAATAGAAAGTGATGATTATTGTATTGAGTTATTGTGGTCGAGGCAAAAACGAAACACAAAAGAAACTTTCTATTCCGATTCAAACATATACAATATATTTTTCTTAAAATGAGAAACTAAACTAAAAATACATATAAAATAACCTTAATCAGTTACTAAACAATTGTAGAATAGTATGTATATGTATATATTATTTATATTTGTTACGTTATTTGTAAGAATTAATCTATCTTTGGTCGAATATAGAATTTTTGATAAATTTAACGGTGTACAATGCAATTTCTTGCACTTCATCACACATTTTCAATAATCAAATTCAAATTCAAGCAAAAATAAACAATGCAATTGTCAATTAACTTAATTAACCTGATTTAGTAATTTCCAATGTGACTATCGGCGATGTCCAAATTAAATACACCAGACCGTATTTCCTTGGTCGAATATACAGCTTCTGACAAATCTGACGGTGCACATTGCATTTTTGCTTCACTTCTTCCAATAATCAAATTGAAATTCAAACGAAAATAAATTGTCAATTAACTTAACTTAATTTGACGTAATAGTTTGTCAATATAATCGCCGAAGATCTGTACAATAATGTCATTATTATACTAGTAACGTAATTCAGCACTACGATAACGTAATATTAATATAATGATATGCTTGAAGAAAAAAATATTATTTTATTAAAATTTATTACACAGCATGAATCTTCATCAGAAAAATAAATACGAATAATAATAGTAAAAAAATCTTTCAGAAGTCATTCTATTAAAATAAAACTACTTTACATTGTAGTTCTGTATTAATAAATATTAACACAGAACTACAACCTAAAACCGTTTTATTATATTGGGTTCTGAAAGATTTTTTACTATGTTTTAATTAATCGTATTTATTTTCCTGACGAAGATTCATATGTAATGAATTTTACTAAAATTTATACACGGAGAAAAGGCATTCTTTGGAGTAAAGAAAATCATTTTCATTCCAATAAATATTTTTTTCAATAGTGGCAAATAAATATCTATTTGATTTAAATGTATTTATATATTACTAACAAATAATTATTTTACAATAAAGAGCTTGTATATTTACTCTAAATAAATGTATTTGAAATAAAAAATATATGTTATTGAAATTTATTTATTAATATCAAAGAAACGTTTTTCTCCGTGTACAGTACTTTAAAATAAAGCTTTTCAATTTAATATTAATTACTTTTAAATAATTTTTTCTCTTATCGAATAAAAAATCATATTAATGAAACAAGTATCCAAAATATTATGCAACTATTTCTCCTATTGATTGCGTGAAAAGTATGGACCGTTTTATACGTGTAGCGTGAATCGTGATATGTGAGCATCGAATGTCAGATATAAATCGGAAGTTAAACGATCACTATGATAGTGTAATAAAACAGACCGAATGGTTGGTTGAGGGGGGGGTGAGGGGTGAGAAAAAGGGCTTTGTTTATTCGCGATATTCTATCCTATATATGTATGTGTATGTGACATTCAGTCAGTGTGTTGTGTATGTATGCAATATGGCTTTATTGGTTTCGTTCTGTTCGTGTCAATGGCACATTAACCAAGAAATATAATGCCAAACTCCATCACCAACCAACACGTACAGTGCTGGAACTAGCATAATTTTTTTTATATTTTCAAAAGGTCGACAAAAAGTAGGAATCAATAATTGATATTTAATATCAATAATATTGATAATATTTAACTTATATCAAATCAATAAGTAAATTAAAAGCATAAACGGAAAATGACTGCTGTGCGAAATGAGATTTTTACGTGGGGTATGTGGTGTAAATAGAAGAGATCGGGTACGAAATACGATTAGTGTATGATGAGTGTGAAATTCGAAAAAAATGTTGTAGCAAAAGTTGCCCCGTGTTAGAGTCAGTTAAGATGGTTCTCGGACATGTTGAGCGAAATAATAATAAAAAAAAATAATAAATATTTTACTTTAAAAAATATCTATAATATTTTTTTCTAAGAAATACAGTAACTAGAATAACTGACTTTGTTTTATTTACCTCATTCATATGTGGAAATAATCTCAAATATTTTTACCTTAAATTAGAATTTCATCAATCTTAAAAATTAGCTCATATAATATCGATATATCGTTATATCGATACGAGTATAACGATATATCGATAATTAAACATATTAATGTATTTTTGTGTTCAAAATTTCACTTTTTGCATTTTGCGGGCCGCTAGATACCTTACTCAACGAAAAAAAAAGTTTACCCATCTCTGTGATATAGATAAAACATACCTCTCTCCTAACCAGCTCGTAATAATACCGAGTAAGGTCAAAAAGTCTTCGGCTAGAATTTGCGTAGCCCCGTGTTTGTCTAAATAAAAAATTCGCAAGCATGATCCGCGATATAGTCGCCATGGTGTGGCGCTCAGCACGGGGGCCACCATACCGTTCGTCCATTGTTATTCTAATGGGGCGCACGCTCGTACTTAAATGTTTTCTCTCTCTCTCTCTCTCTCTCGATTCGATACAATTCCGATATATATATATATTTGGTATTCGATGTATTCAACGATTCGGATTTGTTGTGTTATGTTTCTCTGTTTGGGTTGTTGTGCAATACGGATACAATTCGATAGCACAATACGTTACGTACTATATAGAACATTCTTTACGTGTCTTATATTTTTTTTACTTTTTTTTTCAACAAACATTTACTTTCTATACATGTCTTATTTAACAACCAGCAGTAATATTATTTCAAGCTTATATTTTCAATTTAATAGGAAAAAATATTAATTCCAATATCAAGAAGGCTATGTAGTTAGTGGAAAAAGTTTGTGCCACACCCTTGTAAGTACATGGCGTGATCATGTATGTTTTTATCTGATTAGTAAATTAACTATGCATAAAAACAAATATTAATCAAAGATCTATTATTATCTATATTTATTTGAATGATTTTGATGATACACGTTTGCAGGTGGACGTCCGATGAGTAGTTGGGAGTGGTATGATTGAGAGTGTTTTTCATGAGCGAACGTTTCCAAGTAATAGGAATAAAAGAGCATGTATGAGAAGAATTATGAATGTGGATGAAGCGAAAGTTGCTTGTTTGGATAGGAATGTTTGGAAGCGACTAATTTCGGGATGATAAAAGGAGTTTGTGCCACACCCTTTTGGGTATATGGCGTGATTGTATATGTATGTATTTATTTTAAAGGGAAAATATTTTTTTGGTGGTATTAGCAAGCAAAGCACTTCTTCTCTTCTCTATTGTGCTATATATAATGTTTTTCTTCAAGCTATAAAATAATATTAATAGTATGTTATTATGTTGCCTATATAGAAAAATGACATTATATTACCAGTACAATAATGACATTATTATACTATATACACCAGTGGTGGCAGCGCCAAACATAACAGCAATTTGACAAATATTTTGCTTCACTCAAATTACTTGGCCTCAGCTTTGCCTCTCGGCGGTAAGCATCTAGGCTCAACACAATAAAGATCTCTTTCTGCCCCTTTGATTCATTTATATATACCGGGTGTATACTTGGTTTATGCAATATAGGAAAAACAATGTTATTTTTTTAACATCGCAATTCCTGCTTCCCCGTTAGTTTTAGAGAAAAAATATAAGAAACAAAAATTGTTTACAATTAAAAACTACATTATTTGCGCTTAAAATAATTGCGATATTGCGTCTCAGTAATTAATTATTAATTAAATAAATATTAACAGTTTTCGGCAATATCAGACAGCCATGGACAAAACGCGAATGTATTTTGTTTATAACTACATTTAAATGACAATACATTGACATTTGTGAACAAAATACATTCGCGTTTTGTCCATGGCTGTCTGATATTGCTGAAAACTGATAATATTTATTTAATTTATAATTAATTACTGAGACTAATATCACAATTATTTTAAGCGTAAATAATATAGTTTTTAATTGTAAATAATTTTTGTCTCTTATAATTTTTCTCTAAAACTAACGGGGAGGCAGGAATTACGATGTTAAAAAAATAACATTGTTTTTCCTATATTGCATAAACCAAGTATACACCCGGTATATATATATATATATATATATTATACTTTTATTTTTAATAAAAGAATATTTGTAGTAAGTATGTCTTAAAATATTTCAGATACATTTAGAGGAATTTCCCATACCAGCATGTGAAATATGGTATTAATATATACAAGGTGTAAACACGTCTTTATTCTCGAATATTTTCCGAATAAAAAAAATAGTTACACGGTAGTCGAGGCAGCCGAAGGGCAAAAGTATGTAACATGAGATTGAAGATATGTATATTCGCGTTCGCGTTCGCATCTCTTGGAAAGCAATCGTCAACATTCTCAGAATGATTCTATTCCGTAATATACATCTTGTTCTGAAACTATTTGTTTACGAATGCGTATATATGTATGTATTTTACACATCTGTATAATATATAAGGTCAATGAAATAAGAAATTTTACACCTTAATGCTGAGACATTATTCTTAGAGTTAGTTTTTTTATCATTTCTTCACACATCTACTAATTATTGTAATTTTTCAAATTGTAGCATATATTAATCATTTTTTTTTTCCAAATTTATTATTCAAAATATTCTTGACTTAGAAATTGAATTTGAAAATCTTACGGCCAATTTTATAATAAATATTTGAATTGAATAAATAAATAAAATAAATATCATTTCTATCTTTTTTTTCCTGATAAAAACATATGTTTAGTTCGTCGAAACGTCGATTTATTAATAAATATTCATACAAAACTAGAACCTGAAGCCGTTTTATTCTAATATAATAAATTTTGAAAAATTGTTAACTATGTTATTTTAACTAAAGTCAACATTAACAAAAAAAAAAAAATTATATCATTAAAAGTTTAAAAAAATCAACAAAAAAGTATCTGAACTCTTTATACTAAAATAAAACTATTTTAGGCTAAAGTTCTGTATTAATATTTATTTATAATCGACGTTTCGATGAACTCAACGTCCGTCTTCAGCAAGAAAAATGATTCAAATGACATTTCAATGTTCTGTTATTTACTGTCATTTTTCCTGCAGAAGACAAATGTAGACTTTGTCAAAACATCAATTATAAATAAATATTAATACAGAACTTTAAGCTAAAACAGTTTTATTTTAATATATTATCATGTATTTTATAGGAAAGTACAATTACGTACAAACGTTGCGCGAAAATAATGCAGCTATTATAATAACATAATTTAAATTTTTTTTCAAAGATAATAAATATATTTTGAAGAGTATCAAGTCTCTTAGCCGTTAGCGAATATTTAAAATTAACAAGTTTATTTCATTTCTAAATCGTTTGAGCGAACAACATTATCTTTACAAAAAAAAAAAAAACATTTGCAGACAGAACAATGGCCAGGAGTCAATAGCAGTCCAATAGCAGAAATATATACACATACAGACAAACAACACATTTGAGATAGTTTCAGGCCTCTATATACAAAATACAACGAAGAAGTATAGAGAGAGGATAGCAGAGAAAAGAAGAATAAAAATCGGTTTCGAGCAGGCCGGAGTTAATCGTGGCAGAATCTCGGAAGAATTTCTCTCGGTGAGTTCTGTGTTCGCGGGATTCGCGAGCATGTAATATGCGCCCCGGTCGGCCGGCCGCAGTGTTGCATACTGTTTCTCTCGCTTATCTGATGACTGGAAAAGCGTTCACATTAACGCGCTCCGGAACTTTCTGTACACGGCTGTTATAAACTCTGGGCGCTACACGCTTAGAGGTTCGGTTAGGTGCAATCGCAGAACAGAATTTCATGTTACACAACAGAATATTTCTATTATTTTGCACATAAATAATGTTTAGGTAATAGGTATACTAGAGCAATAATATTGGAATTATTTTATGATAAGCACACGAACAGTAAATATAATGAAATTTGTAATAGTTATATTATACTGGACAACAATTTTTAATTTCAAAATAATATTTTTGTTATTAATATAGTAAAAAACTATCAGAACACATTATATTAAAATAAAATTTACGTCTAGTAAAATTTGAAAATCATTTTAATTTTATTAAATTAACTATTTCTAAAATAAAAGAGCTTTAGATTGTAGTTTTGTATTAATATTTATTAATAACCGACGTTTCGACAAACTCAACGTACATTTTCATCAGGATAAAAAATAAAAATGAAATTCACAGTAAATAAACAGAACACAGATACTAATTACTAGGTAACAAAATAAGTAACTAGATCATATAATTTATGTATTTTTAATTAAGAGAAGCAATAGAAATTTATATAAAAAAAGATAACATCAATCAGTGTGACTAGTACAAGAGTGTCCAAACTTTTTGCCGCAAGAGCCAGATTGGGATTTAAATCCATTTGCGGCGGACTACGTGAATATGCCAATTAAAAAAGCTCATTATGACTAAAAGAGAATTGAATTTTAATTTTAATTGTTACTTAATTACAGATACACTAATACTAAACAGTCCACAGAATTCGAAAACTTTCGCGGGCCGGATAAAATCACCTGCCGGGCCGAATCTTTGCTTCCATTACTTAAAAATTTATAAATTTTATAATCTAATTACTAATTTGTTACCTAGTAACTTATATCTATGTTCCGTTATTTACTGTAAATGTCATTTGTATAATTTTCTCTGATAAAAACGACGTATTAATTATTTTACGTTAATTATTCCTAAAACAAGAATATTTACATACAAAACAAAATCATATGTTAAAAAAATAAAATATACTGTTCAGAACTTGATCATACGATAAAAATAATAAAATTAAAAAAATCTGTTTGAGTGATAAGCGTATGCCACGTTATTGAAAATAAAATATCGTAAAAGATATTTGCATGCGATAAAAACTCTACAAGTCCATAACATATACACCTCTATCAATAGTTATCACGTTATAACGTGTTAACATATATTACACAATGTCGAACAGATAGAAAACTAGTAGCAGTCGCTTATATATATATATATATATATATATATTTCGTATGGTAACATGTATGTAGCGTTAACGTTAACGTTAACATAAACGGTAAAATAAAATGAAGATATCACTGAATGATAGTCACACGCGTTGCGCTTTTGTTCTCGTTGTATACAAGATACGCACACTAGATATCAGTTGACTACTTGCATTGCAAATGCAATACGAGTATATTTCTAGAAAACATAAAATACAAATTGTTTTCTACCTGTTTTAATAGCTACCGCAAGAAATGCTAATGCTCTTTATATAATTATACTACTATTTTTATACATCAGAATTAAGTTCCTAATTGAATCATTGTTTTTTATTAATTTTCTTAATTTTTTTATTGAATTTTCTGAGCTGATATGCCGTGGTTGATCTATCCTCATCGCAGACATTTTTTCATACATCGTAAATGGCAAAAAAAAACCTAAACCAACCTACTAACCTAACCTACCCTAAATCGCCAATTACGTAAAAATACTGTATGTATAAATAGCCAATTGCGTATACATACCGTATGTATAAATTCTTTTTTTTAAACATATACCTACATTTTCTATAGATTACATTAATATAAAAATAATTAATATAATTTTGAAAATTATTATTAGGAGATTTTTTGGTTTCGCCTGAAAATTTCTTTATTATCTTTATTAATTTAACTTAAAGTGTAAGAATTAAATTAGATAATAATGAACAAATAAATAATGGCAAAATTTGAAGAAAATTATGGATAAAATTGATTATTCATATTAATTTCAAAAGTATAAAAATGATACAAATAAATATTAATACAGAACTTTAATCTAAAGCAGTTTTATTTTAATATAATAAGTTCTAAGAATTTACTATGTTACTAGAACTAAATAACATTTTTAAAACATCCCTTGAAATCCAAAAATAGTTTATTAATAACCAAAATTTATATACATCGTAAATGACAGTAAGGAATAATTAGGAAAGTTGGCCACATTTTTACGAGTATATCCGCATTACTAGAAAAAAAAGAAAAAAAAAACGAAAACTTTAATACCATCGAAACATCGTCTATAATAGTTTAATCTCCCCCTACCTCCAAGCTAACGCTAACCTATAAAAATATATAGTTCACTAGGTGAATAACAAACCACCAACGAAACCGAAATAAAGACAAAGACAAAACGATCAATATAGAACGAAGAAGAAGATGGAGAAACTCGGCAGGAGCAAACCTTAAACGAATGACGAAATGACTTGCCATCAAAAGTGTGCATATAACATACGTAATATATATATATATATATATATATATATATATATATATATATATATATATAATACTAGTCAGATATATTAAAGTATAGGTGAGCAAACATAAATGTATCCTTATCAGGTGGCTCCATCTTTGTCGTTCGCACTGGTTTAACCCTTAAACGACAAAAATAGAGAAGTAAATTTAAAATAGAACGGCTTTAGGAAGTAGTTCTGTATTAATATTTATTAATAATCAACATAATCAACGTACATCTTCATCAGGAAAAAATTACACAAATAACATTTACAATAAATAAACAAAACATGGAAACTAGTTACTAGACATAACAAATAATTTCAATAAAATCAGTTTCGAAAGTTCGGAAAAAAATATCATTCTTTTCATATTCTGTGTATACCTTGTAATATTTAATATTTCTGAAAAAGATTACATATTGAAATCTTTTTCTCAATTCTCAAACATGTCATTATGTTAAAAATAAAGTCATTTTATTTTATATATTAAGTTCCAATAGATTTATTTTTTGTGCTATGTTATGTCATTATATTATACAAAACTAAATGATTATTTTCGAAAAACAGTACTGGCGCTATTTGTCGGGAAAGGGTAAAATTGGTTTTGCGTGCAAGTGCGCATGAGCAAGAGTGCACGTATAGGGAAACGCAACGCAACGGTCGTCTGGAAGTTTGTCTGGACGTCGGCTGCACACGGGAACCGGTTTTGCAGGACGACAGGGTGGTGGCGTTACGACGTGAGGTAGGGTAAAAGACGTCGCTCGTAAACACCAGGATAACGTAACGACGTCCGTTCCCAAGCGACACACACACAGCCGTTCGGCTCTCTCCTGGGTTATCTCTAGACGTTTTAGTCCTATGCAGTTTTCGCCAGGACCGAATCCCGGATTTTAGAGATTATATATATTAAATACAGTCATTATAAATATGTAAATATGGAAAATAACTATCAAGAATTTAAAAATAACTTTTGGTTTAAGTTATGTATCATTTTTAATTTATATTCGATGTTTCGATATATTGAGCGTATAGAAAAAAATACACAAATGACATAAATAATAAAAAAAAGTAGGTATATAGAAATAAATTACTAGATAACAAAATACAAAGTAACTAGATTGCAAAACTTTATTATCTGTTAATTAAAGAAAGCTTTTGTTTTAATCGAATGAGTTCTGAAAGATTTTTTACTATATTAATAATTAGCAAATTCAAGCAGTACAAAAATTATTATTTAAAATAATTTCAATGTACAGTAAATTCGTTTATCAATGAAATTATACGTATGTGTATAAACCCATGTAAGTTTTGTGCTCTAATTTTTACACTATTAACTATTACAAACATTATGTAATATTATATTACCAATGGCATGAAAAAGTACATATATATATATATGTAATATTACAGTTTTTTTTAGTAGTGTCTTTTGGTAAATTTAAAGAATTTCAGTAAATTTGCTGTCGGGAATTTTCCATAATATAAAATTTGTTTAGTATTATTTGTAAGATGTATTTTGAAATGAATGAATTCCACTTAAAATATTTTATTAGTATTATTACACAAAATATGTACTAATTGAAAGTCTCATTATTTTCATGAATTATTACAGATATTAATATGCAAGCTACAATTTTGCATAATTTAAGAAGTTTTATCAACAATATATAATTCTACAAGTATGTGACGCAATTTGCAGAAATTAAACAATCTTATATAGTTATTACTTACTTTATGTAATTAATATGAATTATGTAAAAATTACAGAATTTTGAGTTAGAAATTTTTTATAGTAAAATTTTTCTACTATTTTTCTGTAATTTCTCCAATTTTTATTACAGTGCAGTTTCAGAAAAAAATAGTGTAAATAGTTAACTCTGACTTATATAAAAAATACATCTATTTCACAAAATGATTCCCCAGTATCTACTTTAAAAATCGAATATATATATATATATATATATATATATATATATAATTTCTAATATTCTATTTAGAATCCGACCCTGTGTTGATCTCATTTCAGCGCAGCGCGGGTGGGACGAATTGGGTACTAGTGGAAACTAGTGTGCCCAGTGAACGTACCTAATACGTTATATAAAGTCTTTGTTCCGTGATGCAGTGCGAAGGCGTCTTTATATCTTTGCCTTGCCTTGCTTCGACGCTATGCACATCCTAAATAAAGCCTTAACCACACTCACCCCCCACCTCCCCCCACACTACCTCTTCCAGCATCAAATGCGACATTATGATATGAACGTGGACACATCTCATCTCATCGCATCGCATCTCATCTCAGAGGCTCCTAGTTTCATCCCGCCTCAGAGGAACTTTATACATCTATTGCCACTATTCTATACAGGAATAGATAGGTATATGTTTTGGAAGTTACCTATACCTCTCTATTTGATTTGATTCATGCCAACCGAAATCTTACTGACTTGCTTATTATGGCCGATGTATTTATGGGTTTGCATTCTATATACAGGGTGTAACAGAATAACTATTCCTAATTTTAACTGGAGTATCCTGGGCTCAGAATATGAAGATTTAATGCAAATCACTGAGATAAAATGTGGCTCCTTACTGAGCTACAGGGTGTTTTATATAAAAATTTAAAAACTATTTTTGGCCAGTACTTGGCAGGAAATGTAGGTACTGTACACCATACTAAATTATGTTAAATTAATGTTTCTGGCTACTGCCAGTGGCGTACAACAGGGGCAAGTGAGAGGTTGATCTTTCCTAAATTCTACGCCACTGGCGGAATTGTCATTTTAGCACAATTTTTCGATTTTCCAATACTTGCTGTGTAAAAAACATACTCTTCCTTTGTAACGATAAAGTCACTGTTTTTCGAGATATTTAAAGTTAAACATAAGCTGCACCCTTGGGATTTTTTTAAAATTTGCTCAAAAAAATCTGAAAAAATTCAGTAAAATAGAGAAAAAAATTAGCTACATAATAACTAAGTAACTTTTTTTTCTAACTCATTCTGATTTGGCTGTAAAAATTATTGAAAATAAAAAAAAAAGGCAAAAAATATTAATTTTCAATAATTTTTTCAGTTAAACCAGAATGAGTTAGAGAAAAAGTTACTTAAATATTATGTAGCTAATTTTTTTTTCTATTTTACTAAATTTTTTCAGATTTTTTTTAACAAATTTTGAAAAAATCCCAAGGATGCAGCTTATGGTTAACTTTAAATATCTCGAAAAATAGTGACTTTATCGTTACAAAGGAAGGTTATGTTTTTTACACAGCAAGTATTGGAGAATCGAAAAATTGTGCTAAAATAACAATTCCGCCAGTGGCGTAGAATTTAGGAAGGATTAACCTCTCACTTGCCCCTGTTGTACGCCACTGGCAGTAGCCAGAAACATTAATTTAACATAATTTAGTATGGTGTACGGTACCTACATTTCCTGCCAAGTATAATAAGGATACGTCAAATAGTTTTAAAGTACTGGGCAAAAATCGTTTTTAAATTTTTATATAAAACATCCTGTAGCTCAGTAAGGAGCCACATTTTATCTCAGTGATTTGCATTAAATCTTCATATTCTGAGAACAGGATACTCCAGTTAAAATTAGGAATAGTTATTCTGTTACACCCTGTATATGGACACTAAACCCTGTTTTACTAGCAATTTGTCTATGCTATAAGCATAGATTTACAAGTTATATTAGATATGGACCAATACAGTGTTTTATTACTAAACAAACTATTATTTGTTTTATATGAAGGAAAAAAAGATATTCAATTAAGGACATTTCAAAACAAACAAAAGGCTATATTCAGACAGGTGGTGGGAATACAAAAAAGGATAATTTTACGTTCGATTTATTCGTTTAATACTACATATTTATAGTAACTAATTATTAGAAAAATTAGCTAATTTATGTACAATTAATAATTTAATAACAATTTTTGTATTCAGACAGAATTAACATATAAAAAATTAATCAAATATTAAATTGTCAATATTTTCTTTGTTTATTATTATTTTGATTTCCAAAAAATATATACGTTGTTAATTGTAATAAAGATTACTCATATTTTTTTTAAAATAAATTGTGTGTGAAATAAGAGAAAATCGAATTTTTCAAGGAAAATGTTAAAAATTATTTTTTACAAATAAACCACACATACAAAAATTCTGAAATTAATACATAAATACTATAGTAATAACAATTAGCAACATATAAATTTTTTGGAAATCAAAATAATAATAAACAAAGAAAATATTGACAATTAAATATTTGATTAATTTTTTTTATATGTTAATTCTGTCTGAATATAAAAATTGTTATTAAATTATTAATTGTACATAAATTAGCTAATTTTTCTAATAATTAGTTACCATAAATATGTAGTATTAAACGAATAAATCGAATGTAAAATTATTCATTTTTGGATTCCCACCACCTGTCTGAATATAGCCTTTTGTTTGCCTTGAAATGGCCTTAAAATGTGTTGAAATATTTATTATTAAACAAGCAAATACTATATAAGAGCGGTTTAAATCAGTGTAAAATTATCGAATTTTTTTTTACAATGTACAAAAAAATATGTGGAAACCAAATATATAAAAATATATTCTTTTAGTTATTCTTGTAATACTACAGTATTTTGTAAACGTAACAAATAGATGGGAAAAAGCGCGATAATAAAGACGCGTATTTTTCATCTGGTCATATTGAACATCTATATTTTTCACGCGCGAGGTTTATTTTTGTTGCGAATTGTCTGTTTAGTAGTGTGGGCTGTTGCACCATCTACACCGAGACTCACGCTCAATAAATAACGTGTGTGTGTGTATATATAGTAAATAGATGGCAGTTAAGAATGCTTCTGGTCTGGGGCCTGGGTCTGATCTCTAGCTTGGTACAGAGAGCAATACATACATTTCTTCTTGTGTTTCTTTCTCTCTGTGTGTGTGTGCTCTTCGTGATTTTTCACGAGCATGAACTGCATGCCTCCGTATGCTACAATCGTGCACAACTGCACATATTCGATACACACACACAGGATGGAAACACAGAAGCATAACAACACCAAGATGAAAAGAGAATGGTATCAGGGCACCCATATAACACCAGCTATCGTGGTAGGTAGACGGAGTTGAGGTACCCAAGATTTCTTTGCTTATAGGTTAGTTATCATATACGAACTACAAGTTACTGGACTGATACAAAATATATAGGCCCGTATATTCTCACCTCAGTTTTAAAAGTGATTTTTGTCAAAATTGCTTTTGACGTTTACTTAAAATTTACTGAAAATTAGATATAAAAAAATATAGCAAAAATACTATTCATATTTTTTGATAAGAGGTAGAAGTAAAAATTTATATTAAAGCAAAAAATAAAAGCATTTTTTCATAAATAAATGAGGTGGGAATACAAGACATAGTTTCTTCAAAAAAATTTCTTTCAGAAAAATTCAATTTATATTGAACATGGAATTATTAGTTACCACTTTAAAAGCTACTTATGTCAACCAATACACTGTAAAAATAAAACCCGAAGCAACTGATTTACACCAACTTAATATAGAAATTTATAGATATCACATTATATAAATATAAAATACGTATATTTCATGTAAGTTTATTTACTTTTTCGCTAAAATAACATATCAAATATGGTAAATTAATTACTGTACTTAAAACTACAAAATTATATTTTTTTTATCGAAAATTTATGGTTTCATTGAAATAATATGTAATTTTTTTTACTACGAATTTTATGCTAAAATGACAACTTTTACATATATTTCTTCTTTAATACATATAGAACACGTATATTTTATGAAAGTAATTACTTACTTTTTCAGTAAAAAAAAAAACAAAAATATATGGCAAATTAATTATTTTACTTAAAATTACAAAATTATATTATTTTTACAGAAAGTTTATGTAAACCATCGTTTTGCTGAAATAATGTGTAATTTTTTACTATGGTTTTTATGTACAATGACAACTTTTTTACAATAAATCAACGTATTAAAATTTAAAAAAAAAAACTAAAATTTCAAATCGAAATTTCAATATACTAAAATCAGAAATACAAATCAAATTCATAAATTTTATCAATATAATATGTTTAGTTGTCAACACAAATCAATAAGCAACTATTTGTGAAAACTTGTAAGTAACAATAGCTCGCGCGCATATAGTTTGATATTGGAGGGTTTCAGACTGCAAACTTCTTGTCCATCCCATGTAACTGGAGCAAATGCAACTGCTGCAAGTGAACTGAAGGAAGACAGATCGCATCTTCGGCATAAATCAATTCGGTAGAGCACGGAGCCGAGAGAGAGAGAGAGAGAGGCCAGCCAACGAGGCACCCAGAAGAGCAGCAGAAGGCAACGTGTGTTTTCTTATTCTCTCTCTCGCAATCTCTATTCTTCTTTCCCGCGTTCTTGCGCTTCGGTGCTCGCTGTTGTTGTGCTGTTGTTTTAACGTTCGGTGTCCCATCCCGCGCGCGATGCTCAGTTATTTCGTTGTGTCGTAACTACGATATGGTACGCAGTAGAGAATTGCACAACCCGCACAAGAAAACAAACGGTGAACGCTTTTCGTTACCTATAAAGCACGCGTGCGCACGATTTCTTCGTTCGTTGCATGTCACGCGTTTTGCCCGCCTGTGCCGACCTCTTTTTATATATTAAATACACATACACGGTAACCCCCCGTATAACGTACACCCATAGACATAAGACATAATAACTTACAAGTATAGTCATCGTGCTCTCTGCTGTGTAGTAAAGGTTTCTTCTTTCTCTACCTACCAAGTTGTGTTATACACAACATTATGTTCCCAATAATATGTGGTAGATGTACTTTATATTGTCATTATAACAGCACGACTATAGTAAAAATGGTTTTTGTCTTATTGGACAAAAAAAATCGTTTCTTTTTTTCGTTTAACGATAATTAAAATGATTTCAATTATCATATACAGTGTGTAAAGTAATGAGGTTTCCTATAGGAAAAAAATTTTTATTATGAGTTTTAGGGGAAAAACTTATTCTTTATAAAAAAAATTTGCTTCTATCAAAACTCCTTATAGTCAAAGTAAAATCCAGAAATCACTTAAGATAAGATCAAAAACTTGATATTATGTAGAGTTGTTAATTTTAAATATGACAAAGTCCGAATATTACATCAGTATCGTGTGTAAAAATGTTAAAAATATTTGTCATACAAGAGACTTACTTTTTAATTATTATTATTATTATTAATTTGCCAAAATATAATTATTATTATTATTAACAAGTAATCCATGGGTAACGCGATACTGATGTAACATTCGGACTTAGTCATATTTAAAATCAACAACTCGACATAATATCAAGTTTTTGATCTTATTGATTACTGGATTTTTCTTTGGCTATAAGGGGTTTCGATACAAGCAAATTTTTTTATAAAGAATAATTTTTTTTTCCTAAAACTCATATTAAAATTTTTTTCCCTATAGGAAACCTCATCACTCTACACACTGTATATATATATATATATATATATATATATATATATATATATATGTATGTATGTTTTACACTATAAAATAGTACATAAAAAACATAATTAAAAAGAAATATACATATTATTTCAGCAAAACGATGGTTTACAGAAATTTTCTATAATGTGAAAATCTTCCTTAAAATATCTGATATATTTTGTAAAAATACTAACGTCTATAAATTTACATATTAAAGTAGTGTAAATCTGTTGCCCTAGGTTTTTATGTAAAATTACAGATTGTTTTTTCACAGTGTGGCAACATATAAAAAAACGCAGTAAGTTAAAAAAATTAGGACATACCAAAAACAAGTGTAAATACTGAACTAAAAAAAAATTTTAATATACACTTACTATATATAAATATGAATAATAACAATAACATTAAAATAAAATATTCATAAAATAGAATACAAATAATATGAAAAAAACTCTTCCAAAGTTAGTTAACTATGGTGTTTATCACACAAATTTTCAATAAAAATTTTCAAGAACAGCCAAACTATTTCATATTCAAATACCACAAACTTGCACACAAAAAAAATTCGTAAATTCGAAAGTCCGTCCCTGCGTGTATGGCACGCGATGGTCCCAAACTATCAGCAAAAGAAACAAAAAAACATCAACAACAACAACAGAATAACAAGAGCGCGGTACGGCAGCAATTCTCATCGCTTGAATCCGGAGACTCCGGGGGCCCCCGCCGAGGGCAGAGCTCCCGCGTGCAATGCCGGGGATCAAATCGTTGGCTGGCCGCATTCTATGCAAATATATGCATACGGCGAGGACCGATGGATTTTTTTTGATCTCCATACACACACACTACACCATTTTGCCTGCCCGCGCTATTCTGCTGAACTTATAGGAAGACACAAAGAAAAAGAAGTAAAGAAAAGGAATGAAGAAGAGAGGAAAACAACAAATAAAATAAACAAATAAGATGGAAAAACTTTTTATGCATACCGAGATATCGTACAGTACGAGCTCCCGCGTACACACACACACGAACACACCGATTTATATGCAACGTTACGAGAAATAAATGCACACTGATTTTGTCTTCATTCTCATTTCTATTTTATTGCATTTCTATCCTCTTCTCTCCCGTTTTGGTTTTGTTGTCGTCATTTAACTAATTAGGTTTTTATCGCGAAATAAAACCGAGCACAACTAACAAAACTCTGATCTTATACGCTCATCCGAACAATTAATTGATTTGCCGAATAAATTAGGTTCGAAACAAAAATCTTTTCATTTCGTTCCTATGTTCTGCATATTTTTTTTAATTATTTAATAATCAAATAACTGTTACAAGAATTTAAAATCCAAAAAAAAAAATGGATAAGTAATCTATATCAGTTTAAACTATTATTTTTATAATACATAGCAAAAATAACTGACATTAAATTTTTATCATATCAGCCTTTTAAGAAATCATGCTTAATTATGTGATTAAAAAATTAAAGAGTAACTGTGCCAAAATTAACTAATAAACAAATTTCCTCTTATATGTTCCAAATAAATTTTTGTTTCTACACCGTAAAAAAAAAATTACAAAAAAATTTTACTGTAAAAAGTCTATAATTTGAGTTTACCATAAATATTCTATGTACTTTTCCATCCCGTTGGTAATATCATATTACATAATATTTGTAATAGTTTCAATATTATGTATTTTTAAACAATTATGTAAAATTATAGCAATTGATTAATTATATCTAGAAATACTTATGTGTCTCATGGTTTGTAGGTAAAATTACAATTTTTTTTTTTTTTTAGAGTTTTTTCTCATATAAATTTTACTATAAAAAGTCTATAATTTCAGTTTACCATAAATATTCTATGTACTTTTCCATCCCGTTGGTAATATCATATTACATAATGTTTGTAATAGTTCCAATATTATGTATTTTTAAACAATTATGTAAAATTATAGCAATTGATTAATTATACCAAGAAATACTAATGTGTCTCATGGTTTGTAGGTAAAATTACATAATTTTTTTAGAGTGTGTTTTTCTCATATATGGATAGTTTTTCTATTTTTTTGTTTTTAAATATTTTTACTGTATCTGATATCATAAAATGTACATAAACCATTATAAAGTAATTTTAAATAAAAGTCAACAGTATTTTTGTCAAAAAAAATCACTTTTATAAGTGAGATATAAGTAGAGAATACGGGCCAAAGAGTTGCCAATTTATATTGAAAAAACTTTTTGAACAAGTTGCGTGCGATGCGACGATATATTGATTGGCATCATCGGATACGTGCTTAAAAAGGATGCCGAGATATATAGACGAGATGAACGACCCCGAGACGAGACAAGACAAGACAAGTCAACGTTAGAGTCGAGAGAGAGAGAAAGAGAGAGAGAATGCGTGTGCGAGGGTGAGGTCAGTGATAGGTGCACGACATAGCAAACCATAACCTAACCTAACCTAACCTTAGTTTAGCTCTCTGGCTAAAGCTAACGCAAGATAAATACCTATCTGATCTCTGTGCATGAACCCTCGATGAAGAGCCTACACTAAAAATGAACTTATTCAATTGCGGCAATGAAACGTTGACGACTCACGCACGCACTCAGCACGCACACGCATATGGATGTATGCTTACCACCCCCACGTTTGGAGGTGCCATACCTTGTTTTTAACAGTGATAGATTTAGGATTTATTCAAAGTTAATCTTAATTTTATTATTTTTCTCAATTTTTGTCAAATGTAACATTATTAAAATTTTATATGGTTGGAAACGGAATAAAAAGTACCAACAAAATCAATAATCAAAAATATAGGTTTCCATTTAAAAAAATTATCGCTTACTTCATAACTCAAAAACAAAAGACAATTTTTAAGTGACGATTACAGTAAAATATGTCTCATTTAAGATAAAAATTGACGTGTTCGAGGATTTTTTTCAAAAAGATTTATTGCGATAGTTCCAGACTTTACACTCGCACTGTATATATTTTTTCTATGTAAAAATATGTTATTTTTATGCAAATTGTAATAGCTCTGCTAAATAAATAATGATTATTATTATTATTATTAGAAATAAAATTGACTGATACCTACACTGTAAAAAAAAAAAGTAAAATTACAGAAAAATACTAGTAAAATTTTACTAAAAAAATTCGGTAATTTCATTTTACTATAATTATTCCGTATTTTCACCTCAAAATTCTGTAATTCTTACATTATTCTGTATTTCTACCTCAAAATTCTGTAATATTTAAAAAATTCATAATAATTACATAAAGTAAGTAAAAATGACTTAATATGTATGTAAAATTACTTACTTTCTGCAAATTGCATCACATACTTAATGTAGAATTACATATTGTTGGTAAAACTTCCTATATTATGTAAAATTACAGTTTGCATATTAATATCTGTAATAATACATCAGTATAATGAGACTTATTGTTAGTACATATTTTATGTAATAATGCTAATAAAATATTTTAAGTGTAATTATTAATGTTCTTATTAATTCTTCTGAGATTAATCTCCATTGTATGGGTGCAATATTGAAGTTATTATTTTAATTATCGATTATCGATTATTCTATAGAATATTTTTTTACAATATAAACATTATGCATATTTTGTATTATAATTTATATTGCATATAAACGTACCTATAAGGTTTTTATAAAATATAAAATTTTAAATATAAAAGTTTATAATTTTTCTGTATTACAATGTAAAACAGGCAGTTTAAAAACGCAATTTTAAATTTACATGCAACTTTTAAAAGGGTTCCGAAATTTTACAGAATAATTTGGTAAAAACATTCCTTTAATATGACGCTAGCCAATCGGAACAGTGATAAGCTACTAGTTGAATCCTGTCTGTTTAGCCCACCCAGAATGTGAATTACTTTAGTTTAATGTTAGTTTATTTGTAGCAGTGAAGAAGTGTAGATGTACGCATGCATATTATAGTTGAAATCACCGGTATAATTAATATATCAGTTCACATAAAGTTTATAAGTTTATATTTATATAAGGTTTATGATTTTTACTAATGAATACTAATAATATATTTGTGTTTTTGTGTAGGTTATTGCAAATTCCAGGCGTCTGTAACATTTACCAAGAAAATGTAAGTAAATTGTTTATAATTTAATAATTAAATATTTTTAGAAAGATACATAACAGTTTATTTATATTAAAATAATTAACGTAGCGTTTTTTATTTGTAGATAACTTTATCCAGAAGAAGGATCGAAATCTTCGTCAGGAATGAAAACGATGTCTGTCTTGAATAGGGTACTAACCTTAATTAGAAAGCTGAATAATTATTCGTAAGAATAACAATATTTTTGTTCAGAGATTTAAATGACTGAATGTTTTTTTTTTTAATTCATTTTATATATTTTTTTTTATAATGTTACGATAAATAATTCATATTATATAACACATATACGAGGGCCACTATTTATGTATTGAGAACTGGCAACACTGGTATTGCCAGGTGAAATCTGAAGTTGCCGTCGTAAAGTTTGACATTTTTGAGGTTATAGGTATTCAGAACGTTTTGACGTGCCAGTACTATTTGTGTTTTCTGAAGTGTTTACAATTTCATCTCAGCCAAAATATGGAATTAACTCGCGAAAATTTTCGAGCTATGATTTATTATGACTTTCGACGTGGTCTAACTCAAGAACAATGCATCAATCAACTGAATTCAACTTTTGGGGATGAATCGCCATCCATAGCCACTGTATATCGCTGGTATACTGAATTCAAACGTGGACGTAGTTCGCTCACGGACGAAGTTAAAGAAGGTCGTCCAAAATCGGTCGTTGTGCCGGCAAATATCGATGCTGTGCGAAAACTAATTGAAGAAGATCGTCATGTGACATATCAAGAAATCGAGAGATGTTTAAGCATTAGTATGACCAGCATACATAAGATTTTGCACGAACATTTGTGTGTTCGGAAGCTGTGTGCGCGTTGGATTCCACATTTATTGACAGATGCGCAAAAACGAGCTCGTGTGGATTGGTGCCGTAAAATGATTTCAAAATACAAGTGTGGTGCATCCAAAGCGGTATACAACATCGTCACAGGTGATGAGTCGTGGATTTATGCATATGAGCCAGAAAGAAAAGGTCAGTCGGCAGTTTGGGTGTTTCAATGTGAAGCAAAGCCAACAAAAGTTGTTCGTTCTCGAAGCGTTAAAAAGCAAATGGTGGCGTTTTTCTTCACGAAAACTGGTCCTGTGGCAACTGTGGCTCTCGAAAATCAAAAGACCGTTAATTCAGAGTGGTATACGACCATTTGTTTGCCTGAAGTTTTCGGTAAATTGAGAGAAACCAACCCAAACCGACGAATCGTTTTGCATCATGACAATGCGAGCTCACACACATCACATGCAACAAACGAGTATTTGGACACACAAAAGATCGAATTGATGGGTCATCCGCCTTACAGCCCTGACTTGGCACCCAATGACTTCTGCGTGTTTCCGGTAATTAAAGATAAACTGCGTGGACAACGATTTTCATCGCCCGAAGAAGCGGTTGAGGGCTTCAAAACGCATGTTCTAGCGCTACAATTTTCTTCCTGGACAAAGTGCTTTGAAGACTGGTTCAATCGAATGCAAAAGTGTATCGATCTTAAAGGCGATTATTTTGAAAAACAATAAAAGTATTTTTCATCAAATTCATTTGTTTATTCTTTCTATTCTCAATACATAAATAGTTGCCCTCGTATTACTATACAAATTTTGTAAACTATACGTATATTTTTTGTTTTTTGTATATAGCATTTTTTTTTTGCTAATAAACTATATATATTATTATTATTCAATGTTTATTAATTCCTGCTTCATTTGAAAATACATCCTTTATGTAAATTTACAAATGTATGTAATTTTACCAACAATAATATTACAGAACTAAATAAATATTACCTATTTATGGAAAATTCCCGACAGCAAATTTACTGAAGTTCTGTAAATTTACTAAAAGAGATTTTACTAAAAAACTGTAATATTACATACATATGTATTTTTACATACCGTTGGTAATATCATATTACACAACGTTTGTAAAAGTACCGACATTATGTATTTTTAAACAATTATGTAAAATTACAGTTGTTCGGTAATAATACCTACAAATGCTGGGCATCATAGTGTCTCATACTTTGTAGGTAAAATTACATAAAAAAATTTTACAGTGTATCCTGTATATTTCAAAAGAGTATATATGTATATCTATATATGTTTGTATGTAGTAGTGAGTCAATGTAAATTATAGCGCCCACCTACATACACGCGTATTTTTCTGATCTTTAAAGAAGAAGAAGAAGAGAAAACAATAAGATGCCATCCGACCCACCATACTACAATACTCCATGATGACAAATCATTCTGATATTGATAGTGATTAATATGACATAATAACTCATTGTTTATTATATGTATGTACTATTATCAGTACATTACATTTTATTACATTATTTGAGATAAATAAAAAAAATACGTATTTACAATTCTTCAACTGCTAAGATTGTTTTCTTTCACGAAAGAACGCCAAATAATCTATTTACTTATTTTGTTTCCTAGTAACTCGTTTCTACGTTGTAAAAAAAATTAAAAAAAAAAATTACAAACCATGATACAATATGATACCCAACTAATTCTACCGTAATTTTATCATAATTGTTTAAAAATACATAATATCAGAACTATTACAAACATTATATGTAATATGATATTATCAACGAAATGGAAAAGTACATAATATGTACTTTTCCATTTCGTAATTTTGTAAAATTCGTAAAATTGTAATATTACATACATATTATGTATGTAATATTACAATTTTTTTAATTAAGTCTCTTTTAGTAAATTTATAAACCTTTAGTAAATTTGCTGTTAGGAATTTTCCACAAATAGCTAAAATTTGTTTAGTTGTGTAATATTATTGTTGGTATAAGTAATTATATACATTTCTAAATTTACAAAAAATTACATTAATATGCAAGCTGTAATTTTTACATAATTTAAGAAGTTATACCAATAAATATGTGATGCAATTTTGCAGAAAGTAAGCAATTTTGTGATTATTATAAATTATGTACAAAATTACAGAATTTGAGATAGAAATACAGAATATTTATAGTAAACTAAAATTACCGATTTTTTTATAGTAAAATTTTACTATTATTTTACTGTATTTTTTCTATTTTTTTACAGTGTATATTTTCCTGATAAAGACATACGTTGAGCGCGTAAAATACATCAATTATTAATATAAAACTACAACCTAAAGCTCTTTCATTTTAATTTATCACAAAAATCATTTCAGGAAAAAATCCGTCTCTGTTCGCACTAGAACAGTTTTCCGATAGCTTTACGATAGAACCGTGACCGGTGTTGTATTGTATTTGGAGGGGGGGGGGGGGGTGGCCTCCGCCCCCGAACACAGCGACCGAGAGAACCGGTCAGTCTGTGTCCAAATCACACAGTCACAATGCCCTCCGATATACAGGTCAGATGCAGAACGTCAAACAGCAGTGTGTGGCATTGCGAGTGCCGCTCGTCCGCCTCCGAGTTATAGAAATCAGGAATCAGAGCCCCGGTCATTCCAGTGTATATGTATATGGTGGCAGCAGCGCAACCTAACGAACCAGACACGGCGGACACATCTAGCGCGCGACCAAATGTCACAGTCAAAACCGTCACACACAGATGTGCGACTATAGCTGATGATAATCGTACGCTAATACATCGATAGGTATATGCATGGATACTGAAGTCAAATGAATGTGCAAGAGAGAGGGAGAGAGAGAGAGAGAGAGGAGAGAGGTGTTTTATAAAATATTAGAGACTATATGAGGCGTACAGATGCAAAACTCACTACTCGACAAAAGTTGAAAAAATGAGATTTTGTGCGATTTGGACGTAGATTTTTCCAAGGAAAAAGTTAGAAGCAAAACTTGTTATTTAAATAAGTATTGTCATCTAGTAACAAGATTTTATCATCAAAATACAATTACACCCAACTATAACAGTTTTTTGCAAATATCTTAGAACATAAAATTTGCTAAATAGTGAGTTTTGCATCTATACGACTCATATGTGGTGTCCACCGAAAAATATTTTTATATACAAGTATATAAAATTGGATTTGTCGTGATATATAAAACATTTCCAACCCTAATATTTTCAGGATATTTAAAGCTAATTAAATGCTTTTTTTTTTCTTGTAAAAATCAGCTTCATCAACCTAGAAGAAAGAATTTTTGAAGATAACCATTTTTCTTAAAAATAGCCGAGCTGCATCGTTGTGTCAAACGGCTCGAAAATGTTTACATTTTTTAAAATACTTCTTCATTCTTTAAAGTTTTGTATTTGAATACTATTTTATTTTAGTAAACGAACGACGGTCATAATTACAAATTGTCATAAATTGACAATTTTTAAGAAAAAAATCTTATCTTATTTATAGCTTTTTTTCTAGGTTGATGAAAAAAGCTAATATTGCAGAAAAAATAGTCCCAAAAATCGTCTTAAATTACCTGAAAAGATTTCAATAAATAATTTGTTTCAAAGACATAATTATGAAATGTCAAAACTCGGCTATTTTTAATGAAAATGGTTATCTTCAAAAATTCATAACTTTCTTCTAGGTTGATGAAATAAGCTGATTTTTGCAAAAAAACAAAACAGCATTTAATTAGCTTTGAATATTCTGAAAATATTAAGGTTGGAAATTTTTTGATCCAAAGAAATTTGTTGAAAAATAAGAAAGCAACAAACTACTTTCAACACACGAAAATTTTTATCTTTATATATATTAATAAAGTGATCATCCCACTACCTATGCACAATATTACATGTATTTTAGGTGCATAAAACAAGTGCATTCATTAACTATATATATATATAGTAAAAATAAAACAAAACAGGCAATCTGCATCGCATTCAACCCCTTTTAACATTAGCCCTTCTTCATACATCTACCCAATAACCACAATATAAACGATAACGTGCTCATTATTGTCATAGTAACCAACCCATCCAACACATAGGTAAATAGAAAACAAAAACAAAACAGCATCACTGGTCGAGGCACAAAACAAAAACGAAAAAGAAAAACAACAGACAAAAGAGCAGCACAACGAGACACACACACAGAGGCCGTAACCACAGAGCCTCGAAGTTCCGCTGCACTGATTTTCCGCGTCTCGGATCGCGTTCGGGCCTAACCAGGTGTACCAAGCGACGAATATGCATAATATATATATATATATATACACGTACCCTAGATTCTATCGCATCGTGTCCAATATGACAAGCTTTCGTTGTTTTGGTTTTTTTTATATATATAATTCCGTATTATAGTTTGGTATAGATGAGTTAATATAAGCAACGACAGCAGAGTCAATATACATGGTCAGTACTGGATTTAGATATAAGCTAACTAAGCATGTGCTTACTACCATTTATTGCATTTTTTTAAAAAAGTCATAGGCCCGTATTCTCACCTCATTTATAAAAGTGATTTTTGCCAAAAGCACCATCAATATATACATTACATTCAGTTGGGGCATCATAATGTCTCATGGTTTGTAGATAAAATTACATATATTTTTTAGAGTGTAGTAGTGGTTTCAAAGCGAAAATCCGTCTATGTCTCTATTTGGTTTGTATAATAGAGAGTGCAGTATTTATAATAGCGCTCAGTATATCTCAAGAATAACAGTGTAGTGTGTGTGTGTGTGTGTGTGTACTATGTTGGCGTGTAAGTTGAGTGCACGGAGCACATCACGACTTGCCCTCCACGATTACGGAAAAATGCGTGCATTCGCTCCACTCTCCTCCTACTACTTAGTTTTCACGATCTTTATTTTACTTTACTCGACCACGGACACGAAAACACCGAACGAAGGATTATTCGCGCAGATGCTACAACTGTTATTCGCTTGTTTTCATTTTTTTTTTGTTTTGATTTTAATATTCTTATTACTGGAAACTGAATCCGAATAAATTTCGATAGTATATGTCATTTGGAGTAGAATGCTTATTTTATGTTTTTGTCGTGATAAAAAAATATTTAGTCGTGTATTATACAGTGTGTAAAGTGATGAGGTTTCCTATAGCGAAAAAATTTTAATATGAGTTTTAGGAGAAAAACTTATTCTTCATAAAAAAAAACTTGCTTCTATCAAAACCCCTTATTGTCAAAGAAAAATCAAGTAATCACTTAAGATAAGATCAAAAACTTGATATTATGTCGAGTTGTTGATTTTAAATTTGACTAATTGTAAGTCCGAATGTTACATCAGTATCGTGTTATCCATGGATTACTTGTTAATAATAATAATAATTATATTTTGGCAAATTAATAATAATAATAGTAATTAAAAAGTAAGTTTCATACATGACAAATATTTTTAACATTTTTCACACGATACTGATGTAATATTCAGAGTTAGTCATATTTAAAATCAACAACTCGACATAATATCAAGTTTTTGACCTCATCTTAAGTGATTACTGGATTTTTCTTTGACTATTAGGGGTTTTGATAGAAGCAAAAATTTTTATAAAAAATAGGTTTTTCTCCTAAAACTCATTTTAAAATTTTTTCCCTATAGGAAATCTCATCACTTTACACACTGTATTTTTCTGACATGAATTATACTAATTTCGTCGCGAATAATAACATTCTTATGCGAAAAAAATATCATCTTTCTAAAATTATTAGAAAAAAACAAAGCTTATTTTAATATCACTAAACAAATCTATGATTTTTATAGTTTTGTTAAAAAAAATGATGTACGCCACTGTCTGTGTATGTGTGTGTGTGTTAGTGTCCGAGATGGTTCGTCATTCTTTTTCCGCGAGGAAACGTCTCTCGCGATACACGTGAAATTGTTCAATCGAGCGTGGCTTAGTGCATTCAATTTAATGCGTGTTATTTCCTCAATATTTACCATCTACCGCACTCTGCCCCCCACCCCCCCCCCCCACCCCAACACAGACAATTCGATTCTGATCAAAGATCGCCAGCACTATTATATTATAGTATATACACCGTACATAAATTCATATCGGAACGGAGAATAATAACAAATTCGTTTTTCCGCCATCACGCATATTATCAAATCATAAACAAATCATTTGAATTATTTATATATTGTACTATTAATCGTATTATTTTTTGTGTTAAATTTTTTGAAAATTATGAATAGAAAAATTTCTAATAAATATTCTATTTTGGTAAAGCATTTTGTCCCAGTGTACATTCAAGTACACATGTCAATATGTCAGCATGTATTCATGCAAAGATATTTTAATTTTGCAGCTTTAAAATCTCGTTAAATTTCCGTTCCTAGCTAGTACATCAAACTCACGACGTAATTATATCAAACTCTTCTGAACATAATTAACTATAGTATTTATTGCAAATAATCGCCGCCTTAACTATCAGTTTAAAATAATAGAAAAATAAAATCAACTTACCAAAGTAGATCTTCAGTTGTTCTTGGTACAGTCATTCGATTCTGCAAAAAGAAATATCAAATTTAGCAAATATTTCTAAAAAAAGAATCCAAACAATATTTTTAACATTTTTCACACGATACTGATGTAACTTAGTCGGACTTAGTCATATTTAAAATCAACAACTCGACATAATATCAAGTTTTTGATCTTGGATTTTTCTTTGACTATAAGAGGTTTTGATACAAGCAATTTTTTTTAAAAAGAATAAGTTTTTCTCCTAAAACTCATATTAAATTTTTTTCCCCTATAGGAAACCTCATCACTTTACACACTGTATACAAACATCTTTTTTCTACTCCTAGCACCATAATATACTAATCATTTAATAAAAATGATATATCAGTTTGCTCGCAAACACATCTACATTATTTTCTCAATTAAATTCAATTGCTTTTCCAATAAATAAAGTCGGGCTGCCGGAAAAAAAATCCCACCTCGGTGTAGGTGTCCATCCTCCTACATACGATACGCGATGCATCTTGCACTCTCAGCCACAGCCACCTCCAACTCTAACCACATATGTCACCGCACACGTCGCCGTCGATCCCCCCCCCCCGTTCGAAGACTTAGTGGTCATCCCGATGCGCTAACGGACTTCCAAGAACCCAGAGGTGGTGATAGTGACAGTAGCACCAGACAGAGCAGCGTACTCTCTATACCTAGTGTCACTTCTTTACGTCTACACATCATGGACTTGTCACTAATAAATCGCTAACGTTCACACATATCCTAACCAACAACGCTTGAATACAGGGTGGTCAGAAAGATGCTGTATCATTGTGCATAGATTGTAATTACATTATCGTAGATTTTTTTTTACCTATTACAAAGATTGATTGATGTGTACAGTTATATAAGTTTAGAAATTATTTTCTTTAAATTTTTTTTAAATAAAACAACAATTTGTTTACTAATTACCTAGTAACTTGTTACCATATTCTGTTTATTTACTGTAAATGCCAAAATACAGGGTGATTTATGACGTCGGGGAAAAACTACACCGGATGATTACTTGAGTAATATAAATAAAAAACTTCAAATAAACATATGTCCGAAAATGCTTTCTAACGGAACTGTAGCCGTTAGAAGTTTATTACATGTAACATTAATCGCGTTAGTATTATTTATTATATCAGGAAAAAAAACAAGTCATAAACTTTTGAATAATTGTGAAATAACTGATTGATTTTCTTACATTTTGTTTAAACACTAGTAAACCAATTTACTAGTTATGACTTACTACGTCCCGACAAAATTTGTCTTCGATTTTTAATTATTATAAATTGTTTATTATATATTTATTTATGTGTGTACAAAAATTTATAACTAATTGGTTAACTAGTATTTAAACAAAATCAATCAGTAATTTTACAATTATTCAGAAGTTTATAACTTGTTTTTTTTTTCTTCCCTGATATAATAAATAAGGCTAACGCGATTGATGTTACATGCGTAATAAACTTCTAACGGCTACAGTTCCATTAGAAAGCATTTTCGGACATATGTTTATTTGAAGTTTTTTATTTAAATTATTCATAGGAATCATCCGGTATAGTTTTTCTCCGACGTCATATATCATACTAAAGTATTTTTTATTGCAATAAAAACAATTTAATATCTATCTATTTTTTTCCTGATAAAGACGCAAGTTCACTTCGTCGAAACGTTGATTTATTATTAAATTATTACAGAACTAGAACCTAAATCCGTTTTATTACAATTTATGCATCTATTTTTGTATCGTACACATCGAATCATTACCGAGATAAGCATCTGTAAAAAATATTCAACTAGTACATGCGCTGTAATTAAAGAAATTTCTATTTGTTTTGTCCGAGCAAACAGTGCAGTGTCCACGTGTGGTAATGTTTAAGACATAATAGCCATTCATTTGCATTTCGGAAGGGTGTCGTGAATTGCTTAGGTGTGTGCTGTGTTCTTGTCTGCGGTGGCTAGACGACCGTGAATCAGGTTTGGTGAGAAACGCGACCTACCGCAATATGATCCGTGACCTACTGCGTATCCAACCCCCACACATAAACATTCGCCACAGGATAGCACAGTTATGTAGAGTGATTAACAAGGGCGGATCCAGCAACAAATGTTAGGGGGGGTAATAAAAAATTTCACAAATATTTTATATTCATTTATTTATTATAATAAACTTGTAAAAATATAAACAATTTAATTTTATATTGTTGTCTTTGGACGAAATAGAAATCGACTATAATATAACAAATTAATAATTTAAAAGATAGAGATATACATATTATAAAACAAAATATAACGCATAACACATGCTCAAATTCTCTGCTGCTTCGAGTATAATTAATTGAAAAATATATAAAAAAACAATAAAAGTAAATATACCTTTTTATAATATAAGACCAAATATTAATAAACTTATTCTAAAAACTCTTGTTACAAAACTAGCAAAATAATCAAAATTTATAACAATAAATCTAATTTTCGATTTTTATCTTTGGCAAAAGAATCAATTATCGTCTCAATATTTATATTTGCATCTCTATGCACATGTAGAAGAGCCAATCCTTGCAAACGCTCCTGGCCCATTGTCGTCCTTAACCATGTTTTTAATCGTTTTAAAGCCGAAAAACTTCGTTCACCGGAAGCGACACTTACAGGTAGAGTACACAGTATTTGCAAAATGATTTTTATAGTTGGATACATTTCTTTATCGCATTCATTATGGGCTTGAAGAGCACTATCGGGTATATTTTTTCCATTTTCACTAGCTTTTTTCCATTTTAAGAGCCAAAAATTGATTTCGGATGTCAGAATCATTTTTTGAACATTAATGTCGAAATCTGATTCTATATCAATACCCTTAATATATGCCATGATATTAATAATGGCGGATTTAATTTCTTCTTTCGTCTTTTTCAATAAATTAATAGGAACCGCTATATTTAGGTCAAAAATAAGTGATGGATCTCTAAAATCTATCACCTTTTTATAGAAAAAAATTATTACTCCAGCAAGATAATCTAATTGGTCAATTTTCCACAGAGAGGTGGGTGGAGTGACCAGACTTAAAGAGTATCAAAGAACAAGCGAAAATAAATAAACATTTCCCAAAGCAATAAAACTTTAGGCTGTTGTGACAAAATGCATATTTTTGAATACTTATAATTGAATCTGAAGCAGTCTCCTGTTTGCGACTACTATTTAAATAATATAATTTTTCTGAAGATTCCCAGCAATAGTTAACTATACTCAATAGAGAAATACATAATTGCGCAAAACAGAGGAAATTGTTTCCAGATGTGTCACTTTTATTGGTGACACAATAGCAGATACCTAGCTGACAAACAAGCTAGCAAAAAAGGTCTGGCGTCTGGCAAATTTATGGCAGGGTTCTAGGGTTCTACAGCCGAATGAATGTCGGCAAAGAAATAACAAAATAAAGTTAAATTTTACGATATTTTTACATAACGATTCAAAATAATTCTATTATGACAATTTGACAATACGTGAAGCATTATTATAAAATTCAAAAAAAAAAAACATTATAGATACATTTAGATTTCAAAACATATTTATTTATTTTTTAATTTAATTAGCTTTTTATATACATATTTTAATAATCTTAGAATTCTTAGGGGGGGTAGTTACACCCTTTACCCCCCCTATAGATCCGCCAGTGGTGATTAATATAATACTAAGGGTTAGTTGGATAAAACATTGTCAACTATATACGATTAAATTCTAAACTGTCTTCAAAACGCGTCAATTTACTACTGTTTTATTGCATGATTAATTGTGGTTCCTTTGACATTTTAATCATGTTATTAACTGGCAATATGTTTAACAACTTTTTATGCAATCATGGCTAAATATATTCAATATAATTTATTGATACGAGAATATTAATAATAAAATATTATCATCAGAAAAAACAAGATACAAATGAACATGAAAACAAGTTACTAGGTAACAAAATAAGTAACTAGATCATGAAATTTATAAACTTGTAATTAAAGGAAGCCATTTTATTTTTATTTTTTATTGTAAATGT
Source organism: Clivina fossor (assembly GCA_963966155.1). Lineage (NCBI taxonomy): Eukaryota > Metazoa > Arthropoda > Insecta > Coleoptera > Carabidae > Clivina > Clivina fossor. Next base: position 33,289,614 of record OZ014554.1, on the reverse strand, counting down.
CTTTTCCGAAAGTCGAGACCTAGCTAAATCGCTTCCTCGCAACCACATTTTATCAAAATTATTAAGAGCCGTTTTCAAGATAAAATTTATACATACACACAAATAAATGTACAATAATTGTTCGTTTAATATATTATAAGACAAATTATCTTATCGCTTAGAAAAATCGCGAATTAGGAGTTACCATGGTAACAAAATAGCAATTAAAAACAACAAAAATTACAGTTACTAAAATAGAAATGAAAATATCAATATCAAATAACAGTCACAACATAAGATAAAAAAAATTTAAATATTTTTTTATAAAAAAGTGAATAGTTGTAAAATATATTTTATGACTTTCAATGTCCTCATCATCCCGAAATCAGTCGCCTCCAAACATTCCTATCCAGCACAAGCAACTTTCGCTTCATCCACATTCATAATTTCTCCTCTCATACATGCTCCTGTTACATGTGCCTTCGTAGAGCCCTAATAAATTTACTAAACCTTTAAGACTAGGATTACCACCTCTCCGGTTTTCACCCGGAGTCTCCGGTTTTTATCCGGAGTTTCCGGTTTTCACCCGGAGTCTCCGGTCTCCGGGTTATTTGTTGTAATCTCCGGATTAAACTGAATTTAGATGTAGTCATATAGATTTAAGTTAAAAATTATTCAGTGATCAGTGATAAATTTATAGTCAAATCAAAATATTATTTAGTTTAATGTATAAGCGTTCGAACAAATTTGAAAATTTTATTATTGTATTCAAATTAAAACGTTTTTATATTTAAAAATAGTAGTTTTAATGTACTGAATTTTCTAAACCCCCTGGGTCATCAAAATCTCCGGATCAGTTGAAATAAAAAGGTGATCGCCCTATTTTAGACATTGCACAGTTTATCTTAATTTCCATGAATCTTAAAATTTTTATAAACTCAGATGCTTTCGTAAAAACATTATGCTTTATTTATTTATATTAATTTTCAATAAATATTTAATAAAACAAAATTTACATATACTAATATAAATTAAAAACCTACATTTAGTTTAAATAAAATAGGACATAAAAATTAAAGACATATTTTATTTAATTCTTATAAATTCATCAAACTATATGTGTAATAACCAAATCTTGTACAAAATATTCTATTAATAAATTAGATTTTTCTTAAACATAACCACAATTTTGCAAGTTTTTAAAAACTATTAATAATTAAGTAAAATATAAAACATTACGAAAATATATATTATTACCTGTAATAAATATATCCTAACACTGCATTTCTTTTAAAATTAATCCATTAACATTAATTTTAAAAGCATTTCTTGAATTAATATATTATCAATATAAACAAAACATTTGACAACTTAACTTCAACATGTAAACATTATGGGGATATGTCAAAACAATAATAAAATAACAATGCAAAACAAATTTATACTTACAAATAGTGTAACTGCAGCAATACAAAGGCATTTTATATATTAATCAAATTTAAACATTCAATAAATTGCACACAAATAATAATAAATATAGAACAGTTTTCTGTCGTTTGTATACCGCTGCTAATTCGAAGTACAAATGACAGTCGTGTGTGAAGCTTGACACGGTCAAGTACCACTCGCGTCATCTATTCACAAATAAATGTTTTAAATTGAAATTAATTATAATTATATAATTAATTATAATAAATACATAATTTATTGCAAAACTTATAATATTATAGTAATAATTATTATTAAACAAACATTATATAATAAGAAAAATAAAATTAAACATCTTTATTGATACAAGTGGTGACACCTATGTTGAAATGTTAACACTACAATAAATCTGAAAGTGACAGTAGATAACCAAAAAAATATTTATTTTTATAAATATTTCCTAAATAATAACCGGAATTAAAATTATTTATGTAAGTACTTTTATTTTAATTACTAAATATTATTATATCTTCTATAATATTGGATTTTAAACACGTTTTTAACAATTGCTTTAGTAAAATAAAAATAAAACAGTGACATTAAATAAATAAATAATTAATATTATAATTATTATATCATATAGATTTTATTTTATTTGTAGCTGTATATTTTATTTTAGATCAATATAAATATATATAAATAATTATGGGAGGTTGGCGATTAGAAGTTGCTCGTATGGCTATGTATATGTCATTTCCAGTTATATTATTTCACTATTTTAATCAACCGCAATATTTTGAAGATTGGGTAACATCTATACGAAGAGAATTATATCCACCAGAAAATAAAGAACAAAAAGAAATGCTACAGAATGCGATTAGACAACTTCAAGAAAAACATGATAAAAAAATGATAGAAGCATTCGAAGAGTCCGAAAGAAATAAAAATCAATTATAATTACGCTAGTTATTGTTATATTTTTAGTTGTATTAAATATTTATAATAAATTTTAAAATGTAAAATTGTTCGATTATTTTTCTTGATACTTTTAATAAAAAATAAATATATATAATAAGTAATATATTTATATATTTTTTAATATTATGTTATATAATTAAAGATATGATTTAAATTATATTTTTAATAAAAGTATAAAATTTTCTACGTTAAATTTCACCATTGTAAACATGGTTTTAATGACAGACTTTCAGCCTGCCATGATGGCGTGCGATGGTCTAGGTATAGATTTTTGTTTGTGACTAACAATTTTAATATTACATTGTTATCCATGAAGCTGGATTGTTTACGTAATTCTTAAAAATAATTCTAGTTTAAACAATGAGTTGCTGTATAATCAGCTAGTACTATGTAAGTTACAAAACATTTTCAGATAATAAATCTTTTAATGACAAAAAATGATGTCAAACAGGAATATGTAAATATTTATCTCAGTTTACGATGATTATAATTTAATACGCTATTATTAAAATATTTATATACCTTGTATGAGTTAGTAAATTATAATATACGTAGCAGAAATATATTTATATAATTATCTTTCAACAGATACTTCTCCCAAGCCAAGTATAAGAAAATCTTAGATAAATTATACAATTGAATCAACATCCAACAGCCAAAATGGATGAAAATATAGCGTGTCCAGTTTGTACACTGTACCTCCGACCAGGTATAACCCTAGAGAATCATTTAGCGAGTCATCCAAAGCAGAAAGTAATCGAAGCATTGATAAAAGTCACACAACTTGGACCGCAAAATGTGGAAAAACTTACGAATAATGGTTGTTCACCGTGTACACCAGATATCAATGCATTTCCCCAGATGATGCAGAACATGAGTCCAACCAATTTGGGCTCGAACATGAGCATGAATCATCAAATGCCCACAAATCATTCGTTTATCTATCAGCAATTCATGAGCAGTTCCGGAACGCAACCAATCCTGAATGTCAATCCAATGAATCAACAATTTGTGGCCGTGCCCACGGTGTTTAATCCGCAGATGGTATGTTCACCGTATATTTTCCAACAACAACAACAAGTGCAAATTGTTTCTGCGACTACAATGCCACCGCTAATTCCCCGGCCCCATCTCGAGCTGATTCCATCGCCCGGCCCCGCAATCTGTGCAGCAGCCGAATCATCGGACGACTTAACCGATCCGCTCTGTACATCGGCTGATAAATCTAGTGCGATTAACGATAAAGAACACTTATCCCTAAATGTTAATGTAAATAGTAGTAATAAGGTAGATTTAATTATTAATAAACCGAAATCTTTATTAATTGATGCCAATAATGGATGTTCCACGATTGAAAATGAAAATAACAACACAGTTGCGCATGATTTAATTATAGAACAAGAAACGGATAACATGATATCAGTGTCGGTCCGTGATGGTAGCGTTTCGCCCATTATTTGTAATGATGATGAAAAAATTTCTTCGAATTTAGATGACGAGAATGAAGACTTAAATAAAGCATGCCAAACTTCTCAAAATATAATTAAAGATATACAAAGTATAAACGAGGATAATATGAACGTTGTACTAATAACAGAAGATATAGATGAATTTAATAATCATGACGAAGAACAAAAAACTGATCATGAAATAATTTCCAAAACTGAAATCATTGACCAACCAGAGGAAATTACGTATGTGGCTTCTGGCAGTGGTTTACAGAATGATAATGTAACTATTCTAGAAATGGGTGATATGAATTTTATTTTACCGAACGATTTTATGCCCAATGGACAGTCAGTTATTTCACGAGTTGATGATATAGAATGTTTAAATGAAGCGAACCGTCATGATAGGCCCCAGGTATTGATGAATATCGGCGAGGAAGGCAATAAATTATTAAACGTTGAAGAAGATCAGTACATTTTAGGTGAAACTGATTTCGATACAAAGAAATATGTCGAGGAAAAATTCGACGATGAAGGATTGTCGCGGGAGAGTTTAAATATTCGTGCGGATGAAAGAATGCCGCCGAGAGGTGAACTGTCCGAACAGGAAAGTAATGGAGCGAGTGAAGTTGGATGGGGAAGTCGTATATATCAAGAGGGAAGTTCTGGTATGTCAACTTCTTACGATTTGCTAGCACGTGAAAGCTGGGAAGCGTCCGATTGTTCCGATTCAGAAATACCGCCATTACAAAGTCGTATTCCACCATCGATTAATTATAATAGCAACGAAAATGAGCCGGAAGAACCAGAAGAGGACAAGAAAATCACATTGTTTAATTTCAGTTGCTCAACTTGTGGAGCGAGATTCCGATGTCCGAAAGAACGTCGCGTACATCAAACTAAAGAGCATGCATCACCCTCAAATTCAGGCGTTCGAAAACCGAAGAAACGAGTTATTGGACCGAAAAGTCGAAAAAATAAATCGATTCCAAAGAATATTACGATTAAAAACGAGAACGATACGGACAATAATAATGAGGAGATGCAAAACAAGGAGATTAAAGTTAAAAAGGAACCGGTTTTATGTAATACTTGCGGTGTTCTAGTACCACATATGCGTGCACTGAGCGCTCATTGTAAAACCGAACATAATATCGAACCGGATCGCACATGTAAAATATGTAGCCTAGTCTTCCCAAATAATGCGTATAAGGAACATCTGCGAACGAATCATCCCCAGGTCTGCAATATGTGTGGTAAAACCTTTCTTAGCGCCAGCACGTTACGTCTGCATCTGAATCGGCATTTAGGTATTCGTCCGTACAAATGCGAAGTGTGTTCGAAGGCATTCTTTACCAAACAGAAATTGGAGGAACATACCAATATTCACACGGGCCGAGCACCCATTAAATGTACTATGTGTGACGAAACATTTCGGAGGCACTCGAATCTAGTACAACACCGCAATCGTTATCATTCGCCCGTTAAGAAACTTATCCGTGATTATATTTGCTTTTGCGGCGAAATATTCACGTCGAAAAGCAAATTCGATTGGCATAAGGAAGTACACGAAGCAAAACCGAAATCGTGTATATACTGCTATGAGAAATTTGTACATCGGGCGAGTTTAACACGCCATATTCGTCGTGCGCATAATCAACGCTACGTGCCCGATTTGAATCGAGAATTCGAAAATATCGAATGTAAAATCTGTAAAGGTGTTTATTTGAAGGGAAGCTTAGAGGCGCACCTGCAAACGCATAGCGGTAAGAAACAGCACGTCTGTCCCATATGTCACAAAGAATTTACGACCAAATGGAATCTGAAATTACACAAATGGACGCACGCATCACCCGCGGCAAAACCGTACAAATGCGATCAGTGCAATAGTGCTTTTATAAGAGAAACTGATTACAAATCGCATATGAACTCGCATCGCAGTATTCGACCCTATACATGCAATTATTGCGGCTGTAAATTTATACGGAAATATAATTGCATCAGGCATGTGAGGGAGCATGAAGAAGGCAAGTCGTTTACGTGCGATGTTTGTAAAAAAACGTTCCATCGTTCGTATTATCTTAAAGAACATATGCGGGTGCATAGCGGAGCGAGACCATTTGCGTGTCACATCTGTGGTAAGACTTCGACCACCAAATCGAACCACAACAAACACATGAAAATACATCATGCACGGGAACCTGTCATGACGGAGGGTTAAGATTTTATAAAGTGTGTAAATAATTATGTTTTTTATCATATTTTATTTCGAATTTTTACATATTTTTATATTTAATTTATATATAATACATAACTCGCACTATATTTTATTTGTTTTATTAAGACATGTGTGTGTGTCATAATATTTATTATTATTTGTGGCTCGACTATTTGAGTGCAATTTTATCGAAAATACAAAATGGTAGTTAGGGTTTAAATCTACAATTTCTTTAAATGTATGCATTTACATTTATTGTTCTTTTTGTGATATATTTGAATAAAAACTTATGTAATATATAGATAATTATTTAAAATAAATACATTAAAAAATTTACCTTTACCAGTGTAGTACTTCCAAAGTTTTTAATAAATTTTCTGTATTCCTCCTGAAATCTGTATTATGGTCTGGTGTAGTGCCCCAAATGTCCAGTAAAACTAACCAAACACTTTCAAAATTTACCATTGCCAAAGATTTATAGCAGACTATTACCGTTTCCTATTTTACATTAGAAAAAAATTAATATTTTAGTATTGAACATTTAAACTTAACTTACTTGCAATGGCAATGGTTGCTTCCTACTCAGATAAGGCAATATAGCTTTTAAAATTTTATCTAAATCGTCTACTGACATATCCAGATCATTTACTAATTGTGGGAGACCATTTAATAGACTTAATTGTAATTTATAATCCTGCGTATACCGATATGCTGAGCCTTTATCTTTCAAATAACTTTTCTCTGATAAGGTTTTTAACACAGAACATATCTGTGGAAGAACTTCCCTGAAAATATAATTTTTTTTAAAAAATAAGCTTTTAAATAAAAAATACGAGTTATACTTGGAAGTTCTAGATCTGATAAAATCTTTTGAGTATTTTGCTAAAATACATAACAAATCGAAACTTTTATTTATAATTAACGAATCGTTAATTTCAGTGAATCTATCAACGAAAGGTGACCAAATTAAATGAACTATAGGTAGTAATTCATCTTCCCAACGATTAATAATTTCAATTCCATCTTTTAATATACTTAAAACTAATATTTTACGATCACGATCTTTGTTCGGTAAGAAATTTAAACTTCTTTTTAACACCGCTACGGTAAGTTGTATATTTTCTGGTACTTCAGGTTTATCAGAATCTACCAAAAAAATAAATAAATCAAAATATAGTATTTGTAAGTTGTCTGTATTTATTATATATTACTATCATCAACATTAAGTTCTTCATCAATTTCATCTTTGGATTTTTCTAAATCTTCTTTAAACATTTCGTCTGCTGATTGACTCATTATATCATCTTGGAAATTTATTATTTCTCCATACATTGCATGTAAAAAATCCATATTTTTCTTATACTCTTTCAAAATAGTAATTATTTTATTTTCATCGGTTGAATGTATCTCAAACCATCGTTTTAAATTTTGTACAAATGAACAAAATACTGATAAAAATGCTGTGAGATTATGTTCGTGAAATTTATCGCATGAATATAAAAGTACCTATTTATAAAAAAATACCGACAATATTATATTTTATTTCTTTTCATTTGTAAAAAAATGATTTACCTCATTTATAATATTCATAATTGATGGTAAAACATCAATAGTACTATATTTCATAACAACATTAAGTACATTTAAGACTCCGGTATTTAATTCGAATCTTTTCAGTCTTTTAGTGACATGAAACGAAAAATAATCTGTATTTTTAACAATTAAATCTGTTACGCTATCATAATCACATGCTTTTGATATTTTTAATAAAGTTGATAATCCAGCTATACTTAATAATGGTTGTGCACTACCTAAATGTAATTATTAAAAATTATTAAATGTGTGTATAAAATATGCAAAATTAATAATAATATAAACCTGCTCGTTCCAAAATAATATACAATGTTTTCAATAAGAATGTTTTATACTTGACGCCAAGCGCTTCAGACATATTTCCTAATCCTTCAAGCAATAAACACATTTGCACAATATTGGTTTGCATTTCGGTTAAATTTAGTTCTGTATTATCCGTTGATAAATGCCAGTTTTCTTCTTCTGTATATAATTTCAAAATGTTGTTTATGGAATGGAAACGCGTTTCCATATCTTCAACTTTTACTGTTAAGAAAAAATTACAAACAAGTCAAATTTTTTGGAATATTCTTCCATATTTTGAATAATTTCCGTTAAGAAAATTATTAAAATAAATTTTACAGCATAATAAGTATTGTACAGAATTCTATAATTTTTATTTTAAGGGTTCGTTTCAGTTTAACGAGTGTTCAAAATATGAAAAATATTGTTGTGTTCGCTAATAGTTTAAAAAAAATACAAGTAGAAAGTAGTTGTATATAACTTTGTTAAACTTACCTGAAATAATTTCATTTATCAAAAATACGACTTCATTTTTATGTTCATAATCATTAGTAAATATATCGCATAAATAATCGATAATTATTTCATTTGCATTGGATTCGGAAAGTAACGTAAGCGCTGTTTGAACTTTTAAAAATAACGATTTATCTTCGATATATTTAAAATGTTTCCAACTAGTTAAATTTATTGAAATTGATTCAAAATCTATTTTACAAAAGATTAAAAATGCTATTAGTTTTAATATAATTGAAGATGATAATTTTCAATTACCTCGAATTGCGTATTCTTCAAATAAAGTAATATTTATTTTCTCCAATTGCGATATTATAATTAATGAATTGATAAGTCTTTTAAGCTGTTCTGCTGATTGTAAAATTGTCATTAAATTTGTTTTTAATGATCGCAAGTATCCAACGAAAAGATTTAAAACAGATAACTGCTGCTGGACATCTATTTATATTTATATATTTATATATTTTTAAAATTATTTTCCTAAAAATACAGATAACTTACCAGTTGCATATATTATTCTAGGAAGTTTTGTAACTAGATTGAAGAAATTTTCAGAAAGAATTTCCATAAGTACAATATTTGAACAATACTGAGACGTAGAATTTAAAACAACACTACAATATGTAGATACTTCATCATTTTCATCTTCGGATAATGCAATTAATATTTCTAAACAATAACTTAGACAGTTTTCTAAATTTCTACAAACAAAATAAATCGATTTTTAAAAAATAATTAATTAATTCAAAGACTTTTATCTACCGTGGACATGAAAATAAAATTTCTCGGCAAAACTTGCCCAACTCCAAACGAACTTTTTCGTGATAATGAGATTGTAAAGGCATTAAAGTTTCAATCATTTTCTTCAAATTGTTTCCTGTTTCTTCGATCCATTCTGGCGATTTGGTTTCCGTTTGAAAACGTTTTATGATTTCATCGGATTTTCTATTATCTTCAGTTTTTTCAACAATATTTGAAGTTAATTCAACTGCAGATAATTTAAATATTATTTCGTCCTCGTTTAACTTAATCTCATCTTGCATATGTAATAAAATAATACGTTTTATTGCCTTTATTGCTAACTAAAATTAAAATCGTTAATAGTTTTTTAAATATATACATGTTAATTATGATCAATAATTACAGAAGTTATTTTATGTCCCTGTTTATCATCGTCTATCGCTACATTTCGTAATGCTTTTGTTACACCTGGCAAAAAGAATAATGTTGCATCGGCCACTTGCTTTCGTAAAACTATATCGGAATTATCGGCATCATCATGTACATAAAATATTGTCATTAAACATTCTATAGCGCACAATCTTTAACAAAATAATAACAATAAAAATGTATAACTGCTAATAAAACACAGTCCGACAAATTTTAAACTCGGTTCTCTGTATGTTTAACAGCTTTGTTTTGCTCTAAAACGAAGGAAAATTAATGACTTAATGATCCTGATTTGTTTTTGCCATTAAGGTTCTTTTTTTCGATTTTATACTTTAGTATGTTTCCGATGATCAATAAAGGATCTCTCCAGTCTGAAAAAAAACAATTTTGCTATTTTCGAACGTTTCTAGGTTGGAGAGACCTTTTATTGATAATCGGAAGCAAACTTAAAGTGTAAAATCGAAAAAAGAACCTAAAATGGCAAAAATAAATCAGGATCATTAGGACCATTGATTTTCCGTTGTTTTAGAGCAAAACTAAAGCACATAGAGAGAACCGAGTTACAAAAAATCGTGTCAATCGCTTACCGTAATTCGCGCATTTTTTCATTTTGTGCAATTTGTAGACATAAAAATATACATTGTGGAAAATAAAAACTGTTAGTTTTTGTATACAATTCAGTTAAATTATCTAGTGATAACTGCTTAAATATAATATTTAAACAATTTATTGTACTTAATTTTAATTCTTCGTCTGCGAAGGAATCTGAAAATCAATTTTTTTTATAAAATTCTATAGCATTTTAATATTAAAAAAATTATAGGATACATACGTATACTAGATGTTCGACTATCAAAAACTTGTTTCGTAATTGAAATACATAATTGTAAAAATAACTTAATTTTATTTAATTTAATAATTCGTAAAACACAAGCTAACGTATCTACTAGAGCTTGTTTCAAATTGCTTTGGTAACTAAAATTTAATGCAAATATAAATTATAGAAAAACAATTCATAACTACAATATAAAACCTTTTATTTTCATTTAATAAGTTCACATATAATGGAAAAATTATATATTCATGTAATTGTTGAATACTGCTAGCAGAACAATCTTGAATCGCTTTTCGTAGTTCATTTAATTGTTCTATAGTAGGATCTTCAGTGATTTGATCACATAACGGTTTTAATTTAATAAAAGCCGCATTAATTCCAATATTCATGATGACACTGTTATAAATCTGCTTTAGAATTGTCAAAATCCAAAATAATAAACATAACCTATAAAATGGGCTTAGAAAAACAAATCATAATTTCAGGGTCAGGGCCAACTAGTTCCATACTAGTTCATACAAATTTGAACGAGATGGCGTTATTGTAGCCATATTGTATTGTATTGTAGCGCCATTGCGCATGCGTAAAGTTTGATAAAGTGAAATGAAAAATAACTAGTGATTCTTTTCCATCAGGAAAATTCTAGAATACTGATGCACGTTTTAAGTCAGGATACTCTATTCTAGAAATATCATTATTAATTGTGACAGCAACGTGCTGACAAAGTTTACGGGAATATTAAATTATATACAAGTCATTGAGGAAGTGCGTAAAATTTTTTGCATTATAATGTAAGTATTGATTAAAAATTTTAACGTAAAATATACTTACATAATTTTTTAATCAAATTACATCAATTGTCACGATTTGATGCTAATCTGTTTTCTTTGAATTAACTGTCATTTTATTTAGAAAATATTTTTGGTAATTAACGCATTTTTTCTTTTTAACTTAACAGCAATCAATCATGGTGAAAGAAACAAAGTTTTACGATATATTGGGTGTTAAACCTGGCAGCAGTCCGGAAGATTTAAAAAAAGCATATAGAAAATTAGCGCTGAAATACCATCCGGACAAGAATCCAAATGAAGGTGAACGATTTAAACAGATCTCTCAAGCATACGAAGTGCTTTCCGATCCGGAAAAGAAACGTATTTATGATCAAGGTGGTGAACAAGCGCTGAAAGAGGGTGGCGTTGGTGGTGGATTCCACAGTCCAATGGATCTGTTTGACATGTTCTTCGGAGGCGGTTTCGGGACCCGTTCACGTAGGGAACGTCGCGGCAAAGATGTTGTACATCAGTTGAGCGTATCATTGGAAGAACTATACAAGGGCACCGTACGTAAGCTGGCGTTGCAAAAAAATGTTATCTGTGATAAATGTGAGGGACGCGGTGGTAAAGTCGGTGCCGTAGAGCAGTGCACCACGTGCCGTGGTACTGGTATGCAAGTACAAATTCAACAATTAGGACCTGGCATTATACAGCAGGTGCAGTCGATGTGCAGTGATTGTCGCGGTTCCGGCGAACGCATTAATCCGAAAGATCGGTGCAAGCACTGTCAGGGACGGAAAACAATCAAAGATCGTAAAATCCTGGAGGTGCATATTGATGCTGGTATGAGCGATGGACAGAAGATCTTCTTTAACGGCGAAGGCGACCAAGAACCGGGCTTAGAGCCCGGCGATATCATCATCGTTTTAGATGAAAAAGAACACAGCTTATTCAAACGTTCCGTAAATGATCTATTCATACGAATGGAACTGCAACTCGTCGAAGCATTGTGCGGTTTCCAGAAGGTCATTCGAACGCTGGATGATCGCGATTTAGTTATAACTGCAATTCCAGGCGAAGTCACTCGACACGGTGAAGTCAAATATGTGGGCAATGAAGGAATGCCATTATATCAGAATTCGATGGAACGAGGTCGAATGTTAATTCAGTTTATAGTTAATTTTCCGAGTGAAATTCCACCGCATCTAATACCAGCTCTAGAAAGTTGTCTACCGCCGAGACAGGAAATTATGATTCCCGATACGGCTGAGGAATGCATATTGGTGCCTATGGATCCCGAACAGGAAGCTCGACGTAGACATCAGAAGAATGCGTACGATGAAGACGACGATCGACGAGGTCCAGGTGTTCAATGTGCAACTAGCTAAATTTTTACTTCTGACCGTGAAACAACCATACATAAAAAACTACTCAATGATACCAAGGTTGCTGATTAGTAGGTACACGTGCGTTTTAATTTGTCCAGTTCTACAAGTTTGTTTTTTTTTCATGACTTTGCTTATTCTTTTTATTAAATATTGATACGATTTTCGTAGCAATGGATTGAATTAAAATTGATGATAACCTATCACATGACTAAACGTATTTAATGAGTTAGGCGACTAATTAATTAATGTATTTAAATCAACTTCATATGTATTCCAATGAAAAACCACGTATTTATGCTATAGATGAAAAAACCGTAGTCTAATGACAGGATTAGTAACGCCCATTATTTTTAATCATTCTTTTTGTATCTAGGTTTGTGATTACAAAAATCTTAAGTGTGTTTAACTCGATTACATGATTTACAATATAAAAATCTATAATTATAAAAAAATGTACTCTGTTATTTTTCTCCTAAACTGTATCAACAAAGCTAAAAATAAAAAAATGTACTATTTATTTCAGTATTTCATTCTGGTTTTTGATAAATTAATTGTGCGAATAAATATGTAATTAAAAATAAAAAGTTTTTTATTTAAAAATAATCAATTTACATCGTCATTATAGCATATAGGTTTACTGTTAAAACTTTTAATTAGTCATTTATTTTCTATATAATTTTTAATATAAATATTTTCTACATAATTTATATAATTTTTAATATAAAAAATAAATTAAACAATTATTAAAACAAAAACGAATATACATTTTATAAAACAAAAGATTGCATCATTTTAAAAGGTTAGATTTTATTTTTGGTGTCTACCGCTAGATTACGTTACTAGTACCTCTTTTTGAAATATATTTTATTTTCAACAGAATTTATAATAATTTTTAATATAAGTAACAAATAAATTAAACAATTATTATAATAAAACAAAAACGAATATACATTTTATAAAACAAAAGAAATTGAACGATTTTAACAGGTTATATTTTAGTTTGACTGTCTACTGTTGGATGGTGTTACTAATACCTCTTGAATGGAAGAAACCGCAAAGACTTGTGGGACTTTTAGATGGGAACCATATTATATTTTTCCAGATATCATTTACGTATTACACAGCGGAGGGAAAGCTATATGGTGAATGGCATTTTCATTAGCTTTCGTCTTCGTTGTAATTTTTCAGTGTTTATAAACCCGTAATACGCACTGTGGATTTAAGTTTAAATGTGTTTTGTGCATTTCGTGCGCGATTTCTAGTGATATAAGTGTGTAAATAGTGCAGGTGTTGGGGGGTTAACTGTGTTGATGACATTGGATATAATCAAAACACCAGTTACGATCTTCGTCGGGGGCCGTATAGTGGCTTTATCTCTTGGTGTGATGTCAATTTGGAATATTTTTCAGTTTTCATATAATACGGATACGTCATGCAGGTAAAGGTTTTTACATATACAGCTGTTTCAAATAGACAGTGGCGCACTTAAATAAAGCATTTACACCCAGTCATAATTTTTATTGGTGGTTGTAAATAATCTTCTAACGAAAGTAAATAGCCCTGCTGCTGTAAATATACCCTTTAAATCCTTTATTTGAGAAATATTACCTGAAAATAATAATGGATCACTTTCGCTTGTTTTGTACTATTATTTTCGTATAAATATATTTACGATTATCTAATGCTTTTTATCGTATTAGAGATTTATAATTAATCTAAAATATGTATAATATAATTGAATTACATACATATTGTAGATTTTTTTTTAGTATTTGTATTAGATTTACAAGTTGCTTTTAGTTTTAATTATCAACTTTGATTTTATAAATAATATTCTATATTTTATTAAGTCAGTGTAAGAGGTTAGATTCTTTTTAGACTAATTTAAAATTATCTGATGTTCTTTTTTCTCAAACATGGTTTATGTGCAATCTAATTTGAACAAAAGAGGAAAATGTTTTTATTTATATTTTAATACCGGAAAGAATTATTTTGATTGAATATTGCATTAAAGTTGCTCTGCGAAAAATATGAACTTGATTTCTGTCACTTTTAATCTCAGATTAGAGGTTAGTTTAATTACATGAATTGTGTTAATGCCTTTAAAACTTATAATTACTAATTTGTTTTATTGATGTTCTAATTTTCAAGACTTGATCTTGACAAAAGAGATCACTTTTTGTCACATTCAATTTCAGATTAGTGGATATTTTCTGGAATATGTTTTAGTAAATTGATGATATTACTAATACCTAATTTGTTTCTGTTTTGTGTGTTGTAGACTTCGAGTGTAAGTGTGCCCGGTCTTGGCTCATCAGTGATGTGTTGGTACGATGGCTGGCAAACCTGATTTATCGGTGTCGCCGCAACAACAGACACCCGGTGTACAAAATGTCGTAGTCTACGTTTCCAATGATAATTTCGCTCAAGCGTACGCTGTTAATCAGCCACCGCAAGGCAATGTCACCGCTGCCTTCACCACGTCACAGCAGCCGGCGGGCCCGGCTCAGGGCGCTACGCCCATCTCGCAGCCGCACCAAAACGGCGGCCTCACCACCGTCTCAAAGGCCGCCACCATCTCCAAAGATAGTTTCTATCTCGGACAGGCGCCTCCAAACGGTGCTTTCTATCACCATCATCCATCACAACAAGTGCTGAACGTAAACAACTATGTGGAGAAGGATCTAGTGGGTTCCGAAACGTATATAGCGACCGATTCCGGTTTCGTAGCGGTGATGGGAGCTGAAGTGGGCGGTGGTGGTGGCGGTGGTCAGAGTGTCGCGTTTCCTCGGTGTGATTCTGTACGTTCCGATGCGGCGGAATCGAGTTGTTCGAGCTTAAGTTCGGCTTCGGCGGGTGAATCGCCCGGCGAAAGTGTGAACAATTCTGGTGCTGTAGCAGCACCGAGTGATCTGGTGATGTATCATAATGCTGGGAGTGACAATAGTGTTAGTGTACGACAGCAACAGCAGCAGCAGCAGATTGGGAATCTGGTGTTGACGATGGTGCCGCCTGTACAGGCGCAGCCACCAGGTGTATCGTTGTCGTTACCGGTGCAGGCTGCTGTTGCACCGCCCCCGGGGGCCATGCTTAATGTTCAGCAGCAGCAGACGCAGCCACAGCAGCAGCAACAGCCGATGCCGGCATCGGTCACTGTACCACTTGGATGGAAACGAATCGTCACCAATGGCCTCGTTATTTATATCAGGTATATTATTTATTTACTATATCTATTACATTATTTTTCTTGATATTAAACTGAATTGATATTTAGCTGTCTGAATTAGGACCCGCACTATTGACAATGTAAAAATCTTATGTTGAAAGAATCTATTACAATAAGTTATATAATGATTTTATTTTTTAGTATTTGTATTAATCTAATTTTATATTATTTATTTATTTTTTTTAATTTATATTTATATTTTGAACATGATCAATACAAAAAACATTTTTACAAACAGTCGTCAAAATATAAAGAAAAAATTTTGTTAATGTAAATGTAAAATTTATATTTATTTGTTGTTAATAAATGAGAGTTTAATTATGTTAATTTTGAAATTTCTTTAAATACAAAATTAAATTGAATCAAGATAATACAAATATGAGCCGTTTGTTTCAGTAAAAGTTTTAATGTTTATTTATTATGTTTTTTTTTTATATATTAAAAATCAGGTCGATTTTTCTATTGAAGATTTTTAAAAAATTAAAAAAAAAGATATTTTTAGAAACAGAGCCCATGGTAAATATACCGTGATTTTATTTTCAAAAATAATTTAAATAACGTGTTTTCCGTAGTTTGTATTTATTTTATACGATTATAATTCTCAATCATTTATATATTAAGAAAGCAATAATCTGAAAAAGAAAATACAACTCTCAAATACGACGACATGTATCCTAGGTAAAAAATCTTAATCCATATATCCTGGTTGTGCCTGGCAAAAGCAAACCGATATCTTTCGGGGATTAGTGGTATATTTCCAACTCTCAGCTGCTTTCTATTGTGACCACCTCATAAATTGTCCGTGTGTCAGTTTCCGAAACCTCTTGTCTCTCTGTTCTGAACCATAGTACTAATCTACAGAGCATAGTGCACCCCAAAACTCTGTATAGGAATTCAGGGTCTATTTTTTTCTTTTCATTTGGTTTTTACGAATTTTCTGCACGAAATTTACGAGATACTGTTGTTGTGTATGGCCAGTGGTAATTATAGTCTGGCTATTTTACTTTTTGACTTTAGGATTCTTTTGCCATTTGACGCGCTTTAGTTTACTTTACATGAAGGATATGAATTTACTGCTTGGTTTGTAGATAAAGTATAAAATGTGCGACTTTTTAAACACTAAGCCCTTTTGTTGTCGAGTATTTTTGGATTTTTAATGACCTTGGAAAAGGACAATAGTTCCATGTACCCCTTTTCATTAAAATTTGTATTTAGTTTTATTTAAAATTCTTTTGTTACGTATTGAATATTGTATTTGAAAATGAGTACATTTTTACCTGAATGTTTTGTTTAATTTTGCATCATATTTTGGAAGGACATTTTACACTATTTATTTTTTTTTTTAATACAAGGTTATATTTAAAAAAATTTTGTTACTTATTAAATATTGTATTTAAAATTTTTACAGAAATTGCTTAATTTTGCATTATATTTTAATACAAGAGGCTAAGTTTATTAATACACGTATAAATAAATAGATTACAATTTGACTTATGACATAATATACAGTTTGTTTTATGACATAATACAATTAAATAATTTTTATCTATTAGATAATTTTTATTTTCCGTTTATTGATAATAAATTAATTTATAAAATATATATACGAGTAAAATTCTGTTGTTTTATTTTTTATATCTGCTAAAAAGTTTTATCAGTTACGTATAAAACTAAATATTTATTTGCCGAAATTATTCATAAATAAATGAGTGTATATGAAACGTAATATTTTGCATTTCTGAATAATATCAGATTAATCATAAATATAGATACGTAATACCTATATATGGATTTCTCTGTCTTAAACCAAACATTGTATTGTGTTCTTCATCTATATAATTCACATATTTTGCTAATAATAAACAGAGATTAACTACCTACTCGAGAATAAATGCAAGTTAAGTTACTTTATTAATATTAACAAAATGAGAATAAGAAAATTACCAGGAAGAATTTTTAGAATATAAATCATTTTTGTAGTAAATTAGAGGTGACTTTGTTATAAAAATCTAATTGTCGAAGAGTTAATTGAATCGGAAATAATATCATCTCGAAGCTCCGAAGTGATGTTTGATGTATGCAAGTCAACGTGCACTAATTGCTACAAATTACTGGCGATTTGCTTTAAATTTGCACCAATTACTTTGCTTCGCTTTTAGACCAATTGCTACCACTCTCTATTCCCTCCACTCCCTCTACTCTTCTATTCATTTACTATGTACATATATGTTTACTTTAACTCTCCTATCTCTGGTAGCCGAACATTTACGTTTACGTTCAACTTCACTTACAACTTCTGTTTACGATTGCACGCTAACGTGTTTCGGATAATAAAGATGCACAACGCTAATTCGAAATTAACAATTTACGATCGAGTTTCCGAGTCGATTTAAAGGATAAAGAAAGATTTTTAATGTTTTCTTTTGTCTTTATTGGAATATTTCAGAGAAAAAAATAGGCGAAGTAACATTTTTTTTTGAAGTTTTAAGATAGCCAGCTCAATGTAAAATTGTTTAGAAACATAACAAGCTGAAATTTTAGTTTCTTTGTTTGATCTTTATGAAATATGCCAGAAATTATGTGTCTTTTATGTGCTATTTATGTGCCAAACTCACTGTGAGGGCACTGAGTTGAGTAAAATTTGGCTTTCATTAATTTAAAAAAAAAAAAACTGGCCCGTATTTTCACCTCACTTTTTCGTGAAAAAGTGCTTTTCTGAAAAATATTTTACTATGTTATAGATTTAAATGTTTATTTATAATAGAATATTGAATATATATATATATATATATATATATATATATATATATATATATATTATGAAATTATTTGAGATATTATTTACAAAGAAAAGGTTTTTTCAAATATGAATCAAATTAGAAACTTTCCGCTGGTCAAGTTCGCGAATTTAAATCTAGTTGGAGTTGCGATTGTTTAGTTGGTTGCGTAGGCGGTAGGTTTCATTTACACAGTATTATTATGAGAGAGAAAGAGAGAGAGAGAGAGAGAATAGATATACGTTAGCAATCAGTTTAGCAGTAAACTAGAACAAATTGTTGTTTAACGATGTTTGTACCCAATGATTTAATTTGGGGCCCCATCGTGTTACGATTACAATTTTATGTTAGTGTGTGTGTGTGTGTGTGTGTTTGTATTTTCTCTCTGTGTTTTGTTCTATTCAACTCAACGAATTTGCGTCATACTTTTTCTCATTTTTACATTTTTAAATACAGTTTTTTTTTATAGATCTGACTAGTTTCATATTGAACAAAAATTTTTTTTATTGAAATTTCATACAATGGTTTATGGAAACATTTGTTACCGGATTTTAAAAATAGAATATTCTGTTTTAATATTTTTTGTTGTAAAATTTCTAAATGTGAAAGTATATTATATAAATTTGGTATAATTAAAAAAATGTTATATTAAAAAAATAAATGTATTGAATATACAAGGAAATACAATAGTAGGACTAATTTATGTATATAAGGAATTAATTCATAATTCACAAAAAAAATAATGTGATTTTTTGATAAAATGGTTTTGTTTTTGAACGATTATTTGAAATAAACCTTTTTTTACTTTTGCAATGAAATTAACCATTTTCTACGTTACAATTTTTTTTCAAAGTGAATTAATTTTCTACATAATTTATTAAGAAATCTTTCTATGTATATAGCTACAAAATTTCTTATGAGATCTAAGAATTTTCATTTTAACAAACCGTTGTTTTTAACGAAAATGTTTCTGCGTACGGGCATTTTTTAGAATATTTTTTAAAACGTTTTAATTGAATTTCTCAAAATGAAGTAATTTGCAAATTGAATTCTTTTATTTAATTAATTGTTACCTATTAGATAAAATAGTAATGGTTCATATTCTCACCTAATTAAAAAAAAAATATAGTTATTTTTCTTGAAATATAAATAGTTCTTTTATTTCTGAAATTTTTGTGGTACATCTGATATAATAAAATTGAAATAAACTGTTTAGTAAATAATTTTAAATATATCCTAAAATTTTTTTTTAAAATAAAAATTACTTTTAAAAGTGAATTGGAAATTCTAAATTGTTATTTATAAAATCAAATGCAAAGAAATAGAACTATATAAACAGTATGTTTAATGAAATATATTTTGTTAGTTCATATACAATTATTTATATATTATCTACCCATTTAGTAAAGTCAGTTTAGTATTACACCCCTGTTCTTGTATGCTCTGTCTACTAATTCGAATGCTTTTGACTTCAACTTTCCAATTGGATGATTTTACGCCTGGATTCATCCCCTGGTAAGATCACCCTTCTACAATCAAACACTTTAACCCTTGCACATAAAACACGAAATAATTTAAATGCACAATTTAATTGGATAGCTTGATTTATTTATTTACATACATACACAATCACGCCATGTACCATGTACCCATATGGGTGTGGCACAAACTCTTTTCATCATCCCGAAATCAGTCGCCTCCAAACATTCCTATCCAAACAAGCAACTGTCGCTTCATCCAAATTCATGATATTTTATTTATTTATATTACGAAAAAATGCTGTTATAAAAAAAACACAACCCTGATACAAACTCATCGTTAATTTTGATGAAATTATAGATTTTCTGAAAAAACATTTCTTTAAAAACGTCCCAAATACTAGTTAAGCTAAAATCTTTAGATAATTGAACTAACTCTATAATCGTGAGTAATATAAGGATTATTACCTGTGCTACACTGGGGACTAGTAGTGTAGTATGAGGTAAATCTAATTAATTTCGTGAGGTTGAATGTCATTAGCGCACGACCGGAGGAAGGATTTACCCGGTGTGGGGGCTCGCTTGTCCATTGCCCGAGGAGGACATATTGACCATTCTTGACCGCAACATTAATTAATGGTTCGCGCTATGCTTCGGTTATGTTCACGTTACGTCATACAATGTATACAAGTGGTCGTTAACATTTATTTTTTAAATCTACGATCTGTATTCTCACCTCACGTTTTTATGAAAAAAATGCTTTTATTATTCATTTCAAAATAACTCTATAGCTTCTGTTTTTTTATGAAATATAAATATATATTTTTTTCTATTTTAAAGTGCTTAATAAATAATTTTAAGTAAATGTCAAAAGTACTTTTAGCAAGAATCACTTAACGTATTTTTGTGTTCTGTTTATTTTCTATAAATGTCATTTGTATCTTTTTTCTTCATTATTATTAAATATATGAAAACAGAACATTATTTTTTTACTAATAGGATAGACAGAATAGGTTTTTGTTTTAAGAAATATAAAAATTCTTCTAAACATATATAAAAAATTTATTTCAAAAACTTTTTAAATCTTAAATCAATAAAGTTCTTTTAAATTATGTATTCTTTATTTTTAAATAAAATATTATATTTTAGTGCTAGTACCATTGGTTAAGAATCACTGATCTACGTACAATATATGAGCCTATCGTGATCGTCTGACTATTACGTAAAATTTAATCATATTTTCTCTGCGTTGCTTTGCGTTTATGTTATGTTGTCATACCCGAATTAATCTTGTTAGTTAAAAATTCAATTTAACCAGCTTTTTTTTTTTAATTCGGCGTGTTTATTTTTCAAGATGAATAACGTATTTTGTTATTAACTGTGCATATATCAGATTGAATTAGTAGCAGATTTTATTAAAAATATATATGTTTATTAAATATTGACGATTTGATTTCATTTGGAAATTAATTTGTATGCGATAAGATTGAAAATGTATTGATGAAATTTTATTGAATCCGATGTGCTGTAATTTGTCAATATTTAATCTTTAAATTAATTTTATTCAATTTTCCAATTTTCTATTCTATGGCTGTATTTTCATTAGAGTAATTCTTTTCTTTCGTGTTATATAGATATTCTAGATTTAAACATTTATATCTATCCAGGCCCGTTGTCAGGATGAAAGAGAGAAAAATTGTGGAAAATTTAATATTGCATCTGTTGAAATTGATTAAATTTAATAATACTTTGAGAGTTTGTATCCATTAAATTTATAGAATTTTCTTATAAATAGAAAATTAATGAGAAATCTAAATATAAAACATTTTTTGAAAATAGTTTTTTTTAGGAAAATATTTAATAATATCTTTCTATAACATAGTAGAACTATTTCTTCTAGATTGACAGACCATAAATGGTCATACATCTAAACTATCCAAATAAATCTGATATTGCTCAATATGCGTTAGAGTATCTTCAATAACAGTAAAAAAATCATTCAGACCCATCAATATTAACAGTAGATTGATAACAGAAGCAATAGAAATTTATTATGAACAAGATTAGAAGTATATAGACCACTTTGATATTTCTCGGAAAGTTGACAACACTGTATTTTAATAATATTATAATTTATGTGGACACTAGGAGAAATTTTTCTGAAAATTTAATCAAAATCGAATAAATAATGTAGCCATAATAAATTTTTAAAAAAATTTTTTTTTTCTCGATAAATTGCATAATTTATTTAGGCGCTAGGGAAATCTTTTTTGAAAATTTGATTAAAATCGGTTAAATAAAGTGATCATAATAAATTTTTAAAATTTTTAGTAAATTAATAACATAACTAAACCTTAACCTAACCTACCCTAAGCCAACAGTGGCGCAGATGATAGAGTTTCGTGGCGCAAATGATATACCACTTTTGACGCAAATGACAACTCGACCTCTGTCCGCATCTGACACTCGGCCTAAGTACCTCCACTACCTGGGCTTGAACCGACCCTTGACTAGTAACTGATTTAAATCAAATTTGACAACCATTAATTACAAATTTATAAATTTTATGATCTAGTTATTTATTTTGTTACCTAGTAACTTATTTCTATGTTCTGTTTATTTACTGTAAATGTCAATTATATTAGTTTTTCTGATGAAGACTGCCGTTGAGTTCGTTAAGTATGTTAAAACGCGTAGATTTAACAAAAAAAATTATCCTATTTATAATAGCTGAAATAGATTAGATGAATTATTAAGGAGGTAGTGTTGGCAACTCTGATATATATGCTCATATCGACTTAAGTAATCTGATTAAACCGCGCTGCAACACAAGAATAGTATACTTTTAACGGTTACATTAGGTAATATGATACGATACAAGAGATTATCTTTGTGTTTTTTTTTTGTATACCGTTTCGGCTTTCATCGTTCCTCTATCTCTAATATATTATGTAACATATACATACATATTGTGTTTGCCATGTTTTGAAAAAACTAAACACGGAGCTTCTTATTATAATCGATTCAATTTAGTGAAAATGTTTTTCAACAGACTTAACAAAAGAAAAATGTTTAAATAAATTGGTTGTCTTATAAATGTTGATGAAAATGTAAATAATTTGTTGTTAAAACAACAAAAATTTAATAAATTGATTTTGCTCTAACAAAAGTGTTACATACAAAATATTCATATTTATTTTATATAATAATAAAGACTAAAAAACTATAGGAGAAATTCTATAGTATAAATTGAATGTGTGAAAGAGTTCGCAGATAAAAAAAAAACGCAAGGAAAATGATTGGCACAAATCGTTTTTATTTTCTGCACACGTAACCAAAAGCAAATCAAACAAACCAATTCCGCTTTGAGAAAGTTTTTCTCTTATTTGGATCATCGCCCCGAATGAGAATGAGAGATCTATTGAACGAGCAAAGAGGATCATCTCTCTCTCTCTCTCTTTCTCCCAACTCAAATCCCAAAACGGCTAAGCTGAAATGCACGAAAAACCGAAAAACGCTATCAATCAAACGGGCCGTATTTTTCTGGAATTTAAAGTGCATTCAACCGGTCAACATTCTCCCCCCCCCCCTTAACCCCTCCCTGATTCCCCTGCCGCATCAATCCAATTATTCATTCTAAATAACTTCACTAAAAACGTTTTTTTTTTGTGATCGAGCAATTTTTAAATGCACCCATCTATATACATGGCATGGCATCATCAGCAGATGCTCATGCCATTTCAATTTGTTTAATTAATTAATTAAATAACTCTCTGGTTTGTTTTTTTTTTAATTTTTATTTTTATGCATTTTTTTTATAGGATGAGGCTATTTATACATACGGTATGTATACGCAATTGGCTATTTATATATATTAAAAAAAAAAAATCTAAACCAATCTACTAACCTAACCTACCCTACCCTAAATAGCCAATTGTGTAAAAATACTGTATGTATAAATAGCCAATTGCGTATACATACTGTATGTATAAATAGCCAATTGCGTATACATACCGTATGTATAAATAGCCTCATCCTTAATTTAATACAATAAAGTTCTGAAAAATATTTTACTATGAAAATTATGTTTTGAATATTATTGAAACAAGAGATAAATTTGTTGATGACTGGTTATGAGTGTTCGTAGTTGAGACGAAACCAAACTGGCTGTGTGACTGGTATTGGCTGCAGAGGAGTGCCGCATCGGCCTTGACACTTAGAGGACGCCAACCTTTATTTTCTATATGTACGAGTTTAACACTAATTGAATTTCTATAATATCGAATCGCCTTTTATTCAAATAACCGTATTAAATACGGTTTGCTATATACATTGTTCACATAAAAAAAATGATACTAACAATAAGTATGGATACTAGGTTGAATTTTTACACTGTTATCTTTGCAAATAAATTTCTATAATCTGGCAATTATTGAAAAAAACAATTGTAGAAAATTACTAATTTTATAACATTGTGTAATATTTTCTATAGAATGTTTATTTTTTATAAATTTATTATTTATAAATTTAGATGAAAACAAATAAAAGTGTTTTTAGTTCTGGATAATTTTAAGAAAGTGCCTATTTATACATACGGTATGTATACGCAATTGGCTATTTATACATACAGTATTTTTACGTAATTGGCTATTTAGGGTAGGTTAGGTTAGGTTAGTAGGTAGGTTTAGGTTTTTCTTTTTAGTATGTATAAATAGCCAATTGCGTATACCTACCATATGTATAAATAGCCTCATCCTAATTTTAATTAATAATATTAAGTACTAGTTTTTCTATAAGTTTAACACTAAAGAAATATTATTAAATTATTAATTATACATATGCTTTCTAATTTGATAAATAATCAGTTCAAATATGTTCTATAAATTGAATAAAAAAAATTTATCAGTTCAGTCTCAATTTGAATGTGCGCCCAACTGTGTTGTGGTTCAGTCATCCTTAACACAGTAAAATAATTTACGATGTGAATGTTTACCACTTATGTAGTTCGGTATTCGGTGTTAAATTTTAACACCGAAAAAGATAAAGTTAAATATTTTTTGTAGTAATTTAATTTAATTTTAATTTAATTTAATTTTAGATTTAAATTTTCTTTATTTATAGTGATTTATTTTTAAAACCAGCCCTGTGCTTTATGGTATATGTATAATTTCGGTTTTTAAATTTATTAACACGGAAACTAACAAGAAAATAATGGTCAAAAAGTAACACCGACCAATGTAGTGCTAATGAGATTAAAATATTTTTTACTCATTTTCTTATTTTTATTACCACTTTGACAGCAAGGAAAAAGCGGTATAGCGTTTGGTACGGTGTCTGTAACATTTTCAAAAATAAAAAAAATATATATAGAAATCTTTCATATAGCCTCTAGATGACGAATCTGAACTTCGTTTATGTGGATGTATGGATGTGCGTAGTCAGCTCGCTCGATCGTAAGTCAAAATTTTGTGGCCGCAACTCCTCCTAGACGGTTCAACCGATTTTAATGAAATTTTCAGGATAAATTTGTCTAGTACCCAAGATGGTCATGTGGTTTTATTTTTTTCCAGTGATGCCAACTTTCCGAGAAAAAAATTACTAAAGTTTTTAAAAATTCCGATTTTGATCAAATTTTCAGAAAAGATTTCCCTAATGCTCCCATTAATTATATAATTTTATTAATATCCAGTGTTGGCAACTTTCCCAGTAAAAATTACTAAAGTTTTTAAAATTTTATTGTGGCTATGTTATTTAACCGATTTTACTCAAATTTTCACAAAAGATTCTTCTAGTATTCATATAGTTTATGTAATTTTAACAAAATACAGTGTTGCCAACTTTCCGAGAAATGTCAAAGTGGTCTATATATGGGTAAACCCATATACTTCTAATCTTGTTTTTAATTGCTTTCATATTTTGCATTCGACTCAAAATTAATTTCCATCCTAAAGAATAATATAATAATATTTCCATCTACAATCCTCAATCCCACCTCGATTCAATTATATACCTATGACAAGCAAACGATGAAAGGACATTTTACGTTTAAAGAGCAATTGAATGCACGCGATAATATCAATACGAAATTATCATTATTATTCATAAACTTTCACAAAAGAATAATCATGTATATGTGTGTGTATGTGTGTCTCCATATACAGCGAACGAAAAATCGAATTAAGAATTTCTCTCAGTAAATCCCATGTAGGAAAAGTTAAAAACGGTTGCGTTCGTTTCAAGAGTGGTTTTTTTCGTGTGGCCAATTGGATGCCAATAGATAACTCGTTTTCTTGAAGAGACGTTGCTGCTGCACACACACGTGTGGTGTATTATAACCTCGAGATGGCGTATTACCAGAGCGATCGGCAAATGCGGGTAACTCGTTCTTCGTGTCTGTGCGCAGTCAAATGGTATTTGGATATGGAATCCCGCTCGCGCGGTATTGGATAACTACACAAGTGATGCTCATTTTTCGATCGTGGTAAACGAAACTAACTTAGCTTCGAACACCCCAACAACATGTATCGAGTTTGATTTAAAAGTTACTGGATTGTTGGTATTACAATAGAATGTAAGATAATTAATTTACGATATTATGGTTTGTTTTTTTTTTACTGCAAAAGTAAGTAAAATATACGTATTTAGAGTCTGTATAAATTTACATATTAAACTGATGTAAATCAGTTGCCCCAAAATTACCGAGTTTTTTTTACAGTGTATCTCCAATCTAGTAAAACTTTAAAAAAAATGTACAATGTAGAAAAAAAAACATCATTTCAAATAAATAATAAGTAGTTGCATTTTTTTCAAATTCATTAATAGGTGTAAATAGGAGAGATCGGGTACGAAATAGATTAGTGTATGATGAGTGTGAAATTGAAAAAAATGTTGTAGCAAGAGTTGGAGCAGTTGTATAAATACCGGAGTTGTATAAAATTTGCTGAGAAGCCCTAGGATGAATCTAGTTAAATAAAACTAAATCTAGTTCGCGAACTTTTTATTTGTCCCGAATTCCACACATACAGTGTCTCTCTCTCTCTCTCTCGCAATGTGCATTTATTCTCTCGGCTCGTGGTTAGGTCCAAGTTGAAGAGAACATGGAGCCAGAGCCATACACAGTTGCTCTCAGCGGTTGCCTTGTTAAGGTCAACCACCGTCACATTTGCTTCTCTCTCTCTCTGTCTCTCTCTCCTCCCGCATCGAAACATCCACGATTCAATTCCAATCCGCGTTGTATTCCCCCCCCCCCTCCCAGATATACCTATGTACCAATGGTACTACTACCAAATGTACCAATATCTCCTGTGGTACTTTCACCACACACAACCAGAACTAGAGATATTTTTTCGATTACAAGCGCAGCATGTTCCATAACGGATAAATTTAATTACACCGATTCACACTTCTATACTTATATGATATTTAATTTAATTTTACACGAGTTTCTTCCGTGTACCCGACTGAGAGAGCGAGAGAGAGAATATTAAATTGTATTTTTTTTTTGCTTACGTCAAATTGTATATTTCACTTCCTTTATGTAATCTGTCAGAATTGACCCATTTTATACGTATATAAATAAAATTGTTTACGATAGCTATAGAAATGTTGCATATGAGAATTATGATATGATGATTTATAAAAACGCCAAAATAAAATTTAATGTATGCTAGAACCGATATTTATTTTTTTCTTACAAAAATATAGTTTTTAATTAAATTTAAAATTGGAACGATTCGGAAAACTATAATATGTTTTTCCTCGAATTTTATTTCTATTTTTCCTGTTCGGTTCAGAAAAGTTCAATTAATTTTTTTAATCAAATAAAAAGATATAAATAAATGTATTTTTTGCGATTAACTTGTTGATGGCAAAACTAGTTTACATTGAAACTGAAACAAAAAACATACAATTTTAATTAATGGAAAATAATATTATTTTATACCTTTTTACCACTTTGACTGCAAGGAAAAGTGGTATAGCGTTTGGTACGGTGTCTGTAACATTTTCAAAAAAAAATTTTTTTTTATAGAAATTTTTCATATAGCCTCTAGATGACGAATCCGAACTTAGTTTATGTGGGTGTATGGATGTGCGTCGTCAGCTCGCTCGGTCGTAAGTCAAAATTTTGTGGCCGCAACTCCTCCTAGACGGTTCAACCAACATGGTCATGTGGTTTTATGTTTTTCCAGTGATGCCAACTTTCCGAGAAAAAAAATAACTAAAGTTTTTAAAAATTCATATTGGCTACGTTATTTATCCGATTTTGATCAAATTTTCAGAAAAAAATTTCCTAATGCTCCCATTAATTATATAATTTTATTAATATCCAGTGTTGCCAACTTTCCGAGAAAAAAATTACTAAAGTTTTTAAAAATTTATTATGGCCATGTTATTTAACCGATTTTACTCAAATTTTTACAAAAGATTCTCCTAGTATTCATATAATTTATGTAATTTTAACAAAATACAGTGTTGCCAACTTTCCGAGAAATGTCAAAGTGGTCTATATATGGGTTTATCCATATACTTCTAATCTTGTTATAATAAAATTATCAAGAAAATTTAATAAATAATGTTGACTTAGTTAACGATTAAAATGGATAAATTGTTTCAAACAAGTATAGATTACGAGAGAACGCTATTAGAAAGCAGCAAACGGAAACAAATTAGCGATGAAAAGCATATTAAATTAGCGTGCCCCCTCCCCCCTCCTCCGCGCTAATCGCCCCGGCACTGGATTAATAAATGAATAGTCGCAGAAACGGGTAACGAATCAGAACAACGTTGTTCTCCCATTGCACTAATTGTTTACAAACACACACGTGTGCGACCGAACACAAAACCCGGCAATCGAGCGAGCGAGCGAGCGAGATACACAGAGGTAGTTCACTTTACGAACAAACCACTTTAACTATTATTTATTGATTAATTCCGCCTATCTCTCTATAATGCTTAATAAAATCGAAAGAAAGTAGAACACATATTGATATATATATATATATCAGAAAAAAGTTTTTATAGCTTGGCATGGCACAATTCAGGCGAGAGTCGCTAGATGATTTTATTTTAAGCAAATACTGTATGGGCTGTGTCGGTACACTCTAAAAAAATTAATCTAATTTTATCTATAAACCATGAGACACAGATATAATTATACAACTACTGTAATTTTAACATAATTATTTAAAAATAATGAGTGTGAAATTGAAAAAAATATTGTAGCAAAAGTTGCCGTGCTAGAGTCTGTTAAGATGGTTCGGACATGTTGAGCGAATGTCTAATGAACGTTTGGTTAAAAAGATTTATTTGAATGATTTTGATGGTATACGTTTGCCAGTGGACGTTCGATCAGTAGTTGGAGTGGTATGATTGAGAGGGTGGCTTGCGTGAGCGAAAGTCTCCAAGTAGTAGGAATAAAAGAGCATGTATGAGAGGAATTGTGAATGTGGATGAAGCGAAAGTTGCTTGTTTGGATAGGAATGTTTGGAGGAGACTGATTACGGGATGATGAAAAGAGTTTGTGCCACACCTTTTTGGGTACATGGCGTGATTATGTATGTAATAATTATATTTATATTAAATTTACAAGCTGTAATTTTACATAATTTAAGAAGTTATACCAACAATACCTATAATTGTATATTAAGTATGTGACGCAATTTGCAGAAAGTAAGCAATTTTACATATTTATTAGGTCATTTTTACTTATTTTATGTGATTATTATGAATTATGTAGAAAAATACAAAAATTTGAGATAGAAATACTGAATATTTTTAGTAAAATTGTACTACTGTTTTTCTATAATTTCGCTTTTACAGTGTAGTGCCACCACACAGTATACTTTCTAAGCAAATTATTGCTTCCTTATGCACATGTACATATTTTGTTTCCTTGTTCAATTGAAATCTAAAACAAAAGAGCAATATGCACGCGGTGCTGCCCTCATTTCATATTGTGTTGATTGTATCAACTCTAGCCGTGATTTTCCATGTTTCATTGTCTAGTATTTATGTCCTCATTTTTTATTTAGACAAATACATCCTTGATATTGAAAAACTAAATACAACACAACACAATAAATACACAACTACCATAAATACAATACAAGATAATTAGACTAAATGCCATGTAAAATACAGCAAAACATACTTTATTTTTTATTAAAAATTAATTTTAAGTTAATACTATGAGAGTTAGTCCTGCTTGAGAATTAACCAGAGATTTAAAGTCGAATTTTTTTTTCAAATTTTTTTATTAAAGCAAACAGATCAACAAATTATTTATGGGTGCTAATTTTATGATCAAATTCAAATATTACCTATGAAATTTTATATTTTTATTAATAATTAAAAAAAGATCTATAGTAAACAAAAAAAAAACCTACTAACTTAACCTAACCTACCCTAAATAGCCAATTACGTAAAAATACTGTATGTATAAATGGCCAATTGCGTATACCTACCGTATGTATAAATAGCCACTTTCTTAATTTTATAGATCGATAATTATATCACTAGGTATTTGATTATTTTCATAGGTCGATAATTATTTTCATAGGTCGATAAATATTTCTATAGATCAATAATTAATTTTATAGGTCAAAAATTAAAACATTTAATACATAGGCAAACTATTATTTTCATAGGTACTATTCGGTAGATCATATGTTTTTTTTATAGGTCAAATATTTTTATCCTTATTTAAATATGCTGTATAAACAGGTATAACATTAACATATAGTAGAAAATATCTTTTAGAACTCATTATATTAAAATAAAACAGCTTTAGGATCTTGTTCTGTATTAATTTTTATTAATAATCGACGTTTCGACGTACTCTTCATACATCATCAGGAAATATGACAGTAAATGAACAGAATATAGAAACAAGTAAACTAGATTATAAAATTTTATAAATTATTTAATAAAGAAAACAGATATTTTATTTAAATTAATTTGTTTTTCATTTTCATTTCACCTTATGAATAAATAGTTTGAAGTAATTTATTTTAATTTCATGGAAACACGAGATATCTGTTGTTAATTATTTATTACTGTTTTTAGTTCAAAATAAACTCTATTAACAAAGTTAATGAATCGTTCGTTATTTTGATAGATTATAGTGCGATTAGCGACAATGCGAAACTATTAATAAAATTATAAATCATTTTAAGTCAACATATATGAAATTGAAAATTATAGTGTCATATGGCAAATTTATTACCTTTGTCTGTTTTATGTAGAGTACTTTCTAAACTTAACAAAATGTATCTGGTTTCTATATAAATGTTATTTTTATAATACTCTACGTATCTTGAAATTGCTTTCAATAGTTATTTATAACACAAGACGAGGGAATAATAAAATTCGAAAATGGTTCATCATATCAAAATCAAAATTCAAAATCATATCAAAATCATATTGGCCCGTATGAAAAAGTGCTTTAATTTTTGGATGAGGCTATTTATACATACGGTATGTATACGCAATTGGCTATTTATACATACTAAAAAAACAAAAACCTAAACCAACCTACTAACCTAACTTACCCTAAATAGCCAATTACGTAAAAATACTGTATGTATATAAATAGCCAATTACGTATACATACCGTATGTATAAATAGTCACTTTCTTAATTTTTTGCTTAAACATAAATTTTTACTTCTACCTCTTATCAAAATATGAATAGTATTTCAGTTTTTGATATATATTTTTTTATATCTAATATTATAAAATTCAAATAATTTTAGGTAAACATTAAAAGAAATTTTGCCAAAAATCACTTTTAAAAGTGAGGTAAGAATATGGGCCATTGTTTTTGATTTAAAAAATCTGATATGTTTATTATTTCTTTAAATCACGAACAGCTCAACCTTGGTTGCAGCACGTAAAAATGAAAAGTTAATTAAAATTAAAATGAAAAAAATACATATACAAGGACATAACATTAATAGAAAAATAAAATTAAGAGAACAATATTAATTTAAAATATAAAAGTGTTTCTTCAAATATGGAATGGTGTCACTATAATACAAATTTACGAATTTACATATCAGCTAATAATAATTTCAACATAGTAAAACCTCTTTCAGAACTCATAATATTAAAATAAAACGGCCTTAGGTTGTAGTTTTGTACTAATATTTATGAATAAAACACATACGTCTTCATTTTATTTCCTGATGAAGATATACGTTGAGTGCGATGAGTACGTCAATTATTAATACAGAACTATCAACCTAAAGCCGTTTTATTTGAATAATTTCATAATAATTTAAAATTTATTTCATATTTACTTTCAAATAAAGCACAACCCAAATATGAATTTGTGTGGCCGAGTGAGTTTTACTGTTATTATACAAGTATCGCATTTGGGCCGCGCGTAAAATAAACTGTTTTCGAAAGTGGAAAATCTGGTCGCGTTACTCACCATTTGCACCGCGGTGAAAAAGCAAAGATGATAAAGGGCTAGGTGGTGTATACAGGGAGAGCGGAGAGCGGAGAGAGAGAGAGGCAAAATAAAATGTGCTGCTGCTGGCTGATGGAATCTGCAAGGAGCCATAGTAGTCTTCCCTTATTCGGTGAAACGATTGACTATAAATAAGCGAGAACGGACAGAGAGTACCTTTATGCTGTTATAATAGTACAGGGTTTCTCAAAATTTAAAGTATTTGCAAAATCGTGTGAAATTAGTGCCCAAAACTGATAGGAAATCAATTTTTGTTAGACAGATCATAGCAAATATATTAACTATTTTAGGCTTTAGGTATTTAATTTTATAATAATGTAAATTGTAAAGGATAAAAATATTTGACCTATGAAAAAAAACATATGATATACCGAATAGTATACCTATGAAAATAATAGTTTACTTATGTATTAAATAATTAATCTATGGTTTTAATTTTTTGACCTATAGAATTAATTATTGATCTAGAGAAATATTTATCGACCTATGAAAATAATTATCGACCTATGGAAATAATCAAATACTTACTGATATAATTATCGATCTATAAAATTTGATCTATAAAATTAAGAAAGTGGCTATTTATACAATTATATAGTTTGGTGTAAAAAATCTGGGGAAGTTGGTTTGTTTTTTGGTTGGTGCTAATTTTCAATGATTTTCTTTACGTGAAATCGCGAATATAAGTTGTGTTTTACCATCTATTTTACTGGTAATGCGCGTACCACATTTTGAGAAACACTGTTGTGGTATATATATATTACATACGTAGTTTTGCCAGACCAGTAAATATATGCCTTCACTTGGCATACTGGTCCTCCTTCAGTGTACATATACGCACCAAGACCTGTTTTTGGTTTATTTTTAAACTGCCCCTAAGCACCAACAAACACGGTTATTAAAACTGCTTTGCTTCTTTATAAATGCACCATCATCATATCACCATGTTTCTTTTTCGATTTTAAGTTTATTATTGGAGATGACACCTAGAACAAATTGTATATGTGGTGTCTATATATGAATCAAAAATATTTATAAAAAATTAATAAAATGCAACCAACTCTAAAGTTATTATACCTAATTTGAGTAAATTTTAAAAAAAATACTAATAAAAATATATTTAAGTGGTATTCGATTATTATTTTATTACTATACTATGTTATGTATGAGTCTTATTATTATTTAAATATTTTATTGAAAATCTATAAAAATAGAATACTTAAGTCAATATCTATAAGCTCCAAATTATGATTTTTAAAAAATCATTAATTATAACAACTGAGTGATCAATTTGCTATAAATTTATTTAGGATAACATAATGTACGATTAAAAACTTATTGAATATTGTAATGTATTACAGAAAATTATCTATTTAAAGATATTTTATTATTATTTTAGAATATTTACTTTGGAACTACGGAACTAGTTTGCAACTGTCTCTAAAATGAACAATATATATATATATATATATATATATATATATATATATATATATATATATATATATATATATATATATATATATAAAAATATACAGTGTGTAAAGTGATGAGGTTTCCTATAGGGAAAAAAAATTTAATATGAGTTTTAGGAAAAAAACTTATTCTTTATAAAAAAATTTGCTTCTATCAAAACCCCTAATAGTCACAGAAAAATCCAGTAATCACTTAAGATAAGATCAAAAACTTGATATTATGTCGAGTTGTTGATTTTAAATATGACTAAGTCCGAATGTTACATCGGTATCGTGTTACCCATGGATTACTTGTTAATAATAATAATAATTATATTTTGGCAAATTAATAATAATAATAATTAAAAAGTGAGTCTTTTATATGACAAATATTTTTAACATTTTTCACACAATACTGATGTAACATTCGGACTTAGTCATATTTAAAATCAACAACTCGACATAATATCAAGTTTTTGATCTTATCTTAAGCGATTACTGGATTTTTCTTTGACTATAAAGGGTTTCGATACAAGCAAATTTTTTTTATAAACAATAAGTTTTTTATTAAAATTTTTTTCTCTATAGGAAACCTCATCACTTTACACACTGTATACTCTCTCTACATAATTGTGAATTATTTTAAACTTATTTTATGATTTATTGAAATATTTTTTTTGTTTCAAATATCTGTTATTATTATTTTATCGTAACATAAAATTCATGATATACTGTCTCGTTTTATTCTGTGTACGATTAGACATATATTTAAAAATATTAACAACAGTTATTTAAAAAGACAAAAAAACTCGTACAGCAAATCAATGAATGGGTGTATTATAAAGGATTTGAAACAATTGGAAATACAATTGCGAATTCGAATTAAAAACGAAAAAATACAGGGGGGGAGTGAGTGATTTAATCAAGTTAGCATGGCAAAGCAATTGTCACTGAAAATGCAAAACAAAAATAACAAAATACGATCGGTGTACGATCGATGCGCGATTGTCACATTTGTCGCCGTTTGGTTATTTATACACCATATACAACCCCCTCTTTCCCCTCTTTTACAAAACAAAAAACCTATCGACCACAACTTTGGTCCATTTGTGATTTACATTAATTATTCTCTGTCACATAATTGACGTATGTCTGCGAATAAGTAGTGTATATGGTCATTGATTATAAAAAAAAAATACTCATTTACGAAATAAAGTATTAATGAATAACTGCATTAGTAATGTTTTTTTTTTATCTCGATGTATAGACTAGTGACTAATTAAATTTTATAATTTATTTTATGTGTATTTATAACTGAAAAAAAATTAATAAATGAAGACCTACATGCTTGTTCTCATGTTACTTATAATATAAAACAACAAGTTTTTTTTTTATTGAATGAATTATTTTTTTATTATTTTTATTATGAATTGGCAACTGAAATTTGCTGATGGCGGCGCTGGTGGTCGTTTAGCAAAGTAGTGTCAAAATATTGCTTATGTAAAATTTTATAGTTTTATAATTAAATAAATAATAGAATCAAACGGCTTTAGTTTTTAGTTTTGTATTAATATTTATTAATAAATCAACGTTTCGACGAACTGAACGTGCATCTTGATTAGGAAAAAAGATGAAGAAACACGTTCAGTTCGTCGAAACATTGATTTATTAATAAATATTATTACAGACAAGAATTTAAATCCGATTTATTTTAATATAATGAGTTCTGAAAGATTTTTTACTATCTTTCAGAACTCATTATATTATGATAAAAAGGCTTAAGATTGTAGTTCTGTATTAATATTTATTAATAATTGACGTTTCGACGAACTCAACGTAACGTTTTCATCAGGAAAAATGATACAAATCACATTTATATTTCTACATTTACATTTATGTTTAATATTTGAAAATTTTGTTACTCATGCACTGTAAAAAATTTATGTAATTTATGTAATTTTACAGATTTTTTAAATGTAATTTTTTATAAAAAATATAATATTACGTAAATTATCACAGTAAAATTACAAAATGCTGTTATTTTTCCTGTAAAAACTTATATAAAATTACATACATTTAAAATATAATTTTTACAGTGTAGTTAGTGAGGTATGGATTTTTTTTTGAAACTAATGAAGTAATATGAATTTTTGTTTTGTCTAAATCAAACAACTTTTTATAATTTTACTGTGATAATTTACGTAATAATACATTTTTAAAGAAAAATTATATACACAAAATATTATATGTAAAATAAATTTTGTGTAAAGTCACATAATTTTTTTACAGTGATATATAAAGAAAAAGAATTTTCGTTATGGAATTAATAAAATATTTTTTTTTTCTCGTCCTAATGCAAATCAAAATCGAATCTCGTATAGTTTCCGCGATCCCTATGCATATAGGAGCTGAAATGACACACTCGGTATATGAACAGAAACACGGAAGTAAATATAAATAGTGAGTGAGTGGAATGGAGAAGAGAGAGTTGAGTGCACAAAGTCAAAGAGTGAAATGAAAATGCTTGACCCCCGGACCGCGGGACGCCTCGAACGTGAACGTGGAAAACGTGATTCATATCGTTTGGCATTTCAATGTTTGTCGTATGTTTATGTGTGTGTGTGTGTGTGTGTGTTGTATATTTCATTCCATTCCATTTGATTTGAGCGCATTTCATACGGAACTTCTCTTCTAACGTGTAAGTCATTTCGAAAATTTTATTACACTCGTAATATGCCATTGGGCCCGGCCCGCTCATGATAAGTAACTTATATTGCTCTCTCTCTCTCGCTCTCTCTCTAAAACAGTCCATGTCCATGTGTTGTTATTGCTATGTTGTTGTTGTTGCTGTATTTGAGTGGCAATTTCGCAAAATTGTGGCAACCGGTTTTTTTACGACCATCCGTTATATTCTATTATGCTCATTCATTATGTTACCTTTAGATAATAAATTAATTAGGTACAACTCGCTTGTGTTTTACACAATTTATTCCTGCTTTTTCTTTCTCAATTTCGTCTTATCAAAGCATTATTTTGTCTTCATTTAGGTTATTAGTTGGTATTAATTTCATCAAACTTTATTTAGGTTTTTTTTCGCTAATTAATTACATTGCAATACATATTTAGAAAATTATAAAAATAGCATAATATTTACATAATTGGTGACATTTATAATTTATCAAATTATTAACTTAATTTTATGAAAGAAAAATTTTTTATTTTCAAACTGAATTTTTTTTAAATTTTTTGAATCTAATATATTTCACTAATTTATTCTTATTCAAGTAGTACTACTTTCAGTCTTTTTAGCAATAGTGAAATTATCTGCATTTCAAACATCATATAATTATGTACACACAATACTATTTTATTACACAACATGCATTAGAAAAACTTTATGATGTAACATTTGAAGATACTGTAATAATTGCAAGATCAGTCAATATGAACACCAGATTGATAAGAGAAGAAATAGAAATTTATAAAGAAAAAAAAAACGTTAATTAGGCACTGATTTTAAAAAAACTGGCGTCCTTTAATTAAAAATTTGTAAATTTTATGATCCTAGTTGCTGATTTTGTTTTCTAATAACTTGTTTCGATGTTTTGTTTATTTACTAAAATATATAAATATCATTTGTATCTTTTTTTTTCTGATGTAGAACCTAAAGCCGTTACATTGCGTTGGATTGTTAATTATTTGCGTATGAATGTATTTAAAAATGGAAAATTTATTAAATCTGAATGTTCATTCATTAACACCTTTATATGTGGCTTTTTTTATTTCAAAATTTTCTAAATCTTAAGGGAAGGTTCTCCTCCTCTGAATGACTAAAAAGTAAGCAAAGTTGGGAAATTTTTTATTCGCAAATGAAAAAACCTAGAAAGAAATCACGGGCTCCATTTTGTTTTTTATGAAACGACAATTTTTGAAAATAAAGACCAAAATAACATTTTTTCAAATACCCAAACCGTTTCTTTCTATGTTTTTTCATTTGCGAATAAAAAATTTCCAAACTTTGCGTACTTTTTAGTCATTTAGATGAGAACCTCCCCTTAAGTAAAATTATTTATTTTTACGATATAGATTCGTAATTTTTTATTGTATTTTTATATACGTACATATAATTTAATGCGTTGTTATCTTTTTATAATTGGCCGGATTTTTGAACTAATAACATTAATGGTAAAAAAATGTTTTAAGTAATAAATTACCTATTACACTTGTAATTGACTGCTTTGTAAACGAGAACTGTATTAATAATATTTTTCAATAAATATTTTCCCAGTCATGGTTGGTTTGATTACAAATATTTTCCAATAGTTGAACATGTGAATGAGTTGAATGGGCAAATATGCATTAGAAATCGTGAATTCGATCCAGTAAACGCATATATGCGTTTACATGTCAGCGCAAAGTTGACATAAAGAGAAGAAAGCGTAACCGATATCAACTCGGGTTAAAACCGTTGGTTATATTTCTCTAGCATCTGTTACCGCACATAACTCTATGAATATAATTATAATCTATGTATACACCATAAGGTATTATATCAGATTATCTCGTCAGAACAAAAAAACAATTGCTATATTGTTTATGCTAAGCGTTTTGTTCTGCAGTTTCTCTTTTGTTCTTTGTTTGTCATGAACAAATGAGGAAATATCTAGTGAATATCAATTTCTAATTGTATATATTATCTTAATATGATTAGCGTTGTTATTTGTAAGAGATAAATTAGAGAATAAATATTTCTATTGCATGGAAATAATTGTAATATTACTAAAGGATGCTAATTTTATGATCTATTTTCAAATATTACCTATGAAATTTTATATTTTTACCTATAGAAAAATCAATTATTTACTTATTAATAATGAAAAAATTATCTATAGTAAAAAAAAACCTTAACCAACCTACTAATCTAACCTACCCTAAATAGCCAATTACGGTAAATATACTGTATATATATAAATATATATATATATATATATATATATATATATATATATAAATAGCCAATTGCGTATACATACCGTATGTATATAGTAAATAGCCACTTTCTTAATTTTATAGATCAAATTTTATGGATCGATAATTATATCAGTAGGTATTTGCTTATTTCCATAGGTCGATAATTATTTTCATAGGTCGATAAATATTTTTATAGATCAATAATTAATTCTATAGGTCAAAAAATTAAAACCGTAGATTAATTATTTAATACATAGGTAAACTATTATTTTCATAGATACTATTCGGTAGATCATATGTTATTTTCATAGGTCAAATATTTTTATCCTTTAGGGTAGGTTAGGTTAGTAGGTTGGTTTTTTACTATAGATCATTATTTAATTATTAATAGGTAAATGATTGATTTTTTTATAGGTAATAATATTTTTATTTCATAAAACAGAACTTTAACAGAAAAAAAAAATTATTTTAATATAATGAGTTCTGAAAGATTTGTACTAGATTATGTCGTGTTTATCTCACAAAATATGTTTAAAAATATATCCAAAAATCTTGTTCATTTTCAATTTCCTTAAAGAACTCCAGCATAATCTTGTAATAAAATAAATCTACAGATTCACATCCGTAGCTCAGGTATATATGCGCGCATCTAAAATAAAGTTGACCAATTATTGCTGGTGTTTCCATACATAGGTTATTATTTAGTAACAACAGCAATTTAACTGGCGGCTTCATCATCTCCTCTGTCCATATATGGTGTGTGCACGCAAGGGGCCTTCCATTCTTATCTATCGGTTGATACGAGATAAAATGAGACATCATCAAACCTCATATGTATCCGTGTTGTAATACACACACACCAACACACATATGGAGGCACAATACAGGCCTGGTGTCACGCATATATGGGGTTGACACGTTCGCGTGACTCACGTGATTCGTGATACCTGGGCGATCTATGATGCAGACAGGGACGGACTAGCGACCGAATATCGAGCCCGAGAACTTTTTTAAATTAATTGATCCAACCAGTTTTTTTTTCAAATTACAGTTGATGTAATATATATTTTATTTAAATAAAAATAAAAAAAAAAAATTAAACAAAGTTATAATAGGTACATGTACCATAAATTATGTTATATAATTATTAATAGATGGTTATGTATATCATATATTATTGTTATATTATCAATTATTGGAAGAGCATTGATCTCTTCTTAAATATCTATAAATTTTGACAAGATTTTCAGCCTTTTCGGCACCCAATCTATTTCGTAATTTTGACCAAACTAGGCCAAATGTAGAGAAAATTAATAAAACCCAATATTAATAAAACCCAATAAAACCCGGGTTTTTTAATAAAACCCAGGTGGGTTGGGTTTTTTTATATAAAAAGCCTGGGTTTTTTGCAACCCTGTTTATAGATACATAAATTTCAAAAATAAATCTATAACTTCTCGTCAAGGCATCGTAAATCCTTGAAATTAAGCGAAATTACGTCGAATTGGTTGACTTTTTACGTCTCTTATGGTAATGTCAAAGTTTGACAATTTTTAAGTCAAAAACATTTTTTTTCTGTGGGGTGTGGTGGGGAGCGGAATGGTTCAAATGGTCCATCATCTTGCATGACCTTAAAAGATGAGACTTCAATTTTTTTCGGACACAAACATTTATCAAATTTTGTTCAAAATCGGCCGAGTTTTTTTCAGATTTTTCGATTGGCAGGCTTTTTATGTAAATCAGGTTCCGGTTTGAGCTGATCCGTCTCTGGATACCGTGTGTGTGAGAGAGAGAGAGAGAAATGCCCTGGTCGGTGTGGTATCAAATATAAGGAAATGTCTTCTCGGCATTACGCAATACATTAACTACTGACGGGGCTAAGCAACTACAAATTAATTAAAACATCTGTCTTTTTATGTTTGTTTTAAAGAGTGCGTTGACTTTGAATTTTAATCGTACCTGTGTGTGTGTGTATATTAGTCATACCTTGTTAGAATAATATTGTTTGTTTGTTTTTTGTTTTTAATCAGACTAAGCTGCTTTTATTATAAGCGATGTAATATGCTAGATTTGTACACGGACATACATAATAATTGTTGATTCTCGTTTAAAGATAGTGAAATGATAAATGTATACAGGCGACCGTTTTTATTATCTGATTATTTAATTTAAAAAATGAGATTTTCGGAAGATTAATAAGTTTTTTTCCAGATTCACAAATTGTGCATGATATTTTTTGTTAAAAATATTGACAACTCTCCGGTGTCTTAATTTGAGATGTATCGAAAATATTGTAAAAAAACATTTGGAGTAAATTACACTTTGAAAATGTACAATTACCTTCATAAAAAAATTATTGAAATCCTAGATTACTTAATTGTAAAAAGTAATTAGTAATTGATACTCAATTATTTTAAGATTCACCAAAAGTAGTGCACACTAGAAGAAAATGTCAAAAAAATACACAATATTTTAGGTGACCAATTTTTTTTTACAATGAAAAGCAAGGAGGACATGAAAAAATTTAAGAAAAAAAGTACAACGTACATAAATGAAACATTTTATTAATTCAAACAAAAATACACTAATTATGCTTACATCTTTTATAATTATTTAATTAAACTAGTATTATTTGTCAATACATCATTTTCTAACAATATAGTGGAAATTTCGGAGCAGTTAACAGTTACAGATTAGTTTTAAAATATCGAAAAGGAGGATAGGTAGGAGGACACTTTTCGAGGAAGGAGAGAATCTGCAAAAGAAGGACTGTCCTCCCTAAAGGAGGACGATTGGTCATCTTACAATATTAGAACACTAAATTAAATTAATATTAACATTTTTGAGTGTATAGAAAATTTGGCTCGTATTCTCACTCCACTTTTAAAATTTTCGTAAAAATTGCTTTTTAACGTTTAGTTAAAATTATACTTATTGAAGAACTTTAATCAGTTTATTTGAATTTTATATTAGATATTAAAAAAATATATAAAAAATAGAAATACTGAACATGTTTGATAAAATTAAAAAAAAGAAGCACTTTTTCATAAACAAAACAGGAGGGAATACGGGGCCTTCTTGATAGAAATTTTTTACCGTACATGTAATAATTGCTTTTATTTATTTTAAACGTTTTATTATTTTTCAAATTAGTAAATTTCAATTATCAGTAGTTTTGTATAAAACATATGTATATTTAGCAAGTAATGCTAAATAATCAATATATCTGTCATATAATTCATTATAATTATAATAATTAATAAAAACTAAAACATTCAAGGTCAAAGAAGACAATAAATATGTCAGTTTTTTTTTTAAAATATGAATTTTGTTGTTTCTAATTTATTACCAAAGCAATCAAACAGGTTCTTATATAACAATAATAGATAAACTTTTTTTTGTACTTGTTTGCGGTCGTGAATCTCTCTTTTGTTTTTTGTCTTCGGTTAATTTAATATATGTATGTAAAGAGATAGATAGTTTTGTAAGTAAGTAGATGTGACGGGCGAGTGTGGGTGAACTCTTTACAATGTCGAGTTGTTGGTTGGTTAGGTTGGTTGGTACGCATGCGCGTGACCCTGAACCCAAATGAACGCGCGGACGCAATTAAATATACGCAGCATCTCGGAAAAACATCTGCTTGCCGAAGATATGTACTATAGCTACACAAACTTATATAGGAATGGATTGGTATGGAATGGAATATAGATACATACTTTGGTCTTTGCGCTTAGCTTAGTTTCGTTCAGTGTTTCTCAACCTTGTACACCGCGATATGATTTCAGTTGGTATTCGATTGTGATTTATATAAAAATACAGTGGGTAAAGTGATGAGGTTTCCTATAGGGAAAAAAAAATTTAATATGAGTTTTATGAGAAAAACTTATTCTTTATAAAAAATTTTGCTGCTATCAAAACCCCTAATAGTCAAAGAAAAATTCAGTAATCACTTAAGATAAGATTAAAAACTTAATATTATGTCGAGTTGTTGATTTTAAATATGACTAAGTCCGAATGTTACATCAGTATCGTGTGAAAAATGTTAAAAATATTTGTTATACAAGAGACTTACTTTTTAATTATTATTATTATTATTATTATTAATTTGCCAAAATATAATATAAACCATGGGTAACACGATACTGATGTAACTTTCGGACTTAGTCATATTTAAAATCAACAACTCGACATAATATCAAGTTTTTGATCTTATCTTAAGTGATTATTGGATTTTTCTTTGACTATTAGGGGATTTGATAGAAGCAAATTTTTTTATAAAGAATAAGTTTTTCTCCTAAAACTCATATTAAAATTTTTTTCCCTATAGGAAACCTCATCACTTTAAACACTATATATGCCATTTTTAAAATATTTATTTAAAAATTTCAGTGATATTCGTTTGTTATCTACAATATTACCAATTTAAAAAACGTTTCACTATTATGGATTTGTAAATATAACATAACTAACATACAGTTAAAAATCTTTCAGAACTCATTATTTATCAGGAAAAATGATACAAGAAATAAACAGAACATAGAAATAAGTTACTAGGTAACTGAAATAAGTAATTAGATAAAATCTTATAAATTTTTAATTA
The DNA here is from genome assembly GCA_963966155.1 of Clivina fossor. NCBI lineage: Eukaryota > Metazoa > Arthropoda > Insecta > Coleoptera > Carabidae > Clivina > Clivina fossor. The sequence goes on along the minus strand of OZ014554.1, from coordinate 33,246,032 downwards.
ACGAAGCCAAATTTTATTTAAATCAGTACAGATTAATGTTATCTTTTTCTTTATAAATATCTATTGCTTCCCTATAAATCTACTGTTTAATATTGATGGGTCTTGCAATTATTACAGTTTCTCAACTTCCGTCTTTCTGATGAAGACGTACGTTGAATTCGTCGATTATTAATAAATATTAATGCAGAACTTTTAAGCCTAAAGCCGTTTTATTTTATAAAATAACTATTTCTTAAAGCGGTAAAGCGTTAATATATTTGTTACTGTAAAAGCTCGAAAAACAGTAAATCCTAGAATGTACACGCTAAACTTAGGATTTACCAATTTCATGTGGTTAAACTACGACTTCTGCCACGCCACTAACTAACTAACTAACTAACTAACTAACTAACTAACTAACCTAACCTGACCACTTTGGCTTGGTAAAAGCCCAAAATTAAATAACTGACACCATTTCTCGTACATTTACTACATCTAATTGGTAAATCCTAGGTTTAACGCGTCTATCTTAGGATTCACCAATTTTTGAGCTTTTACAGTGACATATTAATTTTTTTTAAAAATATTTATAATGATTTATATTTGTTACTAGTAATAATATCTGTGCTTCGCTACGATACTACTTTAAACTCATTTTAATTATGGTTGAAGAGAACACAAAAATTGGACATATTGGCTCCAAGCTTTTAAATATTTATTGATGGTCTGTAATTCAAAGGAGATTTGGCGACCTCTGGTTTATTTTAGCTTGGCTTGAAGGAAAAGAGAAATTATTTTGTTCTCTCTCTCTCTCTCTCTCTCTCTCTCTCTCTCTCTCTCTCTCTTTCTTTACATGCTTTTACATGTTGCAAATATTTCTGCATTAGAAAACACTCAAATATTACCTAGAATATTTTATTTTCTCTATCGTTGGAATAGTTATACACAGCGAACATATTGGCATTTTGATGCGCATGAATCTGACATTCGATATTGGAAATGTTCAGCGTAATCAGACTTTTACTGTCTCTCAATTTAATTTAATGCAAATTGCAATTTTGAAATACGCATATACCATATGGGAAATAGTTTTTGTTACGGTTTTAATGAAAAATGTAATTTTTAATAAGGAAATTGTCGTAAAATGTTGTTTTTATGATATAACTAAGTGGACAGCAAGAAAAAAGTGTATTTATTTCGAACATAGTATATCGCAAAGAGTTTACCAAGTAACTGGATGTAATAGCTAAATCGAAATTTAGTTCGAAATCGAACAGAAAGACACATTGCAAATATGACTGGTTTCGAGAAATGACGATTCTTTGGAATTGGAAAAATGATCTTTTGCTGAGTGTTGAGTACGTTGATTATTAATACATATTAATACAGAACTTTAACCTAAAACAGTTTTATTTTAATATAATGAGTTCTGACTGATGTTTTTACTACACTAAAAAAATGTAACAACATTTTGTAATTTTACTGTGATAATACATCTTTTTTACATGCAAAATTACATAGTTTTTTACAGTGTATGTTATGAATATTATTTATTATTTTTCTCCAATTATTGAAAAATTTGTCGTAAAATACGTCTGATAGATAACGAACAAACATTTTTGTAGGTTTTTTTTTTACAACCAGCATTTTGCTAAGTGTGTATTATATAGTTACAACAAATTTTTTTAAATTTTCATTAGGACTTTATAGCTGAAGTCGGAGCGCGGAGCAGTGAAATAGTATGATTTTTCTCGGAGCAGGAGCGGAGTGGGGAGTTGTGAAATTATTGACTGCTCCACTGCTCCATTCTTCACAATGTAGGTTATTGTAAAAATTTATTTTATTAATTTTTTTTTTTTTAATTTGCAATGCATTTTTAAATATTTTTTTTACAAAAAATTTTTATTAAAAAAAGAATTTAAATCGGAGCTGGAACTGCTGTTAAGGAGTTAAAAATTTGAACTGCTCCGAAACCCTAACTTTTTTTTTAAGTAGATAGTTACATTTTGGCATAGTTACAAAAATTTCATTGAGAATGTGCGTTTTGATTTTTAAATACATAATTAAAGATAAAAAATTGTTTTTGCTAATCAAAATAGTATTATAGAATAGAAAATTTAAATTTTAAATTAACAATAAATTCGTATTAAGAATAAATTAAAAAGTGTACTACAATTGAATTCAATTTTGAATCACCAAATATGAATTGCGTCGCATATAATTTGAAGTTGGAAAGCTCGTTTATATTTTTTTTTCCCGTATAGCCGGAATGTTTGTGTACAATACAAAATACGACATGTGTAAATTGGGAACACTTTTGAAGCATAAGGGGCTTTGGGAGCAAAGAAAAAGTTGTGCGAAATAAAATTATGTCTGGTTTTTGATGGACAGCACAGCACAGCACAGCACAGGCAAGCGCGAATATAGAAAAGACAAGATCCAACGGATGTAGATATATAAAAACTTGTCATCCATTGTCTTGCATTGCTTGCACTCAATGCAATATATATATATATATATATATATATATATATATATATATATATATATATATATATATATATACTCTTCTTTTCATATTTGCTGTGATGTGATACACACACACACACACATACATACGCCACAGAGGCTCTATAGAGGCTTTTATGTGTTGCATTGTAACGGACGATGAGAGCGCAAATCATAACAATTTAGATAGTTTTTGAAGGGTTCGCAGACTCCAACTATACACATACGTGGGAAGCAAACATGATTCGTGGAATAATACCATGAGATGACAACGACCAACTGTATATATTAATACAGATATATATGTTGCAAAAAAACTGGGGGTTATGTATTTGAAATATTTATACAATTCTTTTGTACATTATTTTCAAGTCGAATACAGGTTTTGAAGTATCGTTGTATTTAGAATATATTTTATAGTTCTACAGTTTACATGATTTAGAAATTTAATTTAATTTAGAATAATTTGTTCACATACACTGAGAAAAATGGATAGTTACCGTAACGCTATTTATATTTAAAAAGGTGACACAAACACAAGATATTAAAAATAACAAAATAAGTATATTTAAAAATTTACTATAAATATAATAAAAACAAAAATTTAATACCATCAATTTGTATATAGTATTACAGTCTTAATTCTTAATATAGTATTAAAATATATATGTGAGTAGATTTTAAAAATGTATAAATTTGTGAATACAGTAAACATACTCGTATATTTCAAATAAATATCTACTTATTATTATACAATTTGCTAAATATATATTTTTCTCAGTGTAATAGGGTAGATTAAAAAAAAATAAACTTTTCTTATCTTTAATCTTCCTAATAAAACTGATGGTTATATATGGAAATAAAACAGCTTTAGGTTGTAGTTCTGTATTAATATTTGCATGTTGAGCGAATGTCTAAAAATGGTTAAAAAGATTTATTTGAATGGTTTTGATGGTATACGTTTGCGTAGTTGGAGTTGGAATTATTATTATTTTAATATAATTAGTTCTGAAAGATTTTCATTATGATTATATATGATTTCTTTATAAATATATCCGGCTGGATAACCTGGTATCCAGTGTTCTATCCGTTATCCGACTTTTCAAAAAATATCCATTGCATCACTACAAAGGGGTGGATATTTCAGTTGTATCACACGTGAAAATGGGCTCGTCACAAGGACTGCACTATTTTTTTTTTTTGTCAATCTGTGCTACCTAAAATAGATCTACGACTTGTACGAGATATATATGCCTTGTGCAATCAGTACGGTGAATCCCATTTTAACTAATGTTTTTGAAAAACAGAAAAAATACTCGTATACGCCTATATATATGTATAGTATGGGCATAAGTAAGTGTTTGCTTTGAAAACAACTTGTATATGTATTTTTGGGAGCTCTTACCGTTTTGTGTATTCTCTCGCTCGAAAAATGATCCAGACTGGGACTTGGTGTATTATAAGGTGCAGCTACTTGTAGTAGGTGTTATAAAAAGCAGAGACGTTTTGGTGTGTGGTGGTGTGTGCTGAGTCAATGTCAACTTGCTTATTTCAATAGGCCGAGTGTGTATTTGGACACTTCTTGAATGCCAAACACATACATAGGCTATTATACAGACGACGAATGATGTCGACACAATAAACGTAAAAGACAACGATGCTCGTTTGTTTTAACACTTCATAAAATCGTGCAAACATAACCAAATGTGTCAATACATAAACAAATCTTATATATACATGATGTGCTTTTGCTAAAAATAGTTACAAAGTGCAGTTTTTATTTCAGGCTATAAATATCGCATATTTGCTTTTTTTTTGTTTATTAACATATAGAAAAAGTACTATTGCTGGTACTAGTTCTGGCAAAAAATACTTAAGTATTAAGTACTAAGTACCAGAGAGTAAATACTTACTTGAAGTTCAAGTACAATTATATTTTTTATAAATCATCAGTTCTAATAATTCCTAGGTGGAACATATGGGCTATATGCTTGAAAAGCTGAACATACGTTTAATTTTTTTTTTTGCAATATATTCTGCTAAATATCATTTTTAATTTAATTTCCAATTCGGAAGATAACAATTTACAAATATACTATATATGAAATATGTTATTACGACTCGGTGTAATTGAAACAATTTTATTTTATTTAAGCAAATGCATTAATGCAAATTTTAAAACTAGATAATAATAAAAAAAAAACAATATGTCTGGTTGGAAACAAAACATGAACGGTTCGAACGCGCCATGTACAGAGAAAACAAATGAAATGAATTAACAGAGAGAAAAAAAAAAACAAAACGCGACAGAAATAAAAATAAAAGTATCAGTGAAACAAAAACATATCGCGAGCGCATGCATTTCGATTAATAACGTCCATATAAAAATGACAGTCGTGTGCTCTGGTCACAAATATATATACGAACACACGTCCATTATTATCACGTTATCGTCACATCAAATATGTATATGCGTGTACGGGGGCCAGTGGTGGAGACTTGGGGGCAAATAGAGAGTGAGGTTTTGTTTTTTTATCAGCCGTTGGCATCGCGTACGGCTCAAGCACAAGTCGGCGCGTATCTCGCGTGACCGTTGACCGCAACGTAAGTAGAAAAAATAAATGGGGGGTTGCTAGCGCTTGGTTTGGCTTTTATACACCACCGCAATGGACATATACTTGTGTGCACTCTATTCTGATCTATGGACAGATACCGAACTCCCTTTTGCTTAGTTAGTGTGAATTTTAATTAGGTAGATAAAGACTTGGCTGCACATTACATTCAACCGCCACCTTCACCCTTAACATGAAATGAATTTTTACCTACAACACACCTAATCTACCTAGGGTAGACATGGAATCTTTTATTTAACAAATTTTTTAAATTATAAACATTGGTTTATAACATTATTTTAAGTGCTTTTCAAGTTACTTGAATTTTAGTGAATTGTAGTCAACTAACTTGTTAAATAAGAACGAGCATTTATGTGTAACATTAGTAAAATTATTTTAATTTAGTAAAAATTTTTTTCAGAAGTCATGATATGAAAATAAAACGGCTTGATATGATTCTTTAAACACATTGGTCCGTATTACAAGGCTCTGTTTGTTTTAAAATTGGTTTTAACTAATATCGGTTTTAAGACAACTACTTGGACTAAATAAATGAACTAAAACACTGAAAAACCGAGCTTGTAATATCAGCCATTGTATATAAAATTCGTTAGACACATTGTATATAGCTGAGAACATACTTTTATTTCTGAGACACTATGGTCCGTATTCTCACCTCGCTTTTTCGTGAAAAAGTGCTTTTATCATTAGTTTCAAAATAACTTTTTGCTTCTGTTTTTCATCAAATATAAATAATTTTTCTATTTTTAATCAGTTTTATTATATCTGGTATTATAAAATTTAAATAAACTATTATCAAGTGCTTAATAAATAAGTTTAATTAAACGTCAAAAGTACTTTTGGCAAAAATCACTTTTATAAATGAGGTGAGAATACGGGCCATTGCATTTTATATATAAAAACATATTGTAGATAAAATTTTTGGGACAATAATTTTGAGGTACATTACAAATAGGATTTGAGATCCGGATTCGAGATCTGGATATCCGAAAATCCAATTATTGGGATAATTTTGGATCTGGATCTAAAATTATCCGGATTTGGTTCTCAGGAGAATTCCATTTACTAGAAAAAAAAAAAGCATTCTATAACACTACAGGTCTTACAAATGTAAACAGAATAAATCCATAAATCTTTTTCGCTATTTTAATCTTCCACTGTTTAGAAATTTACATAATTTCGAAGATCAATAAATATATGTTATTACTTATTTTTTAAATTACACTAAAAAATATATCTTTATAATACTCAACATTCCGTTGGCAGTATTTTACACAGAAACAGAATCTCATAATGCTTTTGTAACAATGTAATAATTTCAGTAGAAACATTTAACTCGGCATTAAGTGACCACCCAAATGGCATTTAATTTTGAAAATATTTACGAAATTCCTGGACGGTTTAGCATGACTTAAAGGCATTAGCTAAGCTTCAGTTATTAGGTGCACAGCATTCATCTTACGGTATGTGTGTGTGTGTGTGTATTTGCCTTCTATCAAAACCAATTTCTGTTGCTGTCAAACAATTTCGGTTTTTCGCAATACACAACAAACAAATAACGCACAACGCGTATTAGGGGCCGTATGTTTGACATCCCATATAATATATAATGACATATCTATGATGCCCATTAAAGTTAAGCAGGAAACTAGCCATTTATCGGGGAGTTTGATCAATATACGATACTAACCATTTTACTATCAATTTATTCAATAATAGTTCGTGTGTGCATGTGTTGGATAATATATTATTGTACTACTATTAATATCTACTCTATTTGTGTATCAATAAATATGATAATTGATTTTATACGATTGCTATTTAAAGATAAAATATTAATGAAATGGTTTGTGTTTTTTTTTATCTAATTTAAATAAATGAAATGGTTTGTAGGATTATTTTTTGAACATAAGATTTTATTAATTTTTTGAATTTGAATTGTCGAAAAAATAGGGCTGAAAAAATAATGATTTTTTTTAAAAAAATTATTTGATTTAAATTGCGATTTAAATCAATGATTTAAATTGCGATTTAAATCAATGATTTAAATCACTTGAGTTAAATCAATGATTTAAGTCACTTGATTTACATCATCGTAGTCTTACGAAAAAATTAAAAAAATGTATGAAATAAGTTACTGTAATGAAATTTATTGTTTATTTAACATATAGTAAAAAATCTTTCAGAACTCATTATATAAAAATAAAACAGCTTTAGGTTGTAGTTCTGTATTAATATTTATTAATAAGTAATCGACGTTTCGACTTACATCTTCATCAGGACTACTGTTTTTCTGTAATTTCGCTATATTTTTTTACAGTGTATATTATAGAGTATAAATCTTTTATATAAATATATATATATATATATATATATATATATATATATATATATTTATATAAAAGATTTATACTCTATAATATACACTGTATATATATATGTTACTGTAAAAGCTCGAAAATTGGTGAATCCTAGGATAGACGCGTTAAACCTAGGATTTACCAATTAGATGTAGTAAATGTACGAAAAATTGTGTCAGTTATTTAATTTTGGGCTTTTACCAAGCAAAAGTGGTCAGGTTAGGTTAGTTTAGTTTAGTTTAGTTTAGTTAGTTAGTTAGTTAGTTAGTTAGTTACTAGTTAGTTAGTGGCGTGACAGAAGTCCGAAATTATATTGATGATACATTTTTTCGTAGTTTTACCACATGAAATTGGTAATCCTAAATTTAGCGCGCGTACATTCTAGGATTTACTGTTTTTCGAGCTTTTACGGTGTATAATTTGAAAATGCTCTATCTAAAATATGCATAAAAACCACTCGTGTAAAATCAACCAGATGGCAAAAAATCTATGCCACAAACAAATAAAAAAACTCCTATCATAAAATTCTTTGTATGTACATCAAGATCAATACACACACACATATATCGATTTTTTTTTGAAAAAAAAAAAATAATAAAAAAACTAACCAGCAAACTTTTCATTGGACGCGTTTAGCCTTTTAGCCATGCTTTCAACTTTGACAAGGAAATAATATAGAAGCCCCCAGTAAATGTACAAGGTAATTGCAATATGTGACTTGGGAAACGTTGGTTGTGTGTAGTCAAACGTGTTCCATAAGACCAACGATTACCGATTTTGAATCGGTCAATACGCAGTTTATATAAGCATTTGCTTTGGGTATGGTTGTCTGTGTGTTGAGTGTTTGTGTGTTTGTGTCTATATGTGTAGGTTGTTGCTTGGTTAATAAAAAAGAAAATATATGTATTATATAGTGTGCAATTTGGCGCCATTAACTATGAAGAAACCGTTTTAATTTTTCGTGTCTCGATAATGCTATATGTAAATAGCCGTGCGCTAATCTAAAGATTATTGTTATTTCTATTGTGTATGTCGTATTTTATGTTTCGTAATGCCTTTTATACTATTCATTCAAATATTTTTATTATGCAAAATACTGCTCCAATATAATTTAAATGTTCATATATTATTAATTTTTTTATCGCTATAGTATTGAAATAATAGTATATTATGTTACGAGGACTAGAGCTTGAGCTTAGATATTTGTGGCCGAGACCAAGCAATCTGAGTAAAACACAAAAAGAGCTTTCTATTTCGAATTGGACATATACGATTTTTTCTTCAAGCATTCTAAACGAAATCAAACTAAAAATAGATGTCAAGTAAATTTAACCAATTACTAACAGTTATAGAATAAATATGTTTATTATTTATATTTGTTACGTGATTTGCGAGAATTAATCTTTCTTTGGTTGAATATACAATTTCTGATCACTTTAAATTGTATTTCTTGCACTTCTTCAAACATTTTCAATAATCGAATTCAAATTCAAGCGAAAATAAACAGTGAAATTGTCAATTAACTTAACGTGGCTTAATAATTTTTAATATATTTAATATAGCCGTCGGAGTTGTCAAAATTAAATACAAATATGTAGTTATTGACAAATTTGACGATGCACAATTGCATTTCTTGCACTTCTTCACAAAATAGACAATATAATTGTCAAAAGATTAGAAAATGATCTACTGTGGCGAAATTTAAATAAAAATAATATTATAAAAAATCCCAAAATCACACTTAAATTAAAATAAAGCTAAATAAATACGTATTTCGGAAGCTAAGCTTCCATCTTCAGTAGCAAATAAAATCTACAAAAATCTTACCTGTGATCCAAAGTACATAAACACTTAAGCACTTTGGATCACAGGTAAGATTTTTGTAGATTTTATTTGCTACTGAAGATGGAAGCTTAGCTTCCGAAATACGTATTTAGCTTTATGTTAATTTAAGTGTGGTTTTGGGATTTTTTATAATATTATTTTTAAATACAATTGTCAATTAATTTAACTTAACTTGTCAATATGACCACCGAAGATGTCAGTTTAAATACACTTGACGTATTAATTTCATTTAGAACGCTTCAAAAAAAAATCGTGAATGTCTGGGCTCGATATAATAATCGTTGATTTCTGCTTTTCGTAACATAAATATACTATTGGCTATTGAAAAATATCGAATACTTTTGAATATCATGAATATTTTAAGTAAGAAAATTACCATATATTAGTACGGAACTTTTGTGTATGTATTGGTAGAGACAGTACAATATGTAGTACACATAGTACAATATATACTGGGCAGGCAATTCGAGTAAATTGTTACAACGAATTAACAACATTGAGTACATGGAGGGGTTTACAAACTGGTTCGGAACTAAACAGAACCATTGAAACTTTAACTAGGTACCTAACCAACCATTACAACATGTAACCCGGACCGCCTGACTCAATGTGTTACGAATGTGTCTAGGTTATAAATTATATGCGCGAATGTAAAACATAAAACAATTGCCACTCGATGACAGTCAACATTGCGAACAATAAAAAATCTTTTAGAAATCATCATAATAAAATAAAACGGCTTTAGGTTTATAGAAACAAGTTACTAGGTAACAAAATAAGTAAGTAGATTATAAAAGTTATAAATTTTTAATTAATGGAAACCAAATTTTATTTATAAATTTTTGTGATTCAGTTACCAATTTTATTACCTAATAACTTGTTTCTATGTTTTGTTTATTTACTGTAAATGTCATTTGTATTAGTTTTCTTGATGAAGACGGACGTTGAGTACATATTAACGTTAGGCATCACGTATGTAATTGCTATATTCAGACACGTAGAAAAATACAAAATATGTTGAATTTCATATTGAATTTATTCGTTTAATATAACTTATTTATTGTAATTGACTGTCCTAAAAATCACATAATGAATGTTGAATTAATAATTCAATAACAAATTTAATATTATTAATAGATTTATATAAAATAAAAAATAGTATATTTTTTAACTGGCCTTATTTTCTACAAAAACGATAATTAATGTACCGAAAAAATACCTGAGATATAATATCCTATATAGAATAATATATATTTTTTTGAATTTTTTCGTATTTATAGTTTGGACAAAAAAAGCAAAAAAAAATTTTTTTCCTTATTTTTCAAAATACGAAAAAATTCAAAAAAATATATATTATTCTACATAGGATATTATATCTCAGGTATTTTTTCGGTAGATTAATTATCGTTTTTGTAGAAAATAGAGCCAGTTAAAAAATATACTATTTTTTATTTTGTATAAATCAATTCATAACATTCATTATGTAATTTTTAGAACAGTCAGTTACAATAAATAAAAGAAAAAATATAGATTAACTAATTATTTTTTTTTTTCAGGTGAGTGTAAACACAACAACTTGAGATCATTTGATGCAATCACTGTAATAAGGTAAAAATGTATGTACAAGGTGATTGGTAATTAGTATAACAAAACTTTAATTATTGGCTAGAGTGTAGTTTAAATGTTACATTAGAAATTATTATTATTATTATTTCTTTATCCAATGGTTTGGTTTGTTTTTTAATACTTACTTTTGTCATTGAGAATGGTAATTGATTCAGGTTTTTTCTTTCTTCTTTACTTTCCATAAATTATATTCTTGCACCTCTTACATTTATTATTTACAATTCATCATAATTCTTTACGCATTCCATTTCAAATAATGATATTGAATCAGACAAGAGAGCAAATAAGGAAACAGCTTTAAAAGAATATCGCATATTTTCAGCAATGTCTAATTATACTGTGAGTTGAGTAAGGCGCCTGTATGGTTACACTCTAAAAAAAAATTATGTAATTTTACCTATAAACTATGAGACACTCTGATGCTTAGTACACTGTTCAAAATAGTAGGGTAAAAGAGTAAAAATTTTCGAGGGCAATTGAATTTGTATCTTTATTAGTGCAATAAATTGCCCTGTTTTTGCGTATTTTAAAATATTTGACTTTTTACTTTGATGGAAGGGCGAAAACTACGAAAAATAAGGATAACTAACTGCTTTTTTATTCTTTTCTGGGATAAGAAAGTGCTTTTTTTGAATTTACCTATTTAGGGTAATCATATTTACCCTTTTTAGGGAACGGACTTATACAGGGTGTTTGCAATCAAGGTATTTTATTTTTAAGGGGTCAAAATTTTTACAGGTCAAAACAAGGCGATTAACGCCAAAACACCTTAGTAAAAGTTTTCTAATAAACGAGATATTCATTTTTTTTTAAGTAAAATGGTAGCATATGGTATAATTTTTATTATCCAGCTCACAAAAAAAATTATTCTTCATAATAGTTTTGGATTTGCTTGAAACGAATAAAAATGTAAAAATATTCCAGGTTTTAAATACAGGGTGACTCGGATTTGCTGATTTGTGTTTCAACTTTTAGGTAAAATACCCTTATTTGATTAATAGGATTATATTATGTTTAAAATTACAATTTAAGCTTACATACAAAAGTAAAAGTTGTAAAGCTTACATACAAAAATTTGTGCCGATTGTCGATTGTTAAAACACCCTAGTAAAAGTTGTCTAATGAACGAGATATTACTCGTTTATTTGAAAACTTTTGCTAAGGTGTTTTAACAATCGACGATCGGCACAAATTTTTGTATGTAAACTTAAATTGTAATTCTAAACATAATATTCAAATAAAATTATTCAAATTTTTTAAATAAGGGTATTTTACCTAAAAGTTGAAACACAAATCAGCAAATCCGAGTCACCCTGTATTTAAAACCTGGAATATTTTTACATTTTTATTCGTTTCAAGCAAATCCAAAACTATTATGAAGAATAATTTTTTTTGTGAGCTGGATAATAAAAATTATACCATATGCTACCATTTTACTTAAAAAAAAAATGAATATCTCGTTTATTAGAAAACTTTTACTAAGGTGTTTTGGCGTTAATCGCCTTGTTTTGACCTGTAGTATCACCCCTTAAAAATAAAATACCTTGATTGCAAACACCCTGTATAGGCACTAATAAGGGTATTTTTTTTTGACCAGTGTATTTCTAGGTATAATTACTCAACTGTTGTAATTTTAACATAATTGTTTAAAAATGCATAATATTAGAACTATTACAAACATATTACTAACGCGATGGAAAAGTACATATGTATGAAATATTACAGATTTTTGAGTAGTAAAGGATGTATTTTGAAATGTATGTTTGAATATTTTGATGAATTATTACAGATATTAATTAATATGCAAGCTGTAATATACATAATTTAAGAAGTTATATTAACAATATGTAATTCTACATACAAGTATGTGATGCAATTTGCAGAAAGTAAGCAGTTATTTTTTTTATTTTTTTTAGTTACTTTATGTGATTATTATGAATTATGTAAAAAATCACAGAATTTTGAGGTAGAAATATAGAATATTTATAGTAAAATGAAATTACAGTTTTTTTTCAGTAAATTTTAATTATTATTTTTCTGTAATTTTGCTAGTTTTTTTACAGTGTAGGGTTAGAATACTCGGATTACAGTACATAACGACAGAGGGGGAGTTGAATACACTTGAATAGGAAGTCAAGTTTAGTTCTAGTAGAGCAGTACCGCTACAGTATTACTCGGGCTTCCTATTACATTCCAACTCAGAACAGATGCTAATGAACGGGGGTCCTTTTTAGTTCATTCGACCCATATGTATCTTATCTCTTAGTTTCTCATTGACTACACTGTAAAAAATTAAAGAAAAACAAACAATTATTACAATAAAAATTTCAAAAAGTTGCGATTTTACTTAATAGTTATGTCAAATTATATAAATATATATATTGGATTTTTTTTACAGTGTACGGTTGCTTGTGATTTTTGTAAAATTTCTTCATCCATCAATAATAAATAAATTTTTGTATAAAATTTTTATATAGAAATTGAATTTATAGAAACACTGTTTCTATAAATAATTAATAATTTTAAAAATATATTAGAAAAATAAAACGAAATTATATATAACTTTGATGTTGTTTTAAACAAATCAAAAACAATAATTGATTTTCGCTCATATATTTCCGTATTTATATTGGCAATAAAATGTAAAAAGTTATAAAAAATGAGAAAAATTTAACATGGAAACGCGAAAAATCATAATAAGCTAACACAACACACATTGAATAATCTGCGTATATTTCGAAAGAAAATTTATCAGGCGAACGGGGCAAAGTAATAAAAATTTTATTACGCCTATTCAGGTGCATACGGCTCCGGCTGCGTCATTTAGCGAAATTGTTTCGAAAACAATGGATATTTTCTTGAAATCATTATGAAATCAAACTAGAAATTCGTATAATTTACAAAATAATATTCAAACGAATTGATAAGAGATATTTATAACTGCACACACACACACACATACTGCTTCGTTCTGCAAAACTAAACAATTAGCCGTTGCTAAATAGAAATTAATTTATACTGTATACAGTACGAGTAAAATTTAAAATATTTTTTTTAGCATAGTAAAAAATCTTTCAGAACTCTTTTATAAAAAAAAATGTTTTCCTAGCAATCATATAATTTATGTAATTTTAATAAAATACAGTGTTGCTAACTTTCCGAGAAAAAAATTTACTAAAATTTTTAAAAATTTATTATGATCACTTATTATTTAACCGATTTTAATCAAATTTTCATAAAAGATTTTCCTAGTGCCTAAATAAATTATGCAATTTTAACAAAATACAGTGTTGCCAACTTATCGAGAAAAAAATCACAAATTTTAAAAAAAATTTATTGTGGCTACATTATTTATTCAATTTTAATTAAATTTTCAGAAAAGTTTTTCCTAGTGCCCACATAAATTATAATATTATTAAAATACAGTATTGCCAACTTTCCGAGAAATGTCAAAGTGGTCCATATATGGGTTTACCCATATACTTCTAATCTTGTTTTAACAGAAATTAGTTTATGTATGTCTGGGTTATAAAGCTACTTTATATGATTACCTGAGCAAACTACTCATTCATTCATGACTCATGGATACACACGATGGCTGGCGGGGGTGGCACAGGGCAGCTACACACTTTTAGCATGCGATGTTTTATGGGTTTTATCTTTTCTCGTATATATATTGTAAAATATGCATAATTATCCGTTTCTAATCTAATTGAATTGTATTCAAGAAAAACTGTATTACCATATAGTAAAGTTAATTTAAGAATAAAAATATTTGACCTATGGTTTTAATTTTTGACCTATAGAATTAATTATTGAGCTATAGAAATATTTATCGACTTATGAAAATAATTATCGACCTATGGAAATAATCAAATACCTACTGATATAATTATCGATCTATAAAATTTGATCTATAAAATTAAGAAAGTGGCTATTTATACATACGGTATGTATACGCAATTGGCTATTTAGGGTAGGTTAGGTTAGGTTGGTGTAGGTGTTTTTTTTTTTACTATAGATAATTTTTTAATTATTAATAGGTAAATGATTGATTTTTCTATAGGTAAAAATATAAAATTTCATAGGTAATATTTGAATTATTAATAGATCATAAAATTAGCATCTTTAATTTAATCATCATGATTTTATTCATACTAAAATTATGCTTACTGATTTTTACTTTTTGTCATCCATATCTTCAGTAATTTAATTTTTTTAATGTTTTTAATTCTAAATTCAGAACAAAAATTGGTCGGAGTTTACTATATTTCATAAAATTATTATTACATAAAATAAAATAACAGATTTACATATCGCCTAACTACGTTCAATTTTAAAGTCATAGCAAAAATTATATTTGTTTGTGAGAAAATTTTCTTATCAGTTTGTAAAATATAATAATTGCTTAAAAAATTGCCTCGTTAGGAAAATTTAAATTTTATAAGAAAAATATTATTTAGTTTCTAATCGCTAACCGATATATTATTATTTTATCGTTATTATAAGTTATTATAATAAAAGGTTAATAGATAAAGGAAATTATATTCGAAGAAAAAAGAAAAAAATGTGCATTGTAATTTTCGTTTTTCAATTTCAACGTAATTGTTTTAATCGTTCAGTTTAATAGCCACTTGAAAATTTTATTATTTTACAAATATTTATTTTCTAATTTAATATTTTCTATTTTACGACCGGCTATTATAATGTGATTATAATTTGTATAATGGAATTAAACAACACAGAAACGTAAATAGACAATAGAAATTGCAGTTATTTTCCATAAATAAAGTTTACTAATAATTTCTTTCTTAATTTCACACATGAAAAATTAATTAATTGATTTATTATTGGTTGTACAAAATAAAATTATTTTAACTTGTTTTTATTAATTCTCTTTTTTTTTTCGTTTTTTTTGTTTGTTCGATAAAAATTTTGCATACATACATACATACATACACAATCACGCCATGTACCCAAAAGGGTGTGGCACAAACTCTTTTCATCATCCCGAAATCAGTCGCCTCCAAACATTCCTATCCAAACAAGCAACTTTCGCTTCATCCACATTCATAATTGTGACATTTTAAAATATGTACCTGTATTTTATTATACCCGAATTTTACTTTCAAATCGGTTTGAGTGAAAAATTCGTTTGTGGATGTGTCACGGTTTAGTTGCAGTTCCGTGTGCAATCTTGGCGCCGGCCGCCGCCCCGTATGGCTGCGTCAGCCCTTCCGGTATGGGTCCCTCGTGCAATGGGCACCCCCACACACACACACTCCCACACACCTCCTATTTACTAGTCTACTTCCGTCTATGCCGTCGTGCTACTGTTTCAAAACCCAACACACAAACACACACTGCATATACTTAATTATATATGCCAAAGTCACCCCTTGTTTCATACCAAGCTGGGGGTACTAGTACATCCATATCAATTCACTAAAAATAAAACGATACTATTTATTATTTCTATTTACCTAGGTTAGGTTAGGTTGTATGGTATACGGAGGTGCGTTTAGTACACTTGGTGGAAAAGAAAAATTGATTTAGTATTTAGGCATTTGAAACTTGTGTCATGGTATAGCGAAATTAAAAGAATTCGTTCAATGAATAGTAACAAATAATACGACATAATTATAATATAACAATATCTAATACCTAATATCAGAACTATTACAAACAATAAGTGATATTAATTATAATGTTATTAAAATTTCTTATCAGGTTCGTTATTGTTTTTAGCAATGACGCGTTTCGACTTTTCAGTCATCTTCAGATTTTCTGAGTCTGGTTCATTGGAGCCACAACACAGACCAAAGTCTAGAAAATCTGAAGATGACTGAAAATTCGAAACGCATCATTGCTAAAAACAATAACGAACCTGGATAGGGAATTTAATAACATTATAATTAATCATAACGCAGGTTCAGAACCCAAGAACAAAAGTTTATCTTTTGACATTAATATTAATAAGTGATATGATATTACCAACGGAATTTTAGTAAATTTACAGAACTTCAGTAAATTTGCTGTCAGGAATTTTCCATAAATAGCTAAAATTTGTTTAGTTTTATAATATTATTGTTGGTATAATTACATACATTTCTAAATTTACTTATAAAGGATGTATTTTGAAATGAATGAATTACACCTTAATATATTTTATTAGTATTATTACACAAAATATGTACTAATTCTTATTATTTTGATAAATTATTACAAATATTAAGATGCATGCTGTAATTTTACATAATTTAAGAATGGCAATTTGCAAAAAGTAAGCAGTTTTTTATTAGGTTATTTTTATTTATTTTATGTAATTATTATGAATTATATAAAAATAACGGAATTTTGAGATAGAAATACAGTATATTTATGGTAAGATTTTTTATAGTAAAATTTTACTTTTATTTTTCTGTAATTTCGCTATTTATTTTTTTACAGTGAATGCATAATCTTAAATATGGCATTTTTTGAGATAGTAAGTTTACTGTATATTGAGTATAAATAATTATAAATGGTAGAATTTTATTTTCATCGACTATACAATATATTTAGCTTGTGTTGTTTTAGTAACCAGCCAGGTAAAATTACATGCATGTCTGTGGAATTAAAAGCTTTCCCTTGTTTTATGTTGCATTATTCGCTCTTTTTAACCAATATCTTACTATTACGTGCACTATCAGTATTATTAGTAATTGAAAGTATTTCTAACTCTATACTAATTTGACATTTATCTAATTAATTACTATATATTTATTTATTTACTTCATTTCACTTTTTGCATAAGCATATTGTGCATTAGTTTATATCTTCACATAATATTTATGATAATTATAATGATTTTTTTAAATATTATATAAAAAATTGTCCTAAATGACCTCAAAACTTCGATCCTAATTGGAGGTAACCCCTTAATAGATAAAAAATATAGTACGTAGAAAAACTTTATAGCAAAAAAAAAATGAAGTTCGCTAAACATTTGAAAAGTAAGAATGATCGCGAATAAAAACCACATATAAAATGCGAATCCCGGCGTGTTAAAAGTGTAAATAAACGATTAATTTATTAATTGAATTATTCACAATTCAGCGTCTCTCTCTGTCGTCTCAGCTTTGCTTATGGTTGCCTATGTCTGATGGATTCACATTGCATTTGATGTTGTTGGTGGTGGAATTATATAAAAACAACAACAACAACGTATAAACGCGTCTACTATATAGTTTTGTAATAGTTGTTGTATGCGATGAGTTTGAATGTGTCTTGTGTGTTTTTGTTTGATATTACGAGAGCCATGTTCAAGGCAAACGCGTTTCCCTGGCAACCGACACAAAAAAAACACGTGTTAGAAGTTCATTGATATCTAGCAAACGTTTTTCTATATACTATTAGAATACACGGCCGGCCAGTGCTGGCCAATCGGTTTTTTCATTGTTCAAAATTTATGTATTTTGAAACATATACATACATACATACACAATCACGCCACTCTTTTCATCATCCCGAAATCAGTCGCCTCCAAACAAGCAACTTTCGCTTCATCCACATTCATAATTCTGCTCGTACATACATGCTCTTTTATTTCTACTACTTGGAAACTTTCGCTCACGCAAGCCACTCTTTCAATCATACCACTCTAACTACGCAAACGTATATTATCAAAATCATTCAAATAAATCTTTTTAATAGCAAACGTTCATTAGACATTCGCTCAATATGTCCGAGAACCATCTTAACTGACTCTAACACGGGGCAACTTTTGCTACAACACTTTTTTCGAATTTCACACTCATTATACACTAATCGTATTTCGTACACGATCTCTCCTATAGTTCCACCACATACTCCACGTAAAAATCTCATAATACACTGATTGAAAAGCACTGGAATAGACTATGAAACAACAACACATTGACAAGTTCTCTCTCTCTTGAAATACGCGTTGCTTGTCTATAATAACACGAATAAAAAACAAAATGTTTTCATATTATAAGATGTATGTATGTAATGGTATGTATATAGTTATACCCATATATATATATATATATATATATATATATATATATATATATATATATATATATATATATAAAAGCTATGCGCACAACGCATTGAATGATATTTACAAGTTGCTTTTTCAATTATATTTTAACTAGATCGTTTTACAAATTAAATAGAAATGAAAGCTGAAATTATAAGCTATTTCAAAATATTATCACTATAATTCAATCTCTGAAATTACGTTCAGAGTTAATAGATAATTTATTTTTCGTTTAATATTAAATACGTAATTTGTTTTTCAATGCTCTCTATATTCAGACGATTTTCACTTTATTTAAATTCATAAATTTTATAATCTAGTTTACTTATTTTATTAGCTAGTAACTTGTTTCTATGTTCTGTTTATTTACTATAAATGTCATTTATATCATTTTTCTTGATGAAGCTGTACGTTGAATTCCTCGAAACGTTGATTATTTATAAATATTAATACAGAACTACAACCTAAGATAATGACTTCTGAAAGATTATTAATTACTAAGATATTTATTTTATTTTTATTGCAGTCTTGTAAAATTAAAAAAAAAGTTTCCAATAAACTCTTTTGAAGATTGACAGTGTAATTTTAATCTTCCATAATTAATAGTAAATTTTTAATAAAGTTATGGTGTTTTGAGAAAAGAGTCATTTTCTTCACCGAAAATTTCCGTATAAAAATGTTGATAATTTTTTTTTCTTTAAATAAACAAAATGGAAAATCAAAGATTGTATAGGTAATTAAATTTTTTGGCATAAAATATTGAAATATATAAATTATTGTTATTAAATATTTCAATTTGGAAATATTTCTGTTAATGATAATATTAAAACTAAAAATTGATAGAACATTTAACAAATGGATAATTAATATATGAAAAGGTTTCGTAGCTAATTAATTGTTAAAGATATTTAATATGATAATTAATAATTCAGATTTAAACAGATTCATATATGTATCAAAACTATTCAATTAATCTTTACACAGATTTATTAAAGTATGCATGAATAAATATATATTCAGTATATGAAAATAAATTAATAATTAAATACAAATTTCAATAACAAATACAAAGTATAATAAATACGAATAAATAACATGGTGTATGTGTATATATGATAAATATGTTTTAAATTATTGTAATGAGATTCTACTTGTATGTTAATAGCGTAATCATATTCTAATTGATATTAAAAGAGAGACAGAGAGAGAATTTAGTCGTAATATTCTCAAGTCTAGCATACATCACATCACCAACATCAGTTTTGTAACATAGACGACTCTGAGCTGTGCTGAAGAGAAATAAACAACCAACTTATTTACATAGTAAATACATCATTTATGTAATAATGATGTAACTCAGAGAGAACAAGTGTTTATTGTAAACATTATTAATGTTTTTGCGAAATATTATACAAATGCACAACAGAGAAACATAATATCCTTATTCATATACATGTATTATTCTATATGTATATGCATTATCTTTGTTTTAATAAGCGCATATATGCGCATATATGAATAAACTACTTGTGATGAAGATAGGAATGAAATTGACATATCAAAAGCATCTGAGTTGTTTTGTTCTACGACTAATTTCAGTTGGATAATGAGAAATATAGATAATATGGTATGTATCATAGACAGATTTATGAAAGATAATATATATTTATTTATGCGCTCAATGATTACCTTTCAATTTAATTAATGTCAAAGGTTAGGTTCAATCATGAAGTGATTGCAAATTATTTAATAAATATAAGGTTAGCACTCTACTTTCATTATTTTATTTACAAAAGATTTTTGCATTATTTCTTAGCGGCCACTCACTTAAGGTGAACAGTCACACTCGTATGACCGATTACACAAAATTGCAGAGGACGATTGAATAAATATTTTTTTATTAATTTTGTAGAGCATATTTAATATAACTGATTATTCGTAATATTTAAAAATATATGTATAATTAATAATTCAATATCAATATTCCATTATTAATAAAAATTACATAAAATACAAGTAAATATATTTTTTAACAAGCCATATTTTCTTTAAATATCATTATTATTGTTTCGAAAAAATATATGAGATGTGAAATGTTATACAGAATAATATAAATTTTTTTGAATTATTACGAACGATAGAAAATAGAGATCGATTGACTTTTATCAAGAAAAACCTGACATTTATCAAGCAAATTGCATATTTTATTTTCTCTTGTTCAAATTACACGTTTATAAAATCAGAAATTTTTATATAAGGTTTATAATTATAAAATGATATACTTTTTTTTGGTTATTTAAGATTTTTATATTTTCTATTTTTATATTTCGAAATCTTGTTTGTTGCTACTGCCAGCTTACACAAATCTTCGAAATAGTGAGAAACTAGTCCAGATTAGACGATCCGACAAATAATTTATCTTAAATTTATTCCTTTTATGTAATATATGACAATTTCCATACTGCATTCAGAGACATCTATACAGATTTGCTTTACACTATTTGACCCTGATAGTAACTCACTGGGGCTGGGGGGTCCTTAGCTTATTAAAAATATGGTACAACATATTATTTTGAGATTTTATTTGTCATAAACAGTGTTGTGACAGATTATTACATATTATTTCAGCAAAATCGAAATAATATGTAATTTTTTACTATGGTTTTTATATAAAATGACAACTTTTTTATACAGTGTTGATCAAGATCCTGTGAGATAATATATTCTAGATGAGAGTATATTTGGTGTTAAAAAATTCTATGAAAAAACATTTTTTTTTTGTAATGAAAATTTAAGGTAATTTCATATTTGGTGAAACAAAACACTTTACTTATTATTTATTTGCTACTTTGGTGTCAAATATTCTGTAAATATTGAGAGAAAAACAAATGAAAATTTTGTACAAACCATTTTTTTTTTTTTGTATGTTTAAATAATTCATGAATTTTTTTCTTGTTTATCGACTGAATTTATGATTATGAATAATTATTTTTTTTTTTTTTGTATGTGTTATATTAATAGCGGTTGTGTACAAAAACATAAAATGAGTTTTGACATTTATTATGAAGTGAATTTTTACGACTCACATAAATATGAATTTCTGACAAAAATTACAACATTTAATTATACATAATATAAAATGTCGCTTCCGCTTGGTATAATTTGCTAATTTGTTTAAAAAAAAAAAATAAAAATCACTCACGCGCCATTTAACATGCCAACATTCTAACACGGTGTTAATTACCACTATGTATTTGAAAACTAAAATTATTTACATAATTTTGATATTTGAACTGAAATTTAAAAAGTTTATATGTTATATCATTTATTTTTAAATTATTGACTTGCTAAAATTGTAGATATTTTAATATTAATATTTATTTATTTTAGGATAAAAATATTTGACCTATGAAAAAAACATATGATCTACCGAATAGTATCTATGAAAATTATACTTTACCTATGTATTAAATAATTAATCTATGGTTTTAATTTTTGACCTATAGAATTCATTATTGATCTATAGAAATATTTATCGACTTATGGAAATAATTATCGACCTATGGAAATAATCAAATACCTACTGATATAATTATCGATCTATAAAATTTGATCTATAAATTTTACGTAATTGGCTATTTAGGGTAGGTTAGGTTAGTAGATTGGTTTAGGTTTATTTTTTTACTATAGATCATTTTTTAAATATTTATAGGTAAATGATTGATTTTTCTATAGGTAAAAATATAAAATTTCATAGGTAATATTTGAATTATCAATAGATTATAAAATTAGCATCTTTTATTTTATATAAAAAAGTTTTAATATTTATACAATTTAGCTAGTTATTTTTAGTATAATACAAACTTAATTACATAACTGAAAGATGTCGTGTATTTGTTATAATTGCTGGTTACCTCATTAATAAAAATAAAATCATCTCAGAGTGATTTACAAATTAAGAAAAAAATCACACATTGAACTGATTCACTGAACCAATAAAATTTTAATCTGTACATCTAAATTTTCTAATGCCTCTATTTATAGTCGTGATTTAATTACACATTAATTAACATTTAAATTTGACTAAGTAGTTGTAGAAACTGCAAAATATTGCAGAAACTCAATGTGATAAACATAGTTTAGTAGTTGTCAATAATGTCAATAGATAAGCGCGCTGCGTGCAAAATGTTTGAAACGCATTAAAATGCCTGAAGCTTATTGCATAAATACATATACAAACGACGCGAGGCGGCTATAGCAAAATGAGAAGTGATTATTAGCTGTCAAGTATGACTGGCTATTTAAAATGTCATATAGGTGGTGGTACGTATGTTAGTATGTAAGAGTTTGCAATAATTGACGGGGAAACCACTTGTAAAATCTGGTGTACAAATTTATTAAAATTCCTTAAAATCTTGGTAAAATCATGATAAAATCCATAAATACATGGGTAAAATCATAGCTAAAATCATATAAAATCATTACAATCGCACTTAAAAATCATGTAATATCCTTACAGTTTCACTTAAAATCATATAAAATCCTTACAAACTCACTTAAAATCATGTGAAATTTTTATAATCGTTCTTAAAATCATATAAAATCATCTAGATTCCTTACAATTTCACTTAAAATCATATAAAATCCTTACAAACTCTCTTAAAATCATGTGCAATCCTTACAATTTTCCTTCAAATCATGTAAAATCTTTATAATTATCCTTAAAATCATATAATATCCTTACAATTTCACTTAAAATCATATAAAATCGCTTACAAACTCGCTTAAAATCATGTGAAATTCATAAAAGGTTTTTAATAATACTCATTTTCGTAAAATTTCACGACACTTTATATATTCATGTGTAATTCTTATCGTCTTTAAAATCAACGAAAAATCGTCTAGATTCCTTACAATTTTATTAAAATCATATAAAATCTTTACAAACTCGCTTAAAATCATGTGAAAACTTTATAATCGTCCTTAAAATTATGTAAAATCAACGAAAAATCATCTAGATTCCTTACAATTTCACTTAAAATCATATAAAATCCTTACAAACTCGCTTAAATTCATGTGAAATTTTTATAATCGTCCTTGAAATTATGTAAAATCAACAAAAAATCATCTAGATTCCTTACAATTTCACTTAAAATCATATAAAATCCTTACAAACTCGCTTAAAATCATGTGAAATTCTTATAATCATCTTTAAAATCATTTAAAATCAACGAAAAATTCGTACAATCTTCCTTAAAATCGTGCTAAAATCTTAGGATTATACAATCTGGTGTACAAAATTTGAAGGAGTGGTTGCCCTCTCGGCAATAACTCATATACTTGTATTTATATACATATTCTATTTTGTGTTATCTGAAATGTACGCATTTTCTACTAACATCGCGTAATGCAAGCGCATCTAACTGATAATAATTAAATAAGTGTTAATGAATGTTAAATACTCGAGTGGTTTTACATATTTGAAACGTTTTGCCTTTTACTAGATTAAAGCAAAGATTGTGTTAGACAGGCTGGAGGAAAATTGTTGTTCTCTCGATGTTATAGCTGTGATAAAATTTATTTGTATATTAATGTTTTGTTAGGATTAAAAGCTGGTGAAATAGACATTACAAACAAGATTTTTTATAAAGATATAATTATACAAAAATGTATTATTCAGATAAATCTGCTATTGTTGAACATGCTTGATGATGTAAAATCAATATTAGCAGCAGATTAATAACAGAAGCAATAGAGATCTATAAAGAAAAGAATAACAAAAAATAAATAAAATTTGACTTCCTTTAATTAAAAATCTACAATTCTTATGATCTAGATACTTTAGGCACTAGGAGAAACTTTTTATAAAAATTTCATTAAAATCGGTTAAATAAAATGGCCATAATAAAATTTTTAAAACTTTAGTAATTTTTTTCTCGGAAATTTGGCAACACTGGATATTAATAAAATTGTATAATTAATGGGAGCATTAGGGAAATCTTTTCTGAAAATTTGATCAAAATCGGATAAATAACGTAGCCAATATGAATTTTTCAGAACTTTAGTAATTTTTTTCTCGGAAAGTTGGCATTACTGGAAAAAATAAAAGCACATGACCATCTTGGGTACTAGTCAAATTTTTCCTGAAAATTTTATTAAAATCGGTTGAATCGTCTAGGAGGAGTTGCGGCCACAAAATTTTGACTTACGACCGAGCGAGCGAGCACCCACATAAACTAAGTTCGGATTCGTCTGATCTAGAGGCTATAGGAAGGATTTCAATTTTTTTTTTTGAAAATGTTGCAGACACCGTACCAAACGCTATACCACTTTTTCCTTGCAGTCGAAAGTGGTAATTAATGGAATTCAATCTGTTAATTATGCAAAATTTCCAATTAACTATAACATATGTACCGATTAAATTAAATGCTATATTTTTTTGTTACACCTTGTGTATAAAATAAAATAACACAAAGCATGTTTGAAATATAAGTATATAGTTATTTATTATCTGGTCAAAGCGAATGGCTATAGAAAATTACTATGTGTTTAGGCTAAATAGCACCACTATTCACGCTCGCTTGTCTACTGCAAGTCGACACTTTATAATAAACAGTAATAACCTTTTGAAAATTAGCTAAATTACTCTAAGGAGATTATGCATTAACTATTATTATCATTATAATATAATATTTACTAACACATAATGACAGGCAAAGTCGTTTGCTTCTAAATACATAAATTGAGTTGCACACAAAAAAATTTATAGTGTTAATATTTTGCTTTTTATTAACTATTTTATTAGTTTTTCATTTTATTTTTAAACTATTATATGTCATTGCCACTAATCAAGAATAAAAACTGTACATTAACTTTTTATTTGTTATTTAATGTATAATATTTAATATTTTTTCTAAATTTTTTGATTGTGAAACGAAAAAAAAAATATTTAGTTTTACTAAGGTTTTATACTTATTATTATATTGCAACTTAAAAATGAAGTATTAAAAAAGCTTTTTAATTAAATTTAATTAGATTTTAATGAATTTAATTTGATCGAAAATGGCCTATGGAACAAACAAGAAAGCGATTGACGATAAAATAAATTTTACTTACTTTATGTGATTATTATGAATTATGCACAAAATTACACAATTTTGAGGTAGAAATTACAGAAAATTTTACCATTATTTTTCTGTAATTTGGCTGTACATAAATAATAACAGTTATCAGAGGACCATGAAGTCGTATGATAATACTGTTGTAAAATGTCATTTTTATGTAAACACATAGATCTTAATAATTTCGCCATAATACTGCGCAAGTGTATGCGAACTTCCAGTCGTAAATTGCGACATTTATATATATATATATATATATATATATATATATATATATATATATATATATCTACCAAGCTATGAATTGTAGAAAACGTCCGACAATCATCTTTGAAATGTTGCCAAAAAAATTCTGTTTTGTATATCGCTACCGCAGTTCGGGGCTTACGAGTATATTATGTTATAGCTTTTACGCTTTATTATACATTTCGGTTACATTAACATTTTGTGAAATGACTACGTCGCCCTGAAGCGTTTTTCCTGTGGCCATATTTCACATGGAACAAAAGAAAAGACAAAATGCCCCCATGTAAATCACGGATTCATTCATTCGCGACTTTTGTTGCACGGACACTTCTCCACTGTTCAAAGAAGGATAAAAATATTTGACCTATGAAAAAAACATATGATCTATCTATGAATATAGTATCTATGAAAATAATAGTTTACTTATGTATTAAATAATTAATCTATGGTTAGGGTAGGTTAGATTAAGTTGGTTTAGGTTATAGGTAAAAATATAAAATTGCATAGGTAATATTAGAATTGTTCATAGATCATAAAATTAGCATCTTTAATACAGATATTAATATGCAAGCTGTAAATATTACATAATTTACGAATTTATACCACTAATATGTAATTCTATATTAAGTATGTGCTACAATTTACAGAAAGTAAGCAATTGGACATACTGACTTCATCTGATTATTATGAATTAAGTAAAAAAAATTGAGTTGGATATACTGAATATTTATAGTAAAAATAAATTACAGATTTTTTTATAGTAAACTTTTACAATTATTTTTATGTAATTTTGCTATTTTTTATTTTTACTTGTATACACATCCTATTATTTTTCATTTTTATTATACGAATTTCAACTGTATGAATGTCTGACAATTTTTTTCCCCCGACATATAGCAGCAACAGCCCGCCACCGCCAGCATAGTGAAAGACACGCGTGCAAAATTAACAGCAGTTTTATGAGACAATGGAAAATAAAATGGTCGGATCGATACGCTTCGCTAACTAGAAAAATAACCCTCTATGTTTTATGTTGCAAACAACATTGGCTATTTATTTGCAGTAAATATATATACAGGACGGCCAGGCGAACTAGGCAGAACTTTCAATTATATACCGGGTGTAGAAATGAAATGTGAACCATAGGGATTTCAATGTTATTTTTTAAATACGGCTGTATCTCTTTCCCTATTGACTTTAGAGCAAATATTTAAATACAAAACTTATTCAAAATGTGAAAATGCATGGTATAAAGTCATTTTTTGTACATAAATATTAATATTTTACGATATACAGGGTTAACCACTAAAAGATGAGCTATAACATTGGAAAACGGGAATGGTATCGAAAAATTCTGTAATATAGAGAAAAAAATTCTCTACAAAATAGCTAAGTAACTTTTTTCTCTAACTTGTACTGATTTGGCAGAAAAAATTATTGAAAATTAACAATTTTCGCATTTTCATGCATTTTTGCGAGTTTTGATAATTTTTATTAATTAAACTATTAGTATTAGGAAAAAATGTCAAGTATTCACTTAAATTTCTTTTTGCATGTTACATAACCTTCTTAAATTCGTTTTTTGCTAAATGTTTCCAGTTAAGCTCCACATAGATGAAAAATTGGAAAAAAGTAAAAACTTTTTTTTTTTTTAAACAAAACACAAGGGTACCCCTTACGAAATTTTTTAAAAAAATCAGTTTTTAATTTTTTTCTCCTAAACGAAGTATCGTAGAACAATGATTTTTTTACCAAATTATAGAACTCATTATTCCGCATTTTTCGATACCATTCCCGTTTCCCAATGTTATAGCTCATTTTTTAGTGGTTAACCCTGTATATCGTAAAATGTTAATATTTATGTAAAAAAAATGACTTTTTACCATGCATTTTTACATTTTAAACAAGTTTTGTATTTAAATATTTGCTCTAAAGTCAATAGGAAAAGAGATACAGCCGTATTTAAAAAATAACATTGAAATTCCTATGGTTTACATTTCATTTCTACACCCGGTATATATTGTGTTGTGTTGCGAAAGTTGCTTGTTTGGAGAGGAATGTTTGGAGGCGACTGATTTCGGAATGATGAAAAGAGTTTGTGCCACACCCTTTTGGGTACATGGCGTGATTGTGTATGTATGTATGTATGTGTTGTGTGCAATATGAGCATTATTCCATTTTTTTTTTGTTTTGTAAATACTAGACAAATTTTTATATTAAATTTCTTTTTTTTCTGTTTTGCAGGTGAGTGAACAAACTTCAGGATCGCGTTTGATTTAATCACTGTAATCAGGTAAAAATATATGTAATCAAGTATTTCATGTTTTAAATTTGTGTATTACGAAAAAGTTTATATTAAGATTTCGCAATTTAAATGTGAAATTTAAACAAATAAATAATAATGAAGTTGATTAACAACATGTATCAATTTTGTTCCATATTGCGGACTTTTATTCTAAGGGGGTGGGGGTTTCTTTATTGGACAAATA
The DNA here is from genome assembly GCA_963966155.1 of Clivina fossor. NCBI lineage: Eukaryota > Metazoa > Arthropoda > Insecta > Coleoptera > Carabidae > Clivina > Clivina fossor. The sequence goes on along the minus strand of OZ014554.1, from coordinate 33,217,178 downwards.
TATTTATACAATTTTGTTTTTGAAAAGTAAAATCTACAAAAAAAAATAACTCTTTCTAAATATTTTCAAGTTTCGTTAAAAATTAAAGTTTTAATAGTAATATATATTTTTTCTACGATCATTTTTTATGAAAAGTAGTATTTTACTCACAGTAAACATATATAGAAAATTATTGTTCATTATTGTGTTAATTTTTATGTCAAATATGTTTTGCTTTATACAGTGTGTAAAGTGATGAGGTTTCCTATAGGGAAAAAAAATTTAATATGAGTTTTAGGAGAAAAATTTATTTTTTATAAAAAAATTTGCTTCTATCAAAACCCCTAATAGTCAAAGAAAAATCCAGTAATCACTTAAGATAAGATCAAAAACTTGATATTATGTGGTAACAAATTTTTTCCAAGGCAAGTAACTTTTGCTTCATTTACATTTATGCTACTTCTCATACATGTTCTTTTATTCTTACTACTTGGAAACATAAAATATTGAAATTCAATTATAGTGGACAGAGGTTGATTATTAAGAATTTCTATAATCGGCTGTAATCATTAAATATTTTTATTAATAATTTCGCACAATGAAATTGAAACCAAACAACATTGCGTTTAAAAAGACATAAATTGAGCGTTAATTATAAATTTGTCGTTATTTTTCTCTGCTTCTTCGCTAGATCTATAAATTTGATTTACGGGATGTCGTTAAAATCGCATCTGGATAATAATTTGAAAGTTTGCGCACTTATGATGGTTACAACTGTATATAATGTATATATATATATATAGTGGCAAAAGCCAGTCAATATGGGTGTATATACACCATAACAAGCAATAAAACTTAAACTAAAATCACGTTGTTGACCTCGGAGTATCAGATCAGGGCTTGGCAAGGGCACGGCATCATGATGCCAGATTTGTTGTTTTCTAATCAAGGAAACATTTCGAACTATTGCTATACGAATTTTTTTATTCTTTTTTTTTTTTTTAGAAATTTTGATTATGTATATAGGACCATTTATGATTAATAAATAGAATATATTTAGTAAGATGACAAGTTATTTGACAGTTTCAGATGTTTTTATGGATATATTCATTTCAAATTTGTAAGATCTGTAGTGTTAGAGAATGTTTGGTCTTTCGTTTTTAGATTCTTCTGTTGATAGAAAAAAAATCTGTAACGCTGCAGATCTTACAGAATTACGAATTTATGTTCTATTGGTTTGATTCTAAACAGAATATTTTGTTTTTATCTACTAAATAAAATTTTTTTATTTTTTAGTAAAATATTCTAAATGCTATATAGATATAATCTGATTTACTTAATCAAAATTTTGACTTTCACATTACTTTTCTAAAGAGGGTATTCCCTTTTGTAGCATCGATTTTTATAGGTGTTTTTCAACACTTTTTTTGGTAATTTTACGACAAATACAGTGTATTTATTGTAGTTTTGAGCAGTATTTTTTTTTCTCAAAAAAGTCAAATATTCACTTAAAAAAAATGGCGTCAAAGTGATCAGGTCAAAAGTTAGATTTGTCAATGGTGGCAGATAAAATTCGCGTTCTACATTTCTGAAACAAAAACAAAGTAGATGTAAGTACTTGTAATACATGTAACTTTCGTTGAAACCTACAAAATGAATAATTTTTACATTTATTTCAAAAAAAAATCTCAGAAATAGAAAAACTTGATTTTATTTTACTCTTTCAAAGTTTTCCTTGATTTAATTAGAATGCACTTTACTAGCCATGTATCGTAATATACTATACGAATATTTTTCAGCCTATAAATGTATGAATTTGAATGATTAACATTTCGAAAGCTTTCCTTGTGAGTAAAAGTTTCACTGATTGTTTACGAAGAACAATAACCTCAATTTGACCGAAACGTGTTTGTTTGTGAAGTTGTATTTGTTCATTTTGGTACGTGCGCTAGCGTACGCACTCATACGACGCATACGAATGTGTAAGCTGTGTGTGTGTGTGTCAAAAGAATTTGTCGGCATCGTAATTTTGGGTCACCGCAGAGTTGAACCAAGGCTGTGGCCCACTTTAATTCGAATTTTAACTTAACTAAAACACGATTTTTATTTTTGTTTTCGTTGTATATTTTATTACGAGATAAGTGATAATGTTGTTTGTAAACATTTTTTTTCTTGCAAAAATTTATATATAAATATCATAAAATTAAATTTCTGATTACTTTTTTATTTATTTTAATATTTGACTACAATTTTTCTTATATTGATTATTAAAGAAAGCTTGACACAGAATATTTAATCAGAGTTTGATTCGAACATCTAACTTTTTGACTAACTTCTCATCAAAATTTCATACATTATAATTATATATCATTATTACATCAGAAATAAAAATTAAATATTATTTCTAGTATTAAAATCCTGTACAACTGAATTGATAAACTATAAATATAATTGTCTATTTTTACATTAAATATTTATTCTAATATGGTTAGGTAACATAAAATTACCTATTTTCTTGTTGATAAACAATAAAGTAATAGAAAAAATCATATATAGATTTTTTTTGACTTAGATTCTGTTTGCAAATATTAAATATTTTCGTTACATTCCAAATTATTCAATTTTAAGTTTTTTATTCGCAAATTTAGGATTTTCTTTATTTGCAATTGCTGTAATTACTGTGCTAAATCTGGTATAAATACTTGTTGAATAATACATACATACACAACCACGACATGTACCCAAAAGGGTGTGGCACAAACTCTTTCCATTATCTCGAAATCAGTCGCCTCCAAACATTCCTATCCAAACAAGCAACTTTTGCTTCATCCACATTCATAATTCCTCTCATACATGCTCTTTTATTTCTACTACTTGGAAACTTTCGCTCACGCAAAACACTCTCAATCATAATAATAACTGTTTTATTAAACAGTTAATTGAAAAATTCTATTTTAATTTAAGAAAGAAATCAACAATTTATCATATATGTGAAATAAATTTTTTGAATAGAATCTGTGATAATAAAAAGTCCTTGTAAATTAATAAAATTGCGATATTGTTCAGAACAAGTCAACTGTGTCATATTTCTGAATTCACGCCATTATAAAAAAAATAACTGTGTATAATTCGCGTGCGAGACAAGAAAATGAAAGAAAAAAAACCATATATAATTATTATTTTTCTTGTCCTATAGTTGACAAGGTCGATTTAATTCCGATGTGATTGTTAAAACAATAATCCACGTTTCCATGACAACGATTTATACTATTAGTTGTTATTTAATAATAGAGAGAATATATCATGGACCCGGATTTCAACAACACAAATATGATGACATCACAGACAATGCTCCAATGTTTGGCTATTGTAATAAAAATTAAATATTCGATAGTGATTGAAAATTATGCATATAATTTGCAATTTAGCAAAATACATTGAATAAATTAAATGTTTGTAATATAAACCTCTGAATGTTTTGATCAAAATTCTGTATATACCGGGTGTTCGTTCGTCAAGTTCGTATATGGGCGTTTAACATGCAGTTTCGATAATTTGCGATAGACTTTTTTCTCGAGTAAAATTCGGAGAAATACTTAGAATACTTTTCGATAGGGCATAAAAAGTTCTATAATTTGGTTTTAGTTTTAATTTTCTAGCATATGCCGTTTGGTGCTAGAATTTATTTTAGATTTTTTGGTTTTTATTTTTTTTCTCAAAAACTATGAGGTGTAGGAAAATAAGTGTGGTATGGAAAAACGCGGAATAAAAAAATTACTAAAGTTTTTAAAAATTCATATTGGCTACGTTATTTATCCGATTTTGATCAAATTTTCAGAAAAGATTTCTCTAATGCTCCCATTAGTTATATAATTTTATTAATATTCGGTGTTGCCAACTTTCCGAAAAAAAATTACTAAAGTTTTTAAAAATTTATTATGGCCATGTTATTTAACCGATTTTACTCAAATTTTTACAAAAGATTTTCCTAGTATTCATATAATTTATGTAATTTTACCAAAATACAGTGTTGCCAACTTTCCGAGAAAAAAATTACTAAAATTTTAAAAAATTCATTATGACCATTTTATTTAACCGATTTTAATCAAATTTTCATAAAATATTCTCCTAGTGCCTAAATAAATTATGCAATTTTAACAAAATACAGTGTTGCCAACTTATCGAGAAAAAAAATCACAAAATTTTATATAAATTCATTGTAGCTACATTATTTATTCGATTTTGATCAAATTTTCAGAAAAATTTCTCCTAGTGTCCACATAAATTATAATTTTATTAAAATACGGTGTTGTCAACTTTCCGAGAAATGTCAAAGTGGTCTATATATGGGTTTACCCATATACTTCTAATCTTGTTTTTTTTTGTAATTACATATAAATACATAAATAATTCGAAATTTATTGTTTATTAAAATCTATAAAATTGAAAACATGTTCTATCTTGCAATATAAATACACTAGTTTTTTTTTTTATTTATTTTAATCCCATTTTGAATCTCTATGCACAAAACAGTTATTTTATTTACCTGTTATTTATCTAGTATATAGGTGTAATTCAATTTAATATTCCATGTTTTATCGATAAAATTTTCTTTTATGTATATTTGCTCGGAATATAGGATCATATTATATATAGTAAACGTACCCGGTGGACCATGACAAATTTATTAAAAGAAACATTTATTTATCGAAAATAAAATAATAACAATGCAACGAGGCGGTTTAGCCTGTATGCGTTTGTTTACTATTGGCAAAACTAAATCTCAATTCAAATCAAATAAAACTTAGAAAGATAAGAACGCAGAGATGAAATGAAACAAAAAACTAAATTTCATTCCAATCTATCGTACTTTTATAGGTTAGGTTAGATACAATGTTTGTGTGTGTGTGTATCTGTTACAAAACTCCGTAAAAACGTTTCTCGTTTGTTACGCTTGGCTAGCCATTTACGTTGTGTCGTAATACTTTATACTGACACTTGATTGTATGAAAAAAAGAAATTGAAGAAAAACATAATTGAATACAAAATAATAATAAAAAAAGACTATCGTTTGATAGATTGATGGTATTAGATTGGTATGTACATACATACACAATTACGCCATGTACTCAAAAGAGTGTGGTATAAACTCTTTTCATTTTCCCGAAATCAATTTCCTCCAAACGATCAACTTTCGCTTCATCTACATTCATAATTCCTCTCTCATACATGCTCTTCTATTCGTACTACTTGGAAACTTTCGCTTACGTAAGCCATTCTTTCAATCATACCATCTCCAACTAATCATTGGACGTCCACTATAGTATAACGTATAACTTTTATTATTTATACATATGTATTTAATTTTTATGTTTAAATTATATTTATTTAATTTTTTAATATTTATTATGTTTAATTTTTAGAAAGTGGCTATTTATACATACGTTATGTATATGCAATTGGCTATTTATACATACAGTATTTTTACGTAATTGGCTATTTAAGGTAGGTTAGGTTAGTAGGTTGGTTTAGGTTTTTTTTTTCAGTATGTATAAATAGCCAATTACGTATACATACCGTATGTATAAATAGCCTCATCCTAATTTTTAAACACGTTGATTAAATTTTTTTTTTGATTTTACAAATGTTTCTCAAGAGAAAAGAGAAAAAAATCGACTGTATATAATAATTTTCAAAAAAATAAATGTCAAAAATAACCAGTTTACAAAATAACATTTAATATATTATTTTGTTTTGAAGCAGCAGTTTTAGTAATAAATTGATATATTATGCATTTCTAATAAAATATGAAATAAAAAAAAAACAAAATCGAATGTCTAAGATTTTTATCAAGATTTATAAGAAGCTTGTCTTCTTGTATCTATAATGAATTGTCGATGCTATCTAATGTTTAATTATTATATAAAAGTTGACGAGATATTTTATGCCATGTATAGAGATATATATATATATATATATATATATATATATATATATATATATATATATATATATATATAATATATAAAACGTGGGCTGGCTGGTATAACAACTTTTTATTATTATTATTTTTCATTCTTATCTGTAGCGTGTTTTTCTAATTAATGTTAATTGCGTTTGCTCGAATTAATTGTCGGATGTGTATCGTTGGGCCGCAAACGCTCTTTTATAGACTGACATCTACTCATACACGACAGTGGTTCTCAATCGCTGGCTCGCGAAAAAGTAGAATCAGTGCAGTAAACTTACTTTATTTTGTATTGAAACAATCTTAACACATTTTTTTTGTCGTTGAAATAGTCTACCTTCGCGTCAAAGCATCGTAGGTCCTTATTATTATTATTATTATATTGAATTATTAGAGTTGTAGGTTTTTTTTTTTATTTGAATTTCTGTTTCTCATCTTTTTTCCATACATTGAGTTCCAAAGAAAAATCTGTTTGAAATTTTGAGTGGCTAGTAAGAAAATGTTGGGAATCACTGATCTGCGAATGTAGAAACGCAAAAACAAACTCACTACACTCACTGGTTGGATTGGTGAGATTAAATGAGACGACCGAATCAGATATATACTATATATAAGTATGTGATGTGAGATGAGATGAGATGAAAAGTGTTTGTGTTTAGTATGCTGTTAGCGTAATCGCTAAACGCACGCTATTATAATCGAAAACTGACAGCTAAGATGCGCATTCTTATTAACTCTTTTTTTCTTCTTCTGTCGTTTTGTGTTTTAAGGTTTTAATTATGTGAAATCTTTGAATTGAAATGAATTGATTTTAATGATTTATTTTTTAATTAGTATTTTTTTTTTTTTTGAAAGTGAATTTTAAAGGAATTTATACTTATTAGTTGGTATATCGATACGTATTATTTATGTATATCTGTGCTGAAATATTTCATTACATTATTTTGTATATATATTCTGTATCACTTCTGTTAAAGTAACGTTCTTTTCAAATAAGAATTCCGAAATTATGCAAGAAAAATATTTCAGAATTTCTATTTTAACAAGCTGTTATTTTAAACAGCAATATAATAAATATTGCAAACATTTTGGTTTATTGCGAAATTGGCGTATTTCAATTTAGTTTTCGAATTAGTGAATAGGGATGTAGGGGTGGTGGGTGAGGTGGGGTGGGCGGAGAGATGGTTTGTTCCATCATATATTAGATTACGTTCGGTTTTAATTAACTATCGGATTATAGAGCTGCATGCGGACATAGGGCGTAGGCAATTGTATGTGCTATAGTCAGTTTGCGGACTTTATTTATGATTTAGTAATTTTATTGCTAATTAATTTGCATCGCTATCGACTTTCAGCATAACACACACACACACACACACACACACATCACATTTTATATGCAACGTACAACATTCAACAATAAACTTAATTGTTTCAAAATTAATAAATATTCAAATATACATTAGCTTAGTTAGTTTGCTAGTTTAGATTTTAGTACAACTATTTAAAGTGTATTTATTGACGAACTGTATAGTTACACATAGGTATAATGAGAAGGGAAAAATAGTAATTTTAATTTTGAAAACATTCCTAAATATTGAAATTCAAAAAAATATCTCAAGAATTAAAAAAAAAAGAATTACCGAATATAATACTAGATAGGATTTCTTTTATATCACATATAATAAGAGAGGTATTGTAATCATACCAAATTTGACATATCGAGATTTTTACAGATAAGCACTAATTAAGTTTGTATGGGCGTTTAACATGCAGTTTCGATAATTTGCGATATACTTCTTGCTCGAGTAAAATTCGTAAAAATACTTCGAGTACTTTTCGATAGGGCTTCAAAAGTTCTATAATTTGGTTTTAGTTTTAATTTACCTAGCATATACCGTTTGGGCGCTAGAATTTTTTTTTGATTTTTTTGGTTTTTATTTTTTTTTCCTCAAAAACTATTATGTGTAGGAAAATAAGTGTGGTATGGAAAAATGCGGAATAATGAGTACTATAACGGAGTGAAGAAACTATTATTCTAAGATACATCATTTAGTAGAAAAAATTAAAAACTTAATTTTTGAAAAATTCTCAAGGGGGTACCCTTAGGATTTTTTTCAAAATAAGACTTTTTCAAAATTTGCTCAAAAAAATCTGAAAAAATTCTTAGGTGTTATGTAGCTAATTTTTTTCTTTATTATACTAATTTTTTTTAGATTTTTTTGAGCAAATTTTGAAAAAAGTTTTATTTTGAAAAAATCCCAAGGGTATACCCCCTTGAGAAATTTTCAAAAATTCAGTTTTTAATTTCTTTCTACTAAACGATGCATTCTAAAATCTTCACTCAATTATAGTACTCAATATTCAGCATTTTTCTATATCACGCTTATTTTCCTAGACCTCACAGTTTTTGAGAAAAAAATAAAAACCAAAAAATCAAAAAAAATTCTAGCGCCCAAACGGCTTATGCTAATAAATTAAAACTAAAAGCAAACTATAGAACTTTTTATGCCCTATCGAAAAGTACTCTGAGTATTTTTCCTAATTTTACTCGAGAAAGAAGTCTATCGCAAATTATCGAAACTGCATGTTAAACGCCCATACGAACTTGACGAACGAACACCCGGTATGTAATTCTGTAATTATGTCAAGATAGTTTTGTTTTTAATTATCAGGACTACAGTAGTTGTTGTCATACAAATTTTTCTATTCAATAAATTTATTTAATGTGATGACGGTTGGTTCTGTTGTGGTTCTGCTGGCCACAGTACATTTTTTTTGCATAATACAATATATATGTTCTTTACCTTATTGGGACATATATAATATCGCCGACAAATAAAGTGAAAGTATGCAGTTATCGGGAATCGAACAATGATTGAGCGTTACAAGCGAAATTTATATTATTTACTCACGCAGTTTGCGATTTGCTCATTCGACTGCATAACATATCCTCACGCCAGCCACATAACGTATATCCATATAGATATATATTGAACGTTTATAAGTTATATATCGTAAGATTTCAAACTGAGAGAATCACTTTCAATCTGCGTTCCCATAATGGTACTGACATTATTGCACCGATACTCATTTGGTGAGAGACTCTTTGCATCTCAGGATTATTAAAAATAAATATGTGTAACGAATGATTTTGTAATTGTAAATTAAAGATGGAAGGAAAGATATAAACTACAAGAACATGTATTTGCTAATTGACAGGTCTTATTATAATTTTGCTAAACATGTTTTATTTAAAAGCGAATGAAATTGATATTGAGATTTTGAAATACATACATACACAATCACGCCATGTATCCAAAAGGGTGTGGCACAAACTCTTTTCATCATCCCGAAATCAGTCGCCTCCAAACATTCTTATCCAAACAAGCAACTTTCACTTCATCCAAATTTATAATTCCTCTCATACATGCTCTTTTATTTCTACTACTTGGAAACTTTTGCGCACGCAAGCCACTCTCTCAATCATACCCCACTCTAACTACTCATCAGACGTCCACGCAAACGTATACCATCAAAATCATTCAAATAAATCTTTTTAACAGCAAACGTTCATTAGACATTCGCTCAACATGTCCGAACCATCTTAACTGACTCTAGCACGGCAACTTTTGCTACAACATTTTTCTCAATTTCACAGTCATCATACACTAATCTATTTCGTACCCGATCTCTCCTATAAATAGTAAAAAATCTATTTAGAACTCATTATATTAAAATAAAATATTAACTCAACGTTTTCAACAGGAAAAAAGATAAATATAAATAGTAAATAAACAGAACATAGCATAAATAGAATATAGAAATAAACAGAACATAAAGAATTTCTTTCTGTTGTTGATAAATCTATTATTATTATTTCCCATTTCTTTTTAATTTAAAAAAAATAAATAAATCCGAATTGCATTTGCAGATTTGATATTAAAAAATAATTAATCTCCAACATAAACAGGGGCCACACTTTTTTTTTTTTTTAAAGTAAACAGTACAGGAAAAAAAAAAGACATAGCTAGCTGGGTAAAGTTTAGTGATTAGTTCGGGGTATTAATTTGTCGGTTTTGTTTGATCATTGGCGCGCGTTTAATTTCCCAAGCACAAACCGGGAGACCGGGCCGCCCCGACGACGCGACGACCATATCACATGTTTTTCAGCAAAGTTTTAATCAACGTTGGCCATGCCCAGTTCAATCGCGTTCAAAAGCGAAATGGCTTTGGTTGTTATATAACGTTCCATCCACCCACACACACACGCGACACTTTCCTTCCCCTCTGCACCCCCACCCCCTCTTCATTCGTGAAAAGGGATTGTCCACTAGCTGATTTGTTTCGATTGAAACAGTGTGTGCTGCTGGTATAAACTGTTTTGCTGCGTATATGCATATAGGTACACTGTAAAATAAGTTGCAATTTTACATAAAAACTATAGTAAAAAAATTACATATTGCTTCAGCAAAACGATGGTATACATACATTTTTTGTAAAAATAATATAATTTTGTAATTTTAAGTGAAATAATTAATTTATCATTATTTATGTTTGTTTTTTTTGGATGCTAATTTTATGATCTATGAATAATTCAAATATTACCTATGAAATTTTATATTTTTACCTATAACCTAACCAACTTAAACCTAACCTAACCTAACGTAACCATAGATTAATTATTTAATACATAGGTAAACTATTATTTTCATAGGTACTATATTCATAGGTAGATCATATTTTTTATTTATAGGTCAAATATTTTTATCCTTTTTTTTTTACTGAAAAAGTAAGTAAACTTACATAAAATATACGTATTTTATATGAATATAATGTAAAAAATAAAACAGATTTATTAAGTTCTGTATTAATATTTATTAATATTCGACATTTTGACGAACTCAATGACATTTATAGTAAATAAACAGAACATAGAAACAAGTTACTAGATAACAAATAAGTAACTAAATTATAAAAAGTTAGAAATTTTTTATGATCTAGTTACTTATTTGTTACGTCTAGTAATTTAATAAATAAAAATATAATCTTACTGTATAACGAAAATTTAATAAAATAAAATAATTTCCCTTAAACCACAAAATAAACTAGTAACTTGTTTTTATGTTCTGTTTATTTACTATAAATGTCATTTGTATCATTTTTCATGATGAAAACGGACGTTGAGTTCGTCGAAACGTCGATTATTAATAAACATTAGTACAGAATTATAACCGAAAGCCATTTTATTTTGTATAATAAGTTCTGAACGATTTTTTACTATGTTATAACGTTGAAATTTTCTTGTGACGTTTGTAAATCAGTGTAAATCAGTTGTGCCAGGTTTTTATGTAAAATAACCGAATTTTTTTTTACAGTGTAGGTACATTACTAAACAGTTTTGCTATATGCCCATACATAGCGGTATACACACACACACACAAAGAAAAATTTGCAATAATATTGCTTTGCTTATAGTTAAATATAGGCTATTGGATAACACTGATCCGACAATACTATTATACGATAATTAAAACTGATTTCGTGATAGTGGAAAGAGTTCGTGCCATACCCTTTCTGGGTACATGGCGTAGTTATATATGTATGTAAATAAAAAATCATTTTCTATCGTAATTTATTTTTGCAATATTATGATAAATATAAAAAAAATAAAATAAAAATAATGCATAAATTTGCATGTTGTCTACTCGGTAATTACAAAAACGCGTTTGTTTATGTGTGTATATTTATATAAATAATGATCGAGTTTTTATTTTGTTGTTTTCGTTTAAAAGAAAGCATTAGTCAGATCAGATAGGAGCGTGCAGCAGAAAATGACACAATAACAAACGATGCCGTATCTTTTATGATTTATATTGTCAGTGTCGCAGTCGCACACACCGTATAACTTATATTATATATACAGGGTGTAACAGAATAACTATTCCTAATTTTAACTGGAGTATCCTGGGCTCAGAATATGAAGATTTAATGCAAATCACTGAGATAAAATGTGGCTCCTTACTGAGCTACAGGGTGTTTTATATAAAAATTTAAAAACTATTTTTGCCCAGTACTTTAAAACTATTTGACGTATCCTTATCATACTTGGCAGGAAATGTAGGTACCGTACACCATACTAAATTATGTTAAATAAAAGTTTCTGGCTACTGCCAGTGGCGTACAACAGGGGCAAGTGAGAGGTTGATCCTTCCTAAATTCTACGCCACTGGCGGAATTGTCATTTAAGCACAATTTTTCGATTCTCCAATATTTGCTGTGTAAAAAACATACTCTTCCTTTGTAACGATAAAGTCACTGTTTTTCGAGATATTTAAAGTTAAACATAAGCTGCACCCTTGGGATTTTTTTCAAAATTTGCTCAAAAAATCTGAAAAAATTCAGTAAAATAGAGAAAAAAATTAGCTAAATAATAAATAAGTAACTTTTTTCTCTAACTCATTCTGATTTGGCTGTAAAAATTATTGAAAATAAAAAAAATAAAATGCAAAAAATATTAATTTTCAATAATTTTTTCAGCCAAACCAGAATGAGTTAGAGGAAAAGTTACTTAGATATTATGTAGCTAATTTTTTTCTCTATTTTACTGAATTTTTTCAGATTTTTTTAGCAAATTTTGAAAAAATCCCATGGGTGCAGCTTATGTTTAACTTTAAATATCTCGAAAAACAGTGACTTTATCGTTAGAAAGGAAGAGTATGTTTTTTACACAGAAAGTATTGGAGAATCGAAAAATTGTGCTAAAATGACAATTCCGCCAGTGGCGTAGAATTTAGGAAGGATCAACCTCTCACTTGCCCCCGTTGTACGCCACTGGCAGTAGCCAGAAACTTTTATTTAACATAATTTAGTATGGTGTACGGTACCTACATTTCCTGCCAAGTATGATAAGGATACGTCAAATAGTTTTAAAGTACTGGGCAAAAATAGTTTTTAAATTTTTATATAAAACACCCTGTAGCTCAGTAAGGAGCCACATTTTATCTCAGTGATTTGCATTAAATCTTCATATTCTGAGCCCAGGATACTCCAGTTAAAATTAGGAATAGTTATTCTGTTACACCCTGTATACACGGTAATGTGCAAAAATATTATTCCGCGACTCTTAACTTATACCGACGCAGTAAACATAAGATTATGACCGTATGAAATGCAGTGGCGTATGTTCAAACACATTTTTATAATATAAAATGGACAGATTTTTTTTTTATTTTATTTTACAAATTTCAGTTTTTTAGTAATTTGTTTCTATGTTCTGTTTATTTACTGTAAATGTCATTTGTATCAGTTTTCCTGATAAGGACGTACGTAGAGTATAAACAGGGCTTCGAACCGGAACTGTTATTTTTTCTGGAACGAAAACCGGAACTGAACCAGAAAATAAATATCGGTTTATTTCGGTTCAATATATGTTGAAATTTTTTTTTGTTTTTCTGGATGAATAATAAATAATAATAGTCCTTAAATTATTTAAATGAGAATGCATTGGAAAATATTTTAATAATTAGATGTAATTTTTATTTTTTCTAATTATAAATAAATAAAAATCTTTTATACAAGAATTTGTTACGTAAACATATGTTATCTTATTATTATATAATTATATAAGTTTATTATAACTTAAATTAATTAATAATTAGTAGTAGTATTATTGTATCAATAATTTATGTAGTATATGCTTATTATAAAAGTAGGAATAAAATGTTCTAAAATATTGGTAGAAAATAAGTTTTTAATACAAATAAAAAAACATTGAAAATTTTTTAAAATAATAACTTGGAACTGTTAATAAATATTAATACAGAAACTACAACTTGGGCCGTTTTATTTTAATACAATGAGTTCTGAAAGATTTTTTTACTATGTTATAATGATCTCCTTCTACATAGGCAATATAGTTACGTAATATCGATATTTTTTGATACGTGTGTGTCTAATTGTCTGAACTTGAAGCAGTTTTATGTTAGAATATTTTGTGTTACGCTACTGGAAATGGTATGTATGTAGATTTGTGTAGCGGGTGGACTTTTAAAACATACATATTCCTGTAGTTGTTGCAAAGCAGCAAAAGTCAGTGATATTAACTAACAACACAACAACAGAAAACGAGCAACTACCTCGTATTCGCAACAAAATACGGTCATCTCTTTTTCCTTCTTCGTCGAGCCACAGTGCTGCAAGTGCAGAAGAATAAATAATGTGCATACATTACTATACACATACAGGGCAGTCAAGTCTTTTTGCTATAATAACAAACGACTTTTGACTCGTAATAATGTTTCGCTCATACCTCATACATACATACACTGCTTGTTTATATCTCTCTCTTCTACCTTTTTTTTTTCTTTATTATTTTATTTATTTTATACCATAAGCATATGAGCATAGAGGTACATATGTTTGTTTTATTGCGATATGGCTTATATACACGAAAGCTAAAGCCATTTATTTTTTTTCAACTTTGTCATTAATTATATTTAAAGTACATATTTAAAATTACTGTCGTTTTATATAATGCGTAATAGGAGATTAAATAATCTGAAACTCAACTAATATATTTTCAAAAATTAACTCTTTCGGCCGTTACTTTGTGAAATTTCATATTGAAATAAATTAATAAAACACTTTTTTAACTTTGGTAATTTCAAACTTTATAAAGTGTGAAATTATCAAAGTTAAAAAAGTGTTTTATTTGTTTATTTAAATATATTTTCAGTTTAATATATATTATTTCAGAAATCTTTTTGCTAATTAAAAAGAGAATCACTTTTAAAAGTGATTTTTATCAAATTGAATTTCATAATATTAGTAAAAATTTATTTTAAAGCAAATAATAAAATCACTTTTTTTATAAACAAAAGAGGTGGGAATACGGGCCATAGTTTTTTCAAAAAAATTTAAATAAAAACAGGCCTGATTACACAAAACAATTATTAATTATTCTTAAAATAATACGTGATTTGCTAAAAAAAAATGTATCTTCAGAACGAATGTCAACATTTCATTGGCTCATAAGATAAATTTATTCCAATATTTGGAAACACTGAGCCTTAATTAATGAATTAAGTAGGCAACTATAGATTGTCAACTGTTTTTGTGAAAAACATTTAACTTAAGGTAAGGGCACACACAGCTACTTTTGCAGCGCAGTTTTTTTACTGCTGCTGCAAAAGTAGCGTATGGTGTTCACACACACAGCGAAAGTAGCGTGCATCGCGCATTTTTCTATGCTGCAGCTACTTAAAAAGTAGCCATGCTACTAAAATGTTGCAGAACTGTTCACACGTACTACGCTATTTTCACTGCAGCTCTTTGCCTGTAGTATACATTGCAGCTTTTGCTGATTGCGATTATAATCGTTATTCGTACATATTCGATAATGAATATGGATCCTGAAATACAAGTTGCAACTTCTGTAGTATTTATTTTGCTGTTAAGTAAAAAACGAAGACAACGATCTTTAAAAAAAAAAGAATTTGGGTTAGTGACTGGATTAGGAATCGTAAATGTTTTGGGGTTACAGAAAATTTATTGCAAGAGTTACGTCTAGGTGATGAAACATTTTACAAAAACTTTTTACGAATGTCAGCAGTTGATTTCGAATAAGTATCTTTTGGAAAAAGTATCACCTTTAATCTACTATTTCTTGTACATGCTTTATAACAAAAATGATGTTTCTACCTTTCATCATAAAAACATTTTATTTTTAAAATAAAACCACATCAAAAGTTTAAAATATAAACAACTGATCTACAAATAATGTATTTGTTTTGATGAAGGACCATCATAAAAAAATTATAATGCTCTAAGACTTATTTCATCACAACATTAATAACAGAGCTTTTCAGTTGTTTTTGTTTGTGCAAAAAAAAAATAACAATAAATCAAGTGAATCTTTCTAAAGATTTATTTTTACTAGTTTGAATTTAATTAGTGATCAACTAATTAAAGTTTGTAAACATTTATAGATTCTAATATATTTTTATACATATTAAAAAAAAAAAAATAAACGAATTCTAAAAATATTATATACATTTTGTATCTTTATACTTGTTTATACTGCAAGTGCAGCTGCAGTAAAAGTTTCACCAAAATTAATATTTTTTGTTGCGAGCGCTACTTGCAAAAATGTCGTTCACACTAGGATACTTTTAAACTGCGCGCAGTATAAAATAATGTTGCATGCAGCCATGTACAGTCGCAACTTTGCAGGTTGCGTTGATGTTCACACGTCATGTAAACCAAGTAGCGCAGTTTTTTCATATGCTGCGCTGCAAAAGTAGCTGTGTGTGCCCTTACCTTTATAAGTAAACAATAAATTAACGGCTGTAGACCGAAGTAGTAAATAAATATGTGATTATTCAAATATATTAGCATAGATTAAACTAATAATCTAAAAATGAAAAAAAAAAATAAAATATAATTTTAATCATGTTTATTCCTTTCCAATCATAAACTACAGATAAATTAAAATAAATATTTACCAGTCAGTATACGATATAATTTCTATCCGGTTAAATATCTTTAATTTGTAAATAAGTAAAAGCAAGCGTGTTTGTGATCGAGGCAACATTATACACGGAAGGAAGAGATGTTAATTCGTTGAAGGGAGTTTCGCTTACGAAAATCTCCCAATAATAGATTAAATCCATCATTCCCGTTCCGTTTTCAATGTGACGCCGTTTTCCTACTTCATTTCCTATCTCCCGATTACTAAACGCGTCGTAATATTATTGTAAATTGTATTCGAGAGGGCCCCCCCCCCACTGTCGGGGGTCTGCAGCAGCAGATTACTCAAGGCGTTGATGATGCGAAGCTGAGAAGGAAGACCTTACTCTAGATTTAAACTTTGCAGCACACAGGACCCATGATCAACACGGTTTAGATATTTTAATTAATGATTTCGCTCAGGTAAACTTCAATTGTACCCCACCGCTAATTACATAATTAAATTATTAATTAATGCGATTAATTGTGCTGGAGAGAGAGAGAGAGAGAGAGAGAGCAACAAGCATCTAAGCGTAAACTAGACAAGTTGTGTTTTATTTATGAAGATGATGATGATGATGAAATTAAATTCACTTCTAAGTACATAATTAAGTTGTGCGTTATTTATTGTAACAAATTGTTTTTTTTCTTCTTATAATATATGAAATACAATTTTTAAGAAATGAGAAACTTTGGGAACATATACATATACAATCACGCCATATACCCAAAAGGGTGTGGCACAAACTCTTTCTACTATGCCGAAATCAGTTTTCTCCAAACATCCCTATCCAGACAAGCAACTTTATTTCAGAAATTTTGTTTCCTAAATAAAATAATTGAATTTAAAAATTCATTGTCTTATTAAAATAAAATTATAAACTTTTTGATATAAAAAATATATTTCTCTAGTTTTGATATAAAATATATTCATTATATAATATGCATTTTTTAATCATTTATATGCTATTTATTAAATAGATATTAACATAGTAAAAAAAAATTTAGAACTTTTATATAAAATAAAACGGTTTTAGGTTTAAGTTCTATATTAATATTTATTAATATTCGACATACGTCATCTTCCTAACTACTATGGCATTTACAGTAAATAAAAGAACATAGAAACAAGTTTTTTTATTATAAATTTTTAATTAATGGAAGCTAAATTCGTAGCAAACAAAAATAAATAAAAATTTTCGAATTTAGCGAGACGATAAACATTAGTTTCTATAGACAAACAACATTGACAAATGACGATGGCGAAAACAATATCACATCGTCATCATAGAGCACACACACAAACACATATTTCCAGTCGAGGCCACTCTGAACAAAACAACAGCACCACGAATTTTAATATCTTTTGTTTTCTCTCTTCCTTCACACCACCGTCACTTGTTTATCGCATCGTCTTTTGTTTATCGTCTACTTTACATCTCTATCGAGAAGCAAAAATCGATTTCTGATCTTGCCAATATTTGACAAGGTCATATAATTTGTAACCAGGTGTTTGGTTGGTGTTTAAAGGGTAGGAAAGTGGTCAGGTGTATGGTCGAGGAGGAGGGAAATTGTAGTTCGGTCTGACAACTTTGACAAATTGCTTCCCAGAGTTTTAAGTCTGTGTGTATGTGTATACACATCAGGTTGGTCGGTGGCCATTATAAAAGATTGTATGTACCTATACGTATATTACATAGACTTTTCGAATAATAAATTCAACTGTGATTATATTTGACCTTATAAAGTAACAAACGGACTATACAAGCGATTTTATCGCTTTATCCGTTCTTTGTCTCGTCTCTTTTTCCCTCTCTCTCTGCTTTATTCAGATTAAGACGGAAATTTAATTTGTTTTTTCTTTCAATTTTTTTTTGTTTTTGTTTTAAATTAAATGTTTTTAATTCTAATTTTATACGGACACAAATTTTACACTATATTATGTAAATTATCTATAATAGTATTCAAAAATAATTTGAGAAATTGTTTACGAATTATTCTGTATGACCCTTTAGGAATTTTGTTTGAATAAATTAATAGTCGATTATGAGTTTATTAGATTTATTAAAATATTCGACTTTTATTGTAGACTTTTTCAGAAAATGTGTAACTAATTGAAAATTAAGTTGCTATAAAAAACATGTGTCATTTTTATCAACTATCGAATAATTTTAACCGAGATTTTAAAATACCAGTCCTATATGAATTATTTAACAGAAGTAAAAAAGCTTTTTGTTATTAATTGATATTGGAAACAAGCATTTTTTTTAATAATTTTTTTTTTGTAAAACCAATAATAAAAACATGTATATATTATATATATATATATATTTATATATATATATATATATATATATATATATATATATATATATTTATATATATATATATATATCCCATCTGGTTTTATTTCAAATTTCTCACTGTACAAATATACATATTTAAAATAAATCTTTTGTCAGATAAAATACACACACACACACACACACACACAAGAAACAAAAAACTCGAAATATAAAAAGGGGTAGAAAAACATTTTGTATAGTTCCACATATCGTGAATTGCGTTGTTGTATGTCGTCTCTTTCCCCATGTGTGTATTCATATATATATAGAGTGAACAAGCCATCTTCAGCCGAGAGCAAAGGAACGTTGAGGTTTATTTCTTTATACTGTATACGTCAAGTATACGTTTGCTATACACATATAACCCCTTACATACATTTCCACCCCGTCACACCCTCAGTGAACGAAACTTCAATCCAGTTCTGATTGTACTTTTTATTTTCACTTACAAAGAAAACGGAGTATCTGTGTGTGTGTATGTATGTTCTTCGCTGGATCTTCTACTCCTATGCCTCTTTACGTTAGCGCTACGGTAACGTTACCTTATGTCCTTACGTTAACTCAGGCCGAAGGATATATTTGAAATTTTTACTTTCTTCTTTTCGTTGCTTGCCTTTCGTCTTTGTGCTTCTGTTCGCCGTTCTGTTGATAGCCAGTATGGTACGAGACTGTGTGTTTTTTTTTTTTTTAAAGGTGTAGGTAATTTGCTGTCTGTAGGGAAGTGTTTTTGTACTGTGATTTATTGATCTGTAATGAGACTAGCAAATTTTTAGAATGTTGCTTTAAACATCTGTGATGTTACAGAATGTTTTTTGCTAATTTTTAGGAAATAAAATTCTTCTATTGATAGCAAAAAACCAAATTTTTTGTAACCAGGACTGTGGAGTCGATAAACAAAATCGGTCGACTTCCGCTCCGAATTTTTTTTATCCAACTCCAACTATTAGTTCGATAATGATTTTTATGTTTTATCATATTAACCACTTCAACTTCATGTACGAATTAATTTTAATTTTTTGCCAGTAAACGACGAACGTATATGTTACGTCCATGTTTCTTAAGTGGATATAACTTGACATATACGTCCATGCAGAAAATGGCCAGTAAATAATGGACGTATATGTTACGTCCACGTTTCTTAAGTGGATACAACGTGACAAATACGTCCATGCAGAAAATGACCAATATTACTAATTATTTTAAATGTTGCTAATGTAATGTGATGAATTTATCTATCAAAAAAAAGATACAATGTACTTCATTATATATTTTCACATAGTGTTCAGTAAACTAACTGTGCAATTTCAGTCTGTGCAATAAACTGAGTTTAAGAATAGTAGAACTATTATTATAATAGAAAAATAGTATAAGATATGATGAGTCATATGATAAAACTTAGTTTTTCTGGTCAGCAAATTGCGTATTGATTGCAGTTATACGGTACGTATGTACATGTATACGTTATGGTTTATTTGTTTTAAGCATTGCATTGCATTGCACTGCGGCAGAACGATCAATACACCTTGTATAGCCAGGTCGTTGATGCTGTATATATTCTCTTTTAATCGGTACATTCACATAGCACACACAAAACACCCGAGACTTCTTCTCTTCCAAATGAAATAAATAAGGAAAACGTCTCGCTTCTCACACTCCTACTTCTCTTTTTTTTTAATATTTGCGACTTTTTCTTTTCTTTTCTTCGCAACCGAGAGAAGTCTACGAATGGAGCACGCGGAAAGATAAAATATGGATAATTGATTTAGATGGGGGGGGAGGCAGAAATGTCTCATAAATTCAACTCAATAAGATTTAAAGCTTAGAGACGCTTCTCAGGATGCTCTATTTCATATAGAGCGGATACTGGTTGAATTTTAAATATGATTATATATAGAGTGTGTTCCAGTTTTACTGTCCAATTCAATCGTAAAATATTTATTGAATTAAAATATATATATAGTCGCGACAAGATAAAAAGATACGTATGTCATAATCACGTGATAAAACTTAACAACATAAAACTTACAAATGAACAAAATTAATTTTATTCTATTCTACATATAATGAACTAAAACTTTTTGAAACTATTTACGTATGTTATTTTAATCAAATTAAAATGACATAATATATACAAATATATCGTATATTATTGGATTTTTTTATCGAAATCAACTTATTTATTTTTGCTCTATATTTGGCAGCATTGATTTTCAATGTCAAAAGTCACAGTACGTTTATATTAGTTCATTTGACGTTATATTTTGAATGTGTATTTTTGTAATTTATTATGGCAAAAAGATGGTCTAGGCGAGATGTCAACAGTTAGTTGGCAATTTAATTTCATATTTTAAACAAAAAAAAAAAAACGGAAAATAATGGGCCATTAATGCCTCTGTCTGCTGTACGCAAGAAGCTCATATAAACATAGTAGTGAGTGACGTTATTTGCCTAGTGACAAAAATTGATGACGTCCCTATCTTTTTATCTTGTCGCCACTATAGATTATACAAGGTGTGTGGAGTCGACAAAAAAAAATCGATCAACTGCAACTTTTTTTTTGTATTCGACTCCGACTTCAATAATTAATATTGAATCTTAATTTAAATGTTTTGTCATATTAAATTAACTATAGAATAAACAGACCGTGTTCATTTAAATTAAATTCATTTTTTTTTAAATTTAAGTAACACTTAGCGGAATTAAAACGAATAACCAAAAATTATACAGCTTTTATAGTCGTCCAATAGTTTTTATTATTATTTTTTTAGCGCTTGTGATTTATTTGCTTAAATACGAAATATTTGCTTATCTTGAACGGATAAAAAAGCAAAGTCATTAATATTAATAGAGAGGCAAAACATATACTTACAGAACGTACATATGCATATTATTTTCACCTTGAATCTGTTTATCATTAACTTTTTAAAAAACAACAATTAAAACATCTTTTATGTTTCATACTTAAATTGTACAATAGAATGAGTATAATTTTGCTATGGCCTTGTACACTTATTATATTTGACTAATCGTGTTGCTTCATTTCTAATTTGTATTTTACTAGTTACTGAAACGTATACGCGAATAATTCTCATTGTTTTTGGAATTACACTTTTTTTTTTTTTCGATTTTATTTTGTTCAAAATATTTTGTTCATGATCGTACCACAGATGAATAAATTTTCAAAAATAATATGTAGTAAATATGTAATAAATTAATGTGTATTGGTCATGTATTATTTGCGTTGAAATCAATGTACAATCGGTATTTGAGCAAAAGTACATGAGAGACGAGAGAAAATGTGGCAGGGCTGGGCAGGGCAGGGCAGAGCAGGCGAATGTTGTTAATTAATGAAAATGATATGAATGGGGAAAGTTTAATTAACGCGTGTGTTACACGGTCATGGACGACATTTATCACGTGATACATGCACTCATCACCTATCTCGTAGTGTATACACTATACAGCCTAGTGAGTAGTGCACTTACACTAATATCTATTCCTACCTCAGATCAATAGATACGTAAAGCCTATACCTAATACATTGATTGTTTTGATATATACAGTGTGTAAAGTGATGAGGTTTCCTATAGCGAAAAAAAAAATTAATATGAGTTTTATGAGAAAAACTTATTCTTTATAAAAAATTTTGCTACTATCAAAACCCCTTATAGTCAAAGAAAAATCCAGTAATCACATAAGATAAGATCATAAACTTGATATTATGTCGAGTTGTTGATTTTAAATATGACTAAGTTCTGTACCAATATGCATAATAAACAAATTGCGATAAAAATATTGAGTCATCGGACTGAGAAGAGATGGGAAAAATGTATCTTTACGAATTATTCGATGTGTGAATTTTTCCAAATCGCTTATTTTCATCCATAGAAACGAACGACTGATCTCTAGAGATATCTCGCGCGAGAGAGAGAGAGAGAGAGAAAGAGGGATACCTCTCTAAATTCAAGCTCTACACACACATTGTATAGGAAAATACAATGACTATTCGATGATTGAATTCAAGTGGGAATGCTGCTCTGGACTCAGGGACTCTGTTCTCTCCCTGGTGAATATTTCATGTGGCAAATATTTGCGCATCGCCCATCACGGGAATGATGGCTGTCGCTTTTCGCATTTCGCGTTTTGGCTTTTCTGAAGCCCGTGTGGGTGGTTGGGCGGGGAGGGGAGATAGGGTGGCCCCGTCGACCAATCAATAATCCTCCAAATAACGACACGTTTTTTTTTTAACGATTTGCTGTTACTCGCTTGAATAAAGCGCAATAGCGCGATTCAATAAAAATTTACTATAATTTTTATTAGAACTATAATAGTGATAGGTACTTTACTCGCTGGAGTACCTAATAACATTAACAAGAGATTTTTAAGAGAGCATTTTTGTCTAAAGTTTAGATTGCAATTTTTAAGAGATTTTTTGGAAGTTAAATGCTTAACGATATTAATATTGCTTTTTAAAGTTACTATACAATTTGAAGATAAAATTTAATTAAATTTAACAATTTATTTCAAATTGATTTGTTTTGATATTTTTCATGTCTGCAAATAATGTGTTCTTGTCAAATTAGGAAATGCATGTTAATTTTTAATATGAAAAACAATTTCTATTTCTATTTAAAAATAAATAATAATAATTTGGTTATTTTAGTATTTTTGTCAAATAAATAATAACAAATTTTTTGTTTAATTTTGATTTTTAGTAAATGTTGCGCAGTATTAAATAGTGTCTTAGAAATATTTTAGAATTTCATTTTTTTTTCTCTTGTTAAAATTAAAATTTTTTATTATAGTAAAAAATCTTTATATTAGTTTTTCTGATAAAGACGGACGTTCAGTTCGACGAAACGTCGATTATTAATACAGAACTTAAACCTAAAGACGTTTTATTTTAAAAAATTTGAGTTATGATAATAATTCAATTGTTTTTATTTATTTATTTATTTTTAATGAAACTGTATTTAATATATTTAATATTTAAAGTTGCAATATGAAATGAAATATTTTTGACATTTAGCGGGAATCAAACTCGCAATCGAGAGATTGTGGGTTCGATTCCTGCCAAACAACGGAATTTTTTGTTCATTTAATATTTTGACTTTCAATTATATTAATAATGTTCGAATTGTAATTTATCATTATATATATATATATATATATATATATATATATATATATTTTATGTAGATGGTTTTTATTTTTTTTAAGACTAAATAAAAAAGTGGTGTATATAAAAATCAAATAGATAAATTTTGAAGAATTCATTTAGAAAATGTAGATTAAGATATTTTGATTTAGAAATTTTTCTCAAAGACCAACCTTTTAAATAGCTATTTTTAAAATTAGAATATTATTTCTAATACAGTGATTTATAGTTTAGTGTAGATTAAGATATTTTGATATAGAAATTTTTCTCCAAAGACCAACCTTTTAAATAGCTATTTTTAAAATTAGAATATTATTTCTAATACAGTGATTTATAGTTTAGAATCTCTTTAATGTTATATTTAGAAATTGTGTTAACCTACTTTTAAAATTACAAAACGTCCAAATGGTTCATCACTATTACAACTCAAAACTATATTATGAAATAATAGTTGATTTATTAATAAATTATTACAGAACTAGAACCGAAAACTGTTAACTTCTATAATAGAATGAGTTCTGAAAAGATCTTTTTACTAATATAAAACTTTTAAAATTTAAAAACCAAATAAATCTTTCAAGAATAACACTTTTAATTTGAATTGTAAACAAAACTGACAGTTTTAAGTTACAAGATTTAAAAAAAAAGCATATTTTTTATTCATAGAGAAACTAGCTCTTATTCTCTGCTCCACTATGTGAATAATTTTAAATGTGCTACAGCAATAAAAAAAAATAAATGGAGAAAAAGAAGCACTTGGTGTTTGGTGTCAGGCATTTACCCATCATTTTAACCATATAATATATATATATATATATATATATATATATATATATATATATATATATAAATATATATATAGTCGTTATACAGAAGCAGTTACAAAACCATGCTTTGTAATCGGATACAAACCACTTGAATTTTTTTTATTATATCATCATATGGGATTGAAAACTGAACAATCATATATATATATATATATATATATATATATATATATATATATATATATATATATATATATATATATATACGTGGTGAATTTAAATGGTTTATATTCACGATTGCTTTGAATTGACACGCACGTGCAATTTCGTATTTCTTTTTTTTTTATTACTTGAATGCCCTATTGAATTTTGCATGTACATATGTTACTGGAAAATTGAGCATTTTATGACATATTCTATTCAACATAGTAAAAAATCTTTCCGAACTCATTATATTGAAATAAAACTGCTTTTAAGTTGTAGTTTTGTATTAATATTGATTAATAATCTACGTACTCAACATACATCTTTATCAGGAAAAAAAAAATGATCAAAACATTTATATTTATTTTTGTGTATTTTAAGGCTGTAGATAAAATTTTATATGCAACTCATTTTTATGATATTCGTTCGGATGTTCTTGAACCTTGGCTCTGCTTGACACAAAATTTCCGAATTACATACATACATACACAATCACGTCATGTACCCAAAAGGGTGTGGCATAAACTCTTTTCATCATCCCGAAATCAGTCGCCTCCAAACATTCCTATCCAAACAAGCAACTTGCGCTTCATCCACATTCATAATTGCTCATACATGCTCTTTTATTCCTATTACTTGTAAACTTTCGCTCACGCAAAACACTCTTTCAATCATCTACCACTCCAACTACTCATCGGACGTCCACGCAAACATACCATCAAAATCATTAAAATTAATTTTTTTAACCAAACGTTCATTAGACATTCGCTCAACATGTCCGAGAACCATCTTAACTGACTCTAGCACGGCAACTTTTGCTACAACATTTTTTTCAATTTCACACGCATCATACACTAATCTATTTCGTACCCGATCTCTCCTATTTACACCACATAAAATTCATTTTTACACACTTGTTACATAAATAACTATTATTATAATTTTGCATTATTTTATTTTAAAGTACATACATACGTTTTCATGATTATTTTGAATTATAATTTGTCAACATAAGTTATATTTTTCAATGTTAAACAAGTATTTTGTTTACATACTTTGTGGTGTCCACAATATTTATTTATATATATATATATATATATATATATATATATATATATATATATATATATGCAACTTTCTTATTTAATTTTAATTAATCATATTAACAAAAATTGATTCGAAATCATCAAACAAACAACAATATAACGTAACAAATGAAACATTACAAATGGATTTACATATGTTTAATATCAAAAATTTTAATGAGCTCTCTCGAAAGACATTTTGCCGACTGACACAATGACAGGCCTAAAAAAAAAAGGTTTGAAGGTTGATACTCTGGGCTCTGGGGCCTGGTCTACGTAATTGGTGATAGCTGACATGACACAAAATTACCGTAACGAGACTTGGGTGTCTGTGAATGTGTGGCTGGGTTCCTACCAGACCAGGATACTCAACATCCGGTTTTTTGGGGCATCAGAAAAAAAAACAAAAAACATACCACCTAACTAAATTACTCAGTTCCGGTTTATACCTCTATTTTTTTTTTCTTGTAAAACATAAATTAATATACTCACATATTTTATTTTGTATTGTCAATTGCCTACGCATTTAAAATAATTTAGTATAGGTTTTTCTTTTTTTTTCTGTTGTTGTTATTATATGTAAAAATATATAATTTAGTAGTTTTTATAATTTTTTACTAGAGAATATATTAAAAGTAAATATATTATATTAAATTGTAACAATTTTTTTTTTTTTTACAGAAATAATTGAAAATTAAATTTAATAAAAACGATTTCTATATTTATTTTTGTTTTTTTAATTAGTTTAAAATCGATTGCAAAAAAACGTGTTAAAATATTTCGGTGACAATTATAAATCAAAAATTCATAAACACATGTAAAAATCCGAATATTTTAATAATTTAAACAAACAACCAGTGAATGATATTGAAACCAATATATGTAATGACTAAATTTGTATCATAAATATGTATATTGACAAGAAATTTGTATATTGTACATACAATACATACATACATACTCGTTTATATTAAATATATTTAAACTATGCATAAATTAATAACAAAATCATTATTGGATAATTGATAGATATATATGCAGGTACCAGTGTTGCCATATTGTATAGGTATACACAGGGACGGATCTAGCCTTTTGGGGGCCCAGGGCTTAAAAATACCAAGGGGCCCTACACGTTTCAAAAAAAATAATTTACATTTGCCGCAAATGTCTTTTCTTAGTCAACAGTTACAATAGTCAACCAAATCATACTTAGTCGGGAACATGTATTTACAATACGGTCATTATTTGTTTCTGCAGCTGCGTCTTATCACTACCGGTTAATAAAAATGACCCTGATCGTTCCTTGAGGTGATTAAGTGATGAAAATCAATCACGTTTTAATGTTATATATTATTTTTTGTTGATTTTTAATAAATATTATTAAATTTATGTTTTAAATTTTTTGTGTTTCGATCTTTTCTCTTATAAGCCGTGCTTGGTATAGAATATAATAGGTATATGTCCGAGAGGTTGGGGGCCCCTTGCGGAACTGGGGCCTAGGGCTATAGCCCTATTAGCCCATATGTAGATCCGTCCCTGGGTATACATATAGTACACCATGTATCAGTAATGAATGTTACAAAACAACAATGTTTCCGGATTAATTATTTAATTAATTGCATGTGATAATATATATATATATGTGTGTGTACAGATTATAATTAAATTTGTTTTATTATAATTTAATTAGTAAACCGTTGTAATACCAATAGTATTTTATTTATTTATGGCCTCCCCATGTATTATTCATTCATATTGACTCCAATAGTGTTAATTTTATCAGTGTATAATCAGTTTTCTCTACAACCCCCCCCCTCCCCTTCCCCAACTGATATGCGCGCATTTTAATCACACCCACACACACACACACATGTATGATCAAACACTATTTTATGTTCAAATTATTTTGCCAGCAAATATTTATTGAAATTGTTCAAATATTTTTTGCATTATTATATACTATTTAAATTATATCTGAATAATAAATATTATTGCATTTTTTTTCAAATTTTATTTATGATAATAAAATTTTATTGTAAAATTAGCAATAAATCTTTTGAGATTGCTTTAACAATGCTTTAATTAATTTTTCTTTACATACTTATTAGGTCATTTTTCACTAACTTTATGTGATTATTATGAATTTTGTAAAAATTACAGAATTTGAGGTAGAATTACAGAATATTGATAGTAAAATGAAATTACAGAATTTTTATAGTAAAATTTTATTATTTTTGCTAATTTGTACAGTTTATAATATCTCGAGCAAAATCTGTACAATCTTAGAGATTTCGTATAAAATCCGTAAAATCAACCCATTCGATATCAGCTTGTATTTCTAAATTAATCCGTGGATTATGATTTTATTTTTGCAAAAAAAAATGTAATAGAAAGTTACTCATTTTTCTCGTTAACTTGATTTAACAAAACCGACGGTTTAATTTCGAAACATACCCTTAAATTTGAACACAACTCGGTAACATTAACTAAAAAAAAATCTCCAAATATAAAACACTTCTCTAGCATTTGCAACAGTTGCCTACCCCTACCCTTGAACAGAAACTTATTTACATCGTCAAACAGAGCGCAGGGAGCAAAAATCCAACATTCGGTATATATGTGTGTGTGTATTCACTCCACCGTATGAATATTCAACATACACCCTATATAACAAGAGAGCAAAAGGGGAGAATGGAAACACATTGCATCACAATCTCTGTGTTGTGTCTGATGCTTTTCTCCACTGTGTTGGAATTTGCGGTTGTCTGTTCTTGTTCAAACAAGATGTTATTAAGCCCTCGATGCTTCCCATTCGAAGCGTTCTCTGATTTCCTTCTCTCCCC
The DNA here is from genome assembly GCA_963966155.1 of Clivina fossor. NCBI lineage: Eukaryota > Metazoa > Arthropoda > Insecta > Coleoptera > Carabidae > Clivina > Clivina fossor. The sequence goes on along the minus strand of OZ014554.1, from coordinate 33,188,320 downwards.
CTAGCCCTTCGTTTAACAAAACCGAGCAAAGCCCTCTCTGTACGTACACATGAACTACGGTCAGTTAGGGCTAGAGAATGGAGATTTGGAATACAAGCAGACAAGGAGCCGTTACGCTCTGATTCACGCAAATAAAAGCAGGGTTTCTGGGCCTTTCTCTCGCTCGGATATGAATGAAATATTGTTATTATATCTAGTTTATTATGCGTGTGTGTATAATGTTTAATATGATGCATTGTACGGAGGTATGTACCTGTGAAGAGAATACTTATCACTCGGCCTTTCGTCAACTTGTGTACGGCATTTACATTTTCAAATGGAAAATTATACACTAAATTACATCATTTACAAAATTAGATTTGCATAATATTACATTTGTGTTTTATTCTAGACATAAATTTTATTAATTTTTTTATATCAAGGTGAGTTAAGTTCAACAATTTTCTATATTTTAATGAAATCATAGAAAATAAAATTAATCTAAGGCAATCAGTTCTATATAAATAATAAAAAAATTATTTAAGACAATAAATTATTGATCTCTTCTAAATTTATTATTTTTTTTTTAATAGAAGAATAATCAGTTATACACTATAATCCAATAAAAATCGAAATATAATAAAATCATCACATAGTTAAATTAAGCTTGGATATAAAATTTTATGTCCCGATAAGCAGGAGATTTTAAGATATATTATGTGATGTCTACATCATCGTAAAAATACAATAAAATCGTATTCTATTGCTCGAAAAAAGCATTATCTTTAAAGTTCCATTTAAAAAATTTAATATAATCACAATACATAGTAGAATTTTTTAAGTCTAACATTTATAGTGTTACAGAATGTTTTATATCTTTTTTTAATGTCTTAGGTGGAATATTTATCAGTTACAACAGTTTGTTTGTTTTTTTAATCTAAATTTGTAGTTTTCGAATATTTTGAAGAATATTTAATTAACTCTATGTAAAAAATTAAAATAATTTTTTATACAAGAGAATCAGTGAAAACTTAAAGGCATGTCATAATTTTAGGGAAGAACTTTGCAATATGAAAGTTTTTAATGAACAAAAATAAATTCTTTTTATTCTACATTTTTGAAAACAAGATACCGACATCATATGTAAATGTAAACTAATAAATCAATTGTTACACGACGAAATTGATTCAAATTGGAAATCTGTTTGCGTCCATTTCGTACAAGTGTTGTTGGTTCATTCGCCAAATCCCAAGAGTGATTCGCGCAAATTGCGCGTCACATCGTACTCAAATATTTACTGAGTCTCTACCCTTTCAATGAAGAGCCAACGCGACGCCTCTGGCATACCAGTGGCGTACCAGATAAACTCAACTAAATGGGTAGAGAGATGCTTATAGAAAACGCGTTTAAGTGAAATTGAATTTCCGAGCGTTTTACAGACATTCGGAAGTAAATATTTTCCAAAGCGGATGTCACGTAGTTTTTTTTTTTTCTTGTCATTTTATCTCTTTCCTATATCGTTTTATTAATATCCGTTTACATTAAATAGGTTGTCATGTTTTTATTGGTTCTATCGGAATTAAATCATTTATTATGTTATATACACTCTAAAAAAAAATTATGTAATTACAAACCATGAGATACAATGATCGCTTAGAATTTGTAGGTATAATTATTCAACCGCTGTTAATTTTAACATATTTCTTTAAAAATATATAATATCAGAACTATTACAAACATATTATGTAATATGATATATTAACCAACGGGATGGAAAAGTGTACATATGTATGTATGTTTTTTAGTAAAGTCTTTTTTAGTAAATTGTTATCAGGAATTTTCCATAAATAGGTAAAATTTATTTAGTACTACAATATTATTGTTTACATTTACATAAAGGATGTATTTTACAATTATTACAGATATTAATATGCAAGCATTAAGTATGTGATGCAATTTGCAGAAATTAAGTAATTTTACATACTTAGTAGATCATTCTTACTTACTTTATGTGATTATTATGAAATAATAATGTAAGTATGTAATGTATGTATGTAAAAATTATAGAATTTTAATTTAGAAATACAGAATATTTATAGTAAAATGAAATTACAGATTTTTTATTTAAAATTTTAAAATTTAAAAATTTTACTAATACTTTTTCTGAAATTTCGCTTGTTTTTTTTTACAGCGTATTGTTTATTTAAATAAAGTTTATTTTTCTTTTTGTTATCTATAGGACTTTAGTCAGGCCACAGTTTATAATATTTTTTTTTTTAAATGTTTTCCAGAAACTTTATTCACCACCTAAAACATTTTCCTCTCTGTCTCATTATATTTGCATAGAAAATTCTCTCGTTTTACTCGCCAAGATTTTCATAACATAGCATAATGTAAACGTAGTAAAACGAGAGATTATGTTTCGTGTTATGTTTAAGGGGCACTTAATTTGTTTAAATAACGTAAAAGGTGAACATTTTGCAACTGGGCTGCATTTAACACACACATACATACACCGTTCGTAATATAACTTAATTATATACGTGTAGGCGATTACTGTTTTATTATACGCATGCGCGATCCAGTGTTATTGAACTTAATTTACGTGTTTCTGAGTAAATCTGCATTTACTGCCAACATTTAATTAAATTTAGTGGAATTGTTCAATCTTTCTTCTTATAGCTACTGCTGTTTTCTTCATCTGTATAGAATCTGCATTTCTTGTTTGGTTCAGATAATTTAACGGCATTTCATTTCTAGAACGACATGAAAAAGAGAAATAAAATTGAAGGTATCTCATTAATAAATATATATATATATATATATATATATATATATATATATATATATATATATATATATATACCGGGTGTTCGTTCGTCAAGTTCGTATAGGCGTTTAACATGTAATTTGGATAAATTGCGATATACTACTTTCTCGAGTAAAATTCGAAGAAATACTTAGAATACTTTTCGATAGGGCATAAAAGGTTCTATTATTTGGTTTTAGTTTTAATTTGCTAGCATGTGCCGTTTGGGCGCTAGAATTTTTTTTTTTGATTTTTTTTTGTTTTTATTTTTTTTTCTCAAAAACTATGAGGTGTAGGAAAATAAGCATGACATGGAAAAATGGGGTATAATGAGTACTATAATATAGTAAATAAACCATTATTCTAGGATGCATCGTTTAGTAGAAAAAATTAAAAACTGAATTTTTTAAAATCAGTTTAAAAAGTTTCCAAGTAGCATGTATGAGAGGAATTATGAATGTGGATGAAGCGAAAGTTGCTTGTTTGGATAGGAATGTTTGGAGGCGACTGATTTCGGGATGATGAAAAGAGCTTGTGACACACCCTTTTGGGTACATGGCGTGATTGTGTATGTATGTATTATTTTATTATTAAAATTTTATTATGAAATTTTAAATGAAAAAAAGTGTTTGATTTAAAACATGATTTTTTTTTGTTTTTCGATTGATTTAAGTCAATGATTTAAATCCTGTTAACCCTAATCCTAACACTGAAAATATAATGCAACTACAAAACATTTGAAAATCTAGATAACGTAAAAGAAACAATTGTTAGTAGATATAGAAACAAGTATTCACATTTGTATATAGTCTCCGGTACATGCATGCATACATTATCTACAAATACAAGAAGTAAGCTTCTTCTTTGAAGAGAAGCTGAAGTAACAGTAACAAGGCTCTTGGCTTTTGTATATCTTGTATACATCGTTAGATGTGTTGTTGCTGTTGCTGTTGCTGAGTGGAAAAAAGAAGAGAAAACGTTACAGAAAGGACAAAAGACCATCAACAGAGAGAGGGGAGGGTGTATAGAGCAGGAATACCAACTGTAACAAAGTTTTTCATCTTCTGTTGTTCGTACCGAGTAGATTCCCCGTTTCCCAAGCGTATATACACACGGCCAAACAACAAAAAAACCGGGTCAACTCAAATAAATGCGCATCGCATTATAAGCCTACTACCCCTAGAAATTATCTTTTCGTCCTTATATATTTAGTTGTCTTTTTATATAAATCTGGTTGTATGATTTTTTTATTTGTGATGCGTAATGTTTTTCATATTCCGAAAATTTTTATAAATTTTTAATGGATAAAAATATTTGACCTATGAAAAAAACATATGGTCTACCGAATAGTATCTATGAAAATAATAGTTTACCTATGTATTAAATAATTAATCTATGGTTTTAATTTTTCACCTATAAAATTAATTATTGATCTATAGAAATATTTATCGATCTATAAAATTAAGAAAGTGGCTATTTATACATCCGGTATGTATACGCAATTGGCTATTTATACATACAGTATTTTTACGTAATTGGCTATTTACATATAGAATTTTATTTGCTTTTCAATTAATTTAATATTTTGTGTAATTAATATTAATTTTAATTAAAGTGTTTTTTTTTCTGTTTTTTCGGTAATTTGCAGTCCGAGTAGTACGGCCCTCAGTTCGCTGGACCAAGTCAAGGAGTACCTGATGACGCAGGGCACTTGTAAATGCGGTTTAGAGTGCCCGCTCAAGTATGAGGCTGTTTTCAATTTTGATCCAAAGGTAAGTTATTCATCAGTTTATTCTTTAATCTTTTCGGTAAATTTTCATTAGTTATAGATGAATTTTCTTTTTAATATTGGAAATATAGTTACTACATATTTCAATCACAATATAATAACGGATAGGTATTTTGGTGTGTGCTATATCCTGTGAAAGATTAACTCAATTCCCGGAACACGGACTATGGTGGGCTGTGGGAAAAGGGGGGCGCGAGGGGTGTGGGGAGGGGGTGTTAGTAGGATTCGATCGATGCAAATACTAAGAGCGAAACAGAACACAAGTCAAATATCGCAGAGCAAATGTGGGGAAATTCAATTAGTCAAAGGGACATAGAACGAACGCTCTCCAATGTTGCTACCTCTGTACTCTGTTAAATTGATGTCGTCGTATATATATATATATATATATATATATATATATATATATATATATATATATATATATATATACCCCGATCTATCCTGCTGCTATTGACTACGTTTATTTCGGCATTTGAAACCGCTTGAAATTTGTAATTTAATAAAATGAAACGGCTTTAGGTTTAAGTTCAGTATTTAATATTTATTAATCGTCCGTCACAAAAAATGATACAAACGATATTTACAGTAAATAAACAGAACATAGAAACAAGTTACTAGACGTAACAAATAACTAACTAGATCATAAAATTTTTTTTTATAAATTTTTAATTAATGGAAGCCAAATTTTATTTAATTAAATCAGTTACTAGTGACACTGATTGATGTATATTTTTTGTTACAATAAAAATTTATAAAGTAGCTGATTTAAATAAAAATTGGCTTCTATTAATTAAAAATTTAATTTTTTTTTTATGATATAGTTATTTATTTGTTACGTCTAGTAACTTGTTTCTATGTTCTGTTATTTACTGTAAATGTTATTTGTATTTTTTTTCCTGATGAAGACGGACGGATTATTAATAAATATTAATACAGAACTTAACGATAAAGTCGTTTTATTTTAATATAATGAGTTCTGAAAGATTTTTTACTATGTTAGTAATTTAGTAGTTTACGTGATTGAAATTAAAATCCGACGTGTTCATCTCGACTGTAGCGACTTGATAAGTCAAAATGCTGTTGGTTTAGTAGAGGATTGACTTGAATGTTTAAAGCTGCTTTCAAGCAGCTTCAACTACCCTAAATAAACGTAGTCTGCTTTCACTTGTTCATTCACTTGTTCCAGCTCTCGTTCACCGATCACGTTTAACGAGGGATGTTTTAATATAATTAACGCGAAAATTTTCATCTAATTAACGTGCAAAATGTAATGCTAATTCCATCTTTTTTTTTTATTTTGGTTGTTGTTGGCTGACACAATGTCAAGCCGAAAGTCAGTTTGAACATCACGCATTAATGGACATTTATTTCCAGAATAATATTATTACGTGGAAAAAATTTGAATATATATATATATAACAATGAATAAAATTTGAGTTTTTGAAGTGCGTTATTAAATGGATTTAAGGGTTGATAAAATACAATTTTTTCAAATTTAAATACACATTTACAATATAATTTTTAACAAAATGTAGGGTGAAATTTTATATACTTATCTACTAATTTTGTTAGAGACAAATAACTGGTTTTGACAATTATAAAAAATTTGCATTACAACGAAAATTTGCCGTTATATTGATAGATGTGAGTTAAGAATTAGTTTATTATAAAATCAACTATTGAAAACTCAGTTTTTGTTTTTTTTTTTAAACATGTATTATTATTTTCCAAAAAACGGTTGCCAGGAGACATAACAATTATTTATAACCGATGAGACAATATTTTTGCCGGAATTTTTTAAAATAATTTAGCTTTACTTTAATATCTTGCAATTATTTTTCCAACATTAAATTTTGCAAGATACAATAATATGAATATAGTAGATTGATAAGAGAAGCAATAGAAATATGCAAAGAAAAAGATAATAACCAAACAGTGCGAAGACACAGAATTAAATAAAATCTGGCTTTTTTCAATAAATAATTTATAATATTTTATAATCTAGATACTTGTTTTTTTTTGTTATCTAGTTACTTTTTACAATGTTTTGTTTATTATTGTTATTTGCATTTATTTTATTTTTATATATAATGCATATCTAGTGTGTTAAATCGTTGAATTTTTAATTATAAATGAACTGAAAACTAAACATATTTGGTTTAGAAATAAAAATACCATTTTTGTATTGTAAAATATTTCATATACTTATGCAAATTAATATAAAATCGGTGTAAAAAAAATAACATATTTTTGACATGTTTACTATTGAAATTTTTAAGGATTATCTTACAGTGTAAAGGCACTTGATTTAAATAAAATTTGGCTTCCTTTAATTAATAATTTAGAAATTTCATAATTTAGTTACCTGCATTTGTTACCTAATAACTTGTTGCCATGTTTCATTTGTTTATTATTTGTATCATTTGTATATTTTTCCTGATGATGATAGCTGGTAGAGTATATCGAAACGTCGAATTTAAATTTAAATTATACAGAATTTTATCCTAAAGGTGTTTTATTTTTAAAATCATTTTATTCACTTATATTTTAATTATAGTATAACACCTGAACGATATAAAATTAAAACTATATTATTATCCGAAAAAAAAAAATCCATTTAAAACCATGTTTAAAAATAAATTACCGAGTACACTGTAAAAATATATTTTAAATTTATGTAATTTTACATAGGTTTTAACAGTAACATTTTGTAGTTTTACTGTAACAATTTACGTATTTACATTCACATAACATGTAAAATTGCATAATTTTTATGTAAAAATACATAAATTAATTACAGTGTAAGGGCCAACGAACTGAATCGAGAATATTTGGGCAACAGGTGATGCAAGAGTGTCTGCTTGTTAGTCAGGTTTTGGATGCAAACAGCAGCTGCTGGCTATCCAATCAACTCTTAGGCAAATTTGCCATCACTAACTTTATTCCCAAAAAAAAAGAAAATCTTTAATTTCAACGTCACTTTACTGTAAAAAGAATTCATATTATCCTGTAACTCAGTCACCGGATATACTATTATTTAAACTTAAAAAGTCAGCAACAAACAGAGCCACAGATGTGGGATAAAGTTTAGTAGTTAAGGGTGGTTGTTTTTGGGCGAATTACAAAACGAAACAAATCAACCTTTCGTAAACTATGTTAAATTAACAAAGTTTAATCAGATTCCTACCCCTATGCATGTTTCTCAATTCTAAACCCTCCGCTTCCAAACACCCTTATCTTTTGATAGTGTTAGAAATTATCTTTGTTTTATTTGGCACCTGTCTCAATGTATTGGAAATTTTTATTAGTAATTTTTTTCGATTTTCGAATATAATTGAATTGTGTGGCTAATGAGGCTATTTGTATTCCAAATATTTAATTGAAAAACATTTAGATATACCGGAGAATATACATATATTTCAATTAAGAATAATTGGATAACGATATTTTTTCTAAGATAACAAATGCATTTCAAGATATTTATTGTTAAATATAAATAAATTTACTGATTTCTCACAAACACGCCATGTACCCAAAAGGATGTGGCACAAACTCTTTTCATCATCCCGAAATCAGTCGCCTCCAAACATTCCTATCTAGCACAAGCAACTTTCGCTTCATCCGCATTCATAATTCCTCTCATACATGCTCTTTTATTCTTACTACTTGTACTTCCAAGTACGTTGTATCAATTATTATTATTATTATTTCAATAAAATACTTTTAGTATTATACCGTTAACATGCGAATATTTTTAATATAAATTTCAAGTAGCCTAATTTTTTTTTTGTTCTACTTTATATCTGACATTTTTCTCGAATTGGCTCAATTACTTTTTATCTAAAAAAATTTTAATTTAATTTTGTTAAAACGAGGATATATTAAATTTTTCAAGTAACTTGGTTTTATCAAGCTTACTTTGCATTCAAAAGCTTTGGCTTAATATTTTCAAAGCTTAGCTTAAAAATCCCGATTAATAATTAAAAAAAAAAAAACAAATTATATCGAATATATTTCTCTAAATGTCTAAATAATCTTCATCAACATTTAAAATAAACTAATCAGGACATTTTAATAAACGAAGACAACCAATTTCTAGGCAACTTACTAACAATAAAACCAGAGGATAATATCGGAGTATATATATACTATATATATAGTACAAAAGTTTAACGGGATACGGTATTTGGGTTGAAAAAATTTATAAAAATGCAAGCATTTACAATTCTATCAATTTATTGTATATTCCAATATTTCGCCAGCAATTTGTGGCTTCTTCAGGGAGACACTAAAAATAATTTTATAATTTTACAATTTTACAATTATGTATAAAACAAGAAATAATTTAATGTGAACTATAGGTGAGAAATCTTACATGTATGATCAGAACACTATAAATGCTATTGTATAATATTTGAATGTTTAGAGTTGATTAATATTCCATATTTTCATCGTCCAACGTAAAATGTACACATTTAATCACAAAACTTATAAATTATCAAATAAATAATACAGTTATTAAAATATATTGTAGTAAAAGTCAGTAGTTAAAAAAATAAATAAATAAATAAAATAAAATTGTTAAATAAATAAATAATAAAATACAGTCAAATAATAAAAAAATATAATACTATGTCTAAAGCTACGTTAAAAAATTTTTTTTGAATAAAGCCTAGAATTTACAAACACACAAAAACTCAATGTTCGGTACTGTAATTAAAAAATTTTAAATTAATGCGAGAGCGCAAGTCTATTTTTGAATTTTTTTCGATCGGCAAGTTATTAGTTCATTGACCTGAGACACAAAATTTGAAGGTAGCGCAATTATTTAAAACAAAACAACCTAAGAAGAAGAAGACATATTTAGTATTGATGTATTATCCATTTTCATTATGTTGGCATAACTAGCGATTGAATTTCTAATATCAGATTTGTTATTGATTACACATTCTTTATTTTTTGTTATATGATATGATTCTAACCAAAGTCTTTTGAAATAATTATTTTCCACATCTAATATATACGGATTGTCGTAATCGGCTTTATGTGCATTACTGCGTAGGTGTATTGCCAATGCACACATCTTATTTGTTTTTGTTTGGTCACTCTTATGCTGTGTTATTCTGTTTTTTAGAATTTGTAGTGACGTTCCGATGTAATATTTATTGCAAGAACATTTGATAGCGTAAATTGTGTTTTTCGTGGCCAGTTTTGAGGTTTTTTCTTTCACTCTAGTGTGTAAGTATATATATATATATATATCTGTTTCGAGACGTAGCGTAGCGTCTGTTAATACGGAATAATAATAACGAAACGGTAACGGTAACCGGGTAAAATTAGAAACGACAGAGTACTTTCAAGTTTTAATTAAATTATCCAATTCTATCATTTCGTATAGCATAGCCAGCCAACCGAGAGGTAACCATTTTGGGGTGGTGGATGGGGGTGGGTGGTGAAGTTGTCGACTTTCCCTCCCCGCAATGTGTAACGTCTGTCCAAATGTCTGTATGTGTGTGTTTCCCAACTCGACAGAATGCAAATGAAATTACCTGAATGCGAGCGAGCGAGCGAACGAACGCAAATCCAATATTACAATATGTAGTTAGTTGAGTTGAAAAGAGTTGGCATATATATATATATATATATATATATATATATAAATGCATATTACTTAGATGTGAATATGTTTGTTACTGCTATATTGTATATGTGAAAAACAGGTGCTCAATTTTAAAAAAAATATATATATTCAACTATTAAATGAATTTATGGTAGCTACAATTAAAAATCAAAAAATATAATTGCTTTATTATAACATAGTAAAAAATCTTTCAGAATTTATTCTATTAAAATAAAACGTAAGTCTTCATCAATTTTTCTGATGAAAATGTACGTTAAGTACGTGGAAACGTCAATTATTAATAAATATTAATACAGATGTATAAACTTAAAGCCGGTTTTGTTTTGTTTTATTATAGTTTGTTTTGTGTATATTAACTACAGTAGTAATTATTTATTATATTAAATTTTTTATTGTATTATTTGTTGTTATTTTAATCAATGTATTTTTAAATCAATTTTTACATTATACATACATACATACACAATCACGCCATGTACCCAAAAGGGTGTGGCACAAACTCTTTTATATTATATAACTATAAAATACGTATATTTCATGTAAATAATTAATTACTTTTTCGGTAAAAAAAAAACATATAATATGGTAAATTAATAATTTTACTTAAAATTATAAAATTATACTTATTATTTTTACAGATAATTTATGTAAACCATCGTTTTGCTGAAATAATACATAATTTTTTAAGAAACTAAAAATTTCACATTAATTTCTTATCAACATAAAAAAAAAATAATCTATAAAAATATGTAATAAATTTAATTATAAATGTAAATTTTCTAAATGCACAAAGACGTATAATAACTGATGTAAGTATATTAAAATTTACGCAACAAACTTATTATTAAAAACATTAAATTCATAATTAAGCTATCGATAAAAATTATTAATATATGCATATACAAGAAAAAAAAAATAGCATAAATATAAGGAATTACAAAAATTCTGTGAAATATATAGGTATAATAATATACTTTAATAAATACGGTAAAACTTTATGTAATTTATCTCTACGCGTTTATCATGTTTTAAATAAAATTGTGTGTTTATAAAACGGTGATGGACGTTATAATATAACGTTAAGCCGTATTATAATTGTAGCGTTTTTGGTTAAATAGGAAACAAAGTTTAGCATCAGCACAAGGGAAAAAAAATATATATATATAATTTTACATGCTGCTCAACACGGAAAAACTGAACATGTTGGGATAATTAATTAAGCCACCTGCACATAAAACATATTTTGATAGGAACGACAACTGTTTACCAAACAGGCTTGTAGTTAACAAAAGTTGTCGAGCATTGGAATAAAAGTATTTAAAAAGTGCTTAAATATATTTGAGATTAATAAAGTTTATTTGATTTTTTGATTTAGGGGATATTGTAATATTGTTTCAAATATTTAATTTTCTACTATTATTGTTATTTGAAGTAACATATATAATAAATTTGGCTTTCTTTAATTAGAAATTTATAAAGTTTATGATCTGCTTACTTATTTTATTACCTAGCAACTTCTTTCTATGTTCTGTTTATTTATTGTAAATGTTTATAATAAATATTAATAAATTATTAATAAATATTAATACAGAAATAAAACCTAAAGTTGTTTTGTTTTAAAAAACTTTAGAGTTATACAAAATATTCAAGCAATAACAATATTTTTTTTTATTACCAACGAATGGTTTTTATTATGATTGAATACTGTAAATAATTTCAAAAGTATAGTTTTCTCCAAATATTTCCTAGACGGTTGATATTTATATTTCGAATGCAATTAAATTAAGTAAATGAAGTGAAACTTTTCCTATATCAATAATATATTTGTGGTTAATTACGTACGAGAAACGAGTAAAAACAGTAGAAGAAGAAGAGTTAGAAAGAGGCGAAAAAGAATTAAGAAAGTTTGAAAAGCTTTGTGAGTTCTTATCCCCAGCACGTTTATACGTTATAGTAGTTTTCTTTTCTTTTCTTTTATTTTTTTTGTCTTTTTCGGTTCGAAGCGTTCAGGAGAAAATTCGATAAATCAAGGTAGACTGTGAACGTGACTCTTTCATTCTCTCATTTGATATTTGTATTCGAGGATTATTTCCCGGCCATTTCGAAACTATTTTCAGACTATTTATTACAATAAGAATATAATGTTATTATACTAAATTATAGACTAATAAATTTCAATAAAAAACTTACTTATTTTATAACTAGTAATTTGTTTCTATGTTCTGTTTATTTACTATAAATATTATTTAGCCTGATTATTAATAAATATTAATACAGAACTTACAATCTAAAGCCGTTTTATTTTATTGTATTTACTTTTTGTTTTTCTTATACCAACAGAAACTTTTAAAATATTTTAATTTAAAACGTTTTAAATTAATTTTCGTTTATCTTTTGAAAGTATTAACTACGACAAATAGAAGTTTTAAAAAAAAAAAGAGTAAACATTGAATATTTCCCAAGGGAGAAAATTTCCTTAACGAGGGTTAACCAGACAGAAGATTGTGATAGATTTTCATGGCTAGGTGGCCGTGGGTGGTGGGAGTGGAGATGGGGGTGGGGGTCAAGTGTATTTTACATTTGCTGTGGAAGAAGAAGGAGAGAGGTAGCAAGACAAAGCATGGTTTCTAATTAACCATCATTTACATTCTCATTCCGAGAAACTCATGTTTTAATCTCACTAATTACAATGAGGGAAAACAAAGTATACTAGGAGAAACGAAGGCAGGTCGTCGAGACGACGGCGATGGCGACGCTTGATTTACGTTCAACATAAACGCGCGCCACGACGATTTCTCTTACGCTTATCTACTTTATTATTATTCTTTCCCTTCCTACTACCTAGATTCATAGCCGGTATAGAGCGTCCGAATATATATATAAGATGATAATTTTAATTATACATTCATATTTGCGTGAAATACTTGGCTTTGTTATAAGAGATTCAGATAAATAGGGTTTATAATAGAACTTCTGAAACTGAAACACTGTTAAAAAAAATAATAGCAAAATTACAGAAAAATAGTAATAAAATTTTACTACAAAAAAATCTATAATTTCATTTTACTATAAATGTTCGGTATTTCTATCTCAAAATTCTGTATTTTTTTAATATAATTCACAATAATCACATAAAGTAAGTAAAAATTGCTTACTTTCTGCAAATTACATCACATACTTAATTGTTGATATAACTTCTTAAATTATGTGAAATTACAGCTTGTATATTAATATCTGTACTTAATAATTCATCGAAATAATGAGACTTAGTATATATTTTGTTTAATAATACTAATAAAATATTTTCAGTGTAATTCATTCATTTCAAAATACATCCTTTATAAATAAATTTGGAAATGTATGTATATCAACAATAATATTACAAAACTAAATTTTTTTTTATCTATTTATGGATAATTCCTGATAGCAAATTTACTGAAGTTCTGTAAATTTACTAAAAGAGAAACTGTAATAGTACATAATTTTATTGTTGTTCTCGGGGAATGCTTGAATCTATAGTAAAAAATCATAGTAAAAAATCTTTCACAAATCATTATATTAAGATAAAACTGCTATAGGTTAAAGTTTCTGTATTAATTTTTATTTATAATCGACGTTTCGACAAACTAAACGTCGGTTTTCATCAGGAAAAATGAAAATATGTGTCCTGCAATTTTTTTTAGTGAAAAAATAACATTGCTAAGATTGTTTTCAGGAAAATTATGAATGAAAAGTTAAAATTTTAAAATAATTTTTATGCAAGAAGTACTTCAAATTACGTAGATGTAAAAAAAGATTTCTCAAAGCATACTCGATAAAATATTTTTCGAAAAAAAAAATTTAAACTAAAATCAATATATCCGTAAAATTAAAGAAACTTGCCTCGACCAGAAAATTTCGTTATCAATGGCTCTATCGCATTATCCTTATCGCTTCTCGGTCGGTGCCAATAAATGTTATAGAAGAAATTGAAGTATAATGACATCATTTATATTGCGAGCGAGTAAACATCAAACGTTCTCTCGCAAACTAAGACCGAGAATTGACGTAAATGTAAAAAAAAGTCCTTATCAGGAGAGAGAAAGAGAGAGAGAGAGAGAGAGACTTTAACTAGGTATATAAAATGAATCTAGATGCTTGCGAACGTTTCAATTTTTATGTGATAATAAAATCGAGCATTACAGACTTTCCCGCTTGTATATAACGTCTCTCTGTCGTACCTCGTATACATACACTGTAAAAATAAATTATGTAATTTTATTTACAAACCATGAGACACTATGATTCTAGGTATAATTAACTCAACTGCTATAATTTTAACATAATTGTTTAAAACATCTTATGTAATATTATATATTAGCATACAATTTTTTTAGCAAAGTTTCTGTTAGTAAATTAACAGAACTTCAGTAAATTTGCTGTCAGGAATTTTCCATAAATAGATAAAATTTGTTTAGTTCTGTAATATTATTGTTGGTATAATTACATATATTTCTAAATTTACCTATAAAGGATGTATTTTGAAATGAATGAATTACACCTTAAAATATTTTATTAGTTGTATTACACAAAATATGTACTAAGTCTCATTATTTTGATGAAATTATTACAGATATTAATATACAAGCTGTAATTTTACATAATTTAAGAAGTTGTACCTACAATATGTAATTCTACATTAAGTATGTGATGCAATTTGCAGAAAGTAAGCAATTTTTATATACTTATTAGGTCGTTAGGTCATTACTGAATTTTGAGGTAGAAATACAGTATATTTATAGTAAAATGAAATTACAGATTTTTTATAGTATAATTTCGATATATTTTTTTACAGTGTATATATACATTCTTTTGTGATAAAAAGCGGAGAAAAAAAAAATGACGGTTAAGACAGGCGCGCAATTTCATCGATAAATTCCATGAATGATTAGGTAATCACGTGACCTGTGCGGCCATATTTATTTACACCTATATAAATTTATAATAATATAAAACTGCCCACGCTGTCAGGGTATTTTCTTTATATTTTTTACTGACTGTGTAATCGATGTTGTATTGTTTTGCTTTGTAACAAACCCCTCCACCCTCACCCCGCGCGATTGTTCTATGCAAAATTTTATGTCGACTTTTCTTTTGTTCAATTTAAAATTAAATGTTTGTTCGTATTTTTGATTTTCTTTCGAATATTTTTTTCATGTTTTAATTTGTGCTCGCAGAATTTTTGCGTAATTTATGAATGTAAATTGTTTAGATTGGAAATTTACATATCAGTTAAATATTATTACATTTGGTAAACAAAAAATTACACCTCACAATGGCTAGACTTTTTTTTTGTTGAAAAAAAAAAATGGATTAATTTGAAATTTACCGGCGTAGGAGCTATAATCTACATTGCAAGACCTAATTAGAATAATATCAAACAAAATATTGGCACCCAAATTGCTTATATTTTGCCTGTAATTCTGTAGACGTTATTTTTTAACTATCATATCAACTTGAATATAAATGAAGAACCACTTTGACTACAAGAAAAAACTGATATAACAATCGGTACGGTGTCTGCAACATTAGAAAAAAAAATTATATAGAAATCCTTTATATATATAGTCTGTAGATGACGAATCTGATCTTAACTTATAAGGGTCGTTCGCTCGCTCGCTCGTTTTTGGAAAAAAAATAGTTTTAAAATATTTATTATGGCCATAGTATTTATCCGATTTTAATTAAATTTTCACAAAAGATTCTTCTAACGCCCACAAAAATTATATATTAGTAAAATACAGTGTTGCCAACATTCTCAGATAAAAAGCTACAATTCTTTCTTATTAACTAAAAAAAAAAAGTTTTATATAATTTTAAAGTTTAAGCTGTAATTTGTGCTAGATATTTTTTTTTAAAATATTTTTTCTTATAATAAATTACATCAAGTGTATGAGAAAAATACAAGAATTTTCTAATGCGCATGAATCAATAAATGACTGTTTATCTGTTTCTTTTCTGAAACAATGTTGAGAGGTTTATTCGTCAATTAAGACTTGTGATGGAGGTGTAAATGGAAATATGCGCGCGTAAATGCAATCGCAATCTGTCACACGTATTTTACTGGTGTGACAAATAGGACGGTCATAAAATAGTTTGTGGTCCGCGGGGCGGTTATGGCCTGCGTGCGTGTGTGTGTGTGACTCCCGACTCCGACTCGTGTGTATGTTTGTATTCTGCACACTTAATTTATCGGCGGGCTTTTAATGTCGCGCACTCGCACATTCGCACCAGCACTGCCTTTTGCTTTTACTCGAAACTGTAAGGCAATGCGTTGTTACCACAACAACAACGACACAAACCTGCCCCTGCCTCTAAACCGTACCTAGTTCCAAACAAAAAGTTCCTAACCTAGCACAACTTGAAACGAATTAATAGTCCGCAAAGTTCATTCACTGTATGAACGAAGCCTTACTGGAAGATGGGATAATATTGCGTTCAGCTTGTGATTGGCTGTGGCAGAGTTGAATTGGTTAAATTCTCGCTAAATTTATGTTCAATTTGATAATTTTGTTTTTTATTTAAGCTATAAATTATAGGCTTACAGTAACACGAATCAACAGTTTGTAGCGTAATGTCTCGACGTCCCTAAAGCTGGACACTATTGGAGAATTAAAGGCTAATTAAGTGCCCTACTCCCGGATTTTAGGCTCTTTATTTTTTTTAAAAAAATCGAAGGTTCCGCTAGCTTAAGCTTAAGTTGTTCTGTGGTGAACAAGGTGAACAAGGAAACAAGAAAAATGAATTATTATTACACATTCAGAAATATTTTTTTTTAAATTTAATATACTATCAATTAATACAATACTATCTTTAGATATGATTGAAAAATTTAAAAATAGTTTTTCTGTCATATCCGATAAAAAGAATGAAACCTGATTTTAATTAATAATTTTTTTAAATTTGATACAGATCCGTAATCTTTTGGTGTGCACTAAGTGCTAAGGTTGCTATATGTACATAGGTGGCGGTGTGCGAAATAAATTGACGCTACACGCTAACGTAACATAACGCACCGTAACGCTATATAACGTTTACAAACACTAAAGCGAACACGCAAATGAGTTCCATTTGACAAACTGCAAACACCGTCATTATTTCTACCAACCGACTATACACGTACCTACATATTACATATACAACTAGAAAATATTCTTGCAATTTTTACTTTTTTTTTACATTACACACGTCTTTCCTTCGTTTTTATTGATTGTTTTTACTTCTCCGAAAAGCTCACTTTTTCTCTATATTTATTTAATATATTTCTAATACATACACCATATTTATTATCAAATCGAATCAATTTTATATTAAATGTTAATTTATATAGATTTGTCCGAAAGCTAGACAAAATCTTTAATATTCTGACAGTTAAAATTCGTAAAACATTTTGACAGTAAAAATATAACTATTTGAATTTATAGAATTTTCTGGGCTGGTATGTCGTGGTCGATCTATTCTCGTCGCAGACATTTTGTCATACATGGTCACCAAGCACTAAGGATGCCATCCACGATGTATGACGAAACGTCTACGGCATACCAGTTCAGATAATTCTATAAATAAAATAGATACCAGCCGTGAAAACTTTTTTAATCGAACTTGATAAATTTGTCCATGCTAAATGTCTATAGCCAGATTTTTAATTAATACACTGTATATTCAACAGACGTTAGTTTAATTTAATTAAAATCCCTAAAATCATAGTAAAATCCTAGTAAAATCATGGTAAAATTTCATATGAAATCAGTAAAATCAAGAGAAAAATCATACAAAATCTTTACAATCTTACTTAAAAATCCATAAAATCAACTTGATAAATTTGTCCATGCTAAATGTCTATAGCCAGATTTTTAATTAATACACTGTATATTCAACAGACGTTAGTTTTAATTTAATTAAAAATTATTTTTTACAAAAGGAAAATTTATAAAACTGAAAAAATATGTTTTATGCAACAAACACACAAGTTTAAAAAAAAAATGCTGTAGCAGCAATTTTCCGTGCATTCTAATAGAATTTTGAGAGAGAGAGAGAGAGATCGACTCGCTTTATAATGAATCGATGCGTTAATTTAAAATACAATAATCCATTTCCTAAAATGAATTACCGTAATTTCTGAAAAGCCATTATAATATAGTGCTGGATGGTAAACCAGTTACGGCAGAGTCACAAAGCAATTAATGTGTCATGATGTGTGCACGATTTACGCTAATAAACACAATTACACTTCTCTCGCACTAATTTTATAAACAGCCAGGGCCTTCGCAAAATTACGTCAAACGATCCGCCACCGCCGCGCCGTGCATATATATACACAGTGTGCCGAAAATGTACGCGACCTAAATTTTACCAGATTTTATTTATTTTATTTGAGCAAGGAAAAACAGTTTATACTATAACATGACGTTAGAAATAGATAAAATATATTGTATACATTCATTAACTCATAATTTTGCTTAGTTATTTATACTTTTCGTACTAAAATATATAGGTCCGAAAATTTTTACTCCTATCTATTTCTATTTTTGATATACAGTGTGTAAAATGATGTGGTTTCCTATAAGGAAAAAAATTTTAATATGAGTTTTATGAGAAAAACTTATTCTTTATAAAAAATTTTGCTTCCATCAAAACCACTTATAGTCAAAGAAGAATCCAGTAATCACTTAAGATAAGATCAAGAATTTGATATTATGTCGAGTTGTTTATTTTAAATATGACTAAGTCCGAATATTACATCAGTATCGTATTACCCATGGATTACTTGTTAATAATAATAATAATAATAATTATAATTTGGCAAATTAATAATAATAATTAAAAAGTAAGTAACTCGACATAATATCGTTTTTGATCTTATCTTAAGTGATTACTGGATTTTCCTTTGACTGTTAGGGGTTTTGATAGAAGCAAATTTTTTTATAAAGAATAAGTTTTTCCCCTAAAACTCATATTAAAATTTTTTCCTTATAGGAAATTTCAACACTATACACACTGTATTTTCTTATATTTAATATTATAAAATTCAAATTGCTTGATAAGTAATTTTAAGTAAACGTCAAAAGTACTTTTGACAAAAATCACTTTCAAAAGTGAGGTGAAAATAAGGGCCTTAGTTTCTGTATGAGATGCATTATAATTATATTACAATATAAGGTTTGATTAATCTCATTTCTAATAATTTGTCTTATTACATCACGATTTTAAAATTTAAAACCACATTTTTAGAAACGTTCCATTAATTTACAATAGTTCGTTTCCGCTTCTAACAATTTTCGCATAGTTTCTAATTGCGGTTTCTTCAAAATCCAAAATATGTTTATCCATTTTTTTTCTTCAATTTCAGCTAAAGATGAATATGCAACTTGATGACATATGTATTCTAAGAATCTTATTCTTGTTGCGGTTTTGTTTTAAAAATTGCACTAATTTATTAGCGCGTGAAATTCGGCGCTATTTTTTTTTTTTGGGATTTTAATAAAAAGAAGGTCATTTTTTAATTTTTTTAAAAAAGGTCAGATAGTTTTTTGCTACTAATGTGTGGTTAAAATGAATAATGGATAGAGTCGTTGCTTTGTTTGCGACAGATGTCTGCTCGCCAAAAACATATCCGAAGTTTTTTATGAGTCATGTGTTTATAGGGAAAAACATGCATATTTTATTGTACAGTAAATGTTATATTTTATTTAAACATAATTATATTGTTCACCACAATGATAATTTGTAAACAATTTTAATGTTTATTTATCTATTTAAATATAACACGTACGAATTTACTGCAATTGTGTTTTGTTTGTTAATGTTTGTTTTTGCTCAAATGTGATAAAGAATTTTGATTGATAAATTTTGGTTTGATTCTCTACTTTTTCAAATATTTGAACCGTTGTTTTTGAAAGGTGATACACTAAAAAAATATTACTTTAAAACCAATGTTTTTACTGTTAATTCAAAAATAAAGACACTTTTGATCAGTAAAATAGAAGATTAATAATTTTTTAGTAAAAATAAATAATAGTAAGTTACAGTATAATAACTATTTGTAAGAAATTATTTACCATTTGATTTGGAAACACAGTGTTTTGTGGAAAAAATGAAAATGAAAATGAAAAATTATTAATAATTTTCATACATACATACATACATACACAATCACGCTATGTATCCAAAAGGGTGTGGCACAAACTCTTTTTATCATCCCGAAATCAGTCGCCTCCAAACATTCCTATCCAAACAAGCAACTTTCGCTTTATCCACATTTATAATTCCACTCTCATACATGCTTTTTTATTCCTACTACTTGGAAACTTTCGCTCACACAAGCCACCCTCTTAATCATACCACTTCAACTACTCATCGGACGTCCACGCAAATGTATACTATCTTACTATCAAAATCATTCAAATAAATCTTTTTAACAGCAAACGTTCATTAGACATTCGCTCAACATGTCCGAGAACCATCTTAACTGACTCTAGCACGGGGCAACTTTTGCTACAACATTTTTTTCAATTTCACACTCATCATACACTAATCTATTTCGTACCCGATCTCTCCTATTTACACCACATACCCCACGTCATTTTCCGTTTTTGCTGGCTTGTATTATATTTTCATTTTGGCTAAAGACAAAACATTTAATTGATAAAATTTTAACATATTATAGTATTATCAAATATTTGAATGACATTCCAACCGAGATTCGAACTAGAAACATTTTAATTGCTAGTTCAATGAAAGAAAAAAAAAAGGACATAATATACATACACATTTTCTAGTTTTAAATTTATTATGAAATGGTATCGTTGATTTAATTAAAATTGGAACAAAACTTTTTCGATTAATGTTTCAATCCCGCTTCGCTTTAATTTTCTAATACAGCACCGGCCGCGCGCGTTCTATGTGTATATGTTCTATGTTCTATGTATATAATGAATGAATAATAAATGCAATCTAACTAGAAAAGTTGAGTGAAACGAGAAAATAACAAACTAACTACTACCTAAACATTTTTGTACATAGAGAAACAAAACTAGCTGAGCGCGCTAGGTTTATAACTCATTAATAAATAACGCAAAAGAAAACATAAAATGCCACAATGGAATAAAACATCAATTATTTCTACACAATTTATTCTCGTCGGCGAAAAGTTTTTACTCGCAAAACCAAATAGACAAACAAGTCAGCAAAACTAAACAAACAAATACACGGAACTGTCAGGGGTTTGGGGGTTAGGGAGGGGGGCATAGAGAACGTATTGCGCAATAACGTGTGTAACCAGGGACGGATCTATATTAAATCGAAAAGGGCTGTAGCACATAGCTCTTAAATTGCCAATCACAAAAATCCTAGATCCATCTGATGGTGAAATTAAAAACTCGCGCAAGTTTGATTAGAACATATTACTATAAAATTAAAATTATTAAATTGTTAATATATAATTAACATTAAATCATTGTATTACTCATTTTTAATATAGCTATATAGCTCTAAAGTGTATTGGTATTACTGTATTAGAAGAAATAAAATTTTGTTCTGTTAATACGTACATATATAAGGTTTTTTCCTACTTCTTATTTATTTTTGTAGTTGATATTTCTTAATAATCTTTTAAATATATATATATATATATATATATATATTATTTCTTTTCTTCAATTGTTTTGACAAATTATAAAAGGATAAAAATATTTGACCTATGAAAAAAACATGATCTATCTATGAATATAGTACCTATGAAAATAATAGTTTACCTATGTATTAAATAATTAATCTATCGTTTGGTTTAGGTTGGTTAGGTTATAGGTAAAAATATAAAATTTCGTAGGTAATATTTGAATTATTCATAGATCATAAAATTAGCATCCTTAAGAAAATAGTTTTAGAATATTTTGTGTGAAAAGAACCCCGAAATAATCTAGGTGTTTAAGAAGCCTGATCCGCCACTGTATGGTAGCAGCGTAGGGCGTTGTCGAGTGTGTGCCTTGTAAATCCCGAACTAAAAGACAGAAAACTAATTCCACCGCGACGTTGAATCAACTCCCGGGGCCTCGGCTATAGCGCGTCGTCGTCCGTACCGAATTGGATTTCGGATTGAAAAAGACCGCGCGCGCACGAATCAGAGGGAAAAGAATGAAAAAAAAAAAGAAAGTTTAATCTTCAAACAGTCCAACGTTATACTCTCATCTCATAGCCAGTCACTTTACGTTTACGCTTATATAACGGTCGACGCTACCAGAGGTTTAATTATGGACAAAATTGCCGGAGAAATACGATTACGTATGCTACTGGGCGCTGCCACCATTTTTTTTTAAAAACTTTCTTCATATACTATGTATACATTAATAATAATAATAATGACTTTATTGCCCAAGAGTTATATAACCAATTACAGGACAATACATACAAGAAAATAACAAATTAGTTAATATATATCATATTATAATATGCATATACAAATATATTATTAATTTATATATCGTATATATATATTACGGTGTTCGTAAAAAACAACTTTTCTAGTAAGGCTAAAATCGATAATTTTACATCGAAAAAACATCAGAAATAATATTTTTTTGCTTGTTTTTACGAAAGTAACAGGTTCCTCTACAGCTACACAACTAAAATTTTCGGAAAACGCGTGTAAATATATACACAATATATGTATATATACACGCGTTTTTCGAAAATTTTAGTTGTGTAGAGAAACCTGTTACTTTCTTAAAAACATGCAAAAAATATTATTTCTGATGTTTTTCGATGTAAATTTATCGATTTTTGTCACAACTGGAAAACATTTTTTTACGGACATTCTAATATATATATATATATATATATATATATATATATATATATATATATATATATATATATTAATTTTATGTATATATATATATATATATATATATATATATATATATATGTATTAATTTTATACAGAACTCAATCCTGAAACCTTTTTCTTTTAAAATAAAAGATATTTTATCAATATACTTAAAAGTATTGTCTATAGTACTTAAGTACAAATTTTAAGTATAAGTATTTTTCATAAGTACTTATAATTCAAGTAATAAATACTTGCAAAAGTACTTAAGTAGTGCTCAGTTCTGATTCATAAATAAGGTTCCATTAAAGATTTTAAATTTTAATGACTTAATATGTTAATTTATAAGAGATATATTGTAATAATGCATAACAGAAAATGGCAGATACATTATACTGATGGTGTCTGTAACTTGATATAATATTTTCTGAACCAATACATGTATGTACTTCGTATGTAGCAACACCCTTCTAACATGTTATAAACTCAACACGACATATATGTAATTTAATAACTAAAATATTGTTGTATTAGTCTCTTGTGTGAAAATATCAGTTTCTTGTTTATATTAAAGTAATTACGTATTTACTTGTACATAGAGTATTATAGCAGTTGAAATATATATATGTTGAAATATTGCTCTGTTTTTATATTTGAAATGACAGTTGTTCATGAGAAAAAATAAAATAAGAAAAAAAATAACATATGTGGATTTAAACATATATATATAGATACATATTTTATTCAAAGCATGTTTATATATCGTGATGACACATATAATTATAAACCATTATCTGCTAAAGTAATCTGCAAAACCGTCATTTTTTTTATTAAAACATGTTTCATATTTTTGCTTAATTAACATATTATATTCATTCTCTTTCTTTTCATTTTTTACACGTTGTATACCACTCAAGGAAATGTCTATATTTTCATCTTTCTAATAATATATATATTGAAAAGTAATTAAGATCTACTGATATATTTATATTTATGTATTTCGTATTATTAAAATTAATAAGCAGATAATTTAGATATTATAATTTTTCGTAAAATAATATTAATATTAAATAAACAAGAAAAGAAATCTGATGTATTTAATATATAAATGGCTTGCGTAAAAAATATGCATCTTTTTCTTTTTGAAAATTTAATAACAAAAATTTGTATAGTATTAATTCTATAAACTCACATATATAACTCTGTCATTTCCAAAAGATTTGAATAACTTATGAGTGATTTTTTTTAACTATATCTAAAGTTAATTTATAGAGTAGTACTTTATTAAAAATCTTAATTACATCTATTTAATTTTAAACGCATTAAATTAAAGTAAATATAATAATTGTGTTTAACAAAATAAAACAATGACAATAATTTATCATTTAGAAAATAGTAGCAAGCATATAATCAATGTATATATCTGGTAGTTAGCTACAGCATAAATAAATGTCAAAAAAACGAACAGTATATAAAAAATTGCTGCTGTGTAGTAGTTGAACAGAGAATCGTTTGTGTAAATTAATAATAATATTTTAATTAGTATCGCTAACGATGTAAAATGGCAAGAAGCCAATCAAGATTCGCATAAATCAGGGGTCTTGAAACTTTCTCAGACGAGAACCAGATTTTCTAATATTTTTATTTTAATTTATTTTTATAAGGAGGGGGTTCAAAAAAGTTCGTTATCCAAACATATGTTTGTTGTCCGAACACAAAACTCTTTCGTGAAAGTGTTTGTTGTCCGAATTGTTCGTAGTCCGAATATTATGATACCCTTGAAGAAATTTTTTTTTCTTGCTAACTTAAAACAAATACGCGTATTCTCAAAAATTGAGAAAAAAAGCCGTGATATAAAACGGATAAAAATATTAGACTTATGAAAAAAACATATGATCTACCGAATATGGTACCTATGAAAATAATAGTTAACTATGTATTAAATAATTAATCTATGGTTTTAATTTTTGACCTATAGAATTAATTATTGATCTATAGAAATATTTATCGACCTATGAAAATAATTATCGACCTATGGAAATAATCAAATACCTACTGATATAATTAGCGATCTATAAAATTTGATCTATAAATTTTACGTAATTGGCAATTTGGGGTAGGTTAGGTTAGTAGGTCATTTTTTAATTATTAATAGGTAAATGATTGATTTTTCTATAGGTAATAATATAAAATTTCATAGGTAATATTTGAATTATTAATAGATCATAAAATTAGCATCCATTAAAAACTCTTCACAGACGGGGCCATAGTTTGGTGATCGCTGGCATAAGCTGTGTAAGTTTGCATTAATGCCGAAGCAAAGTGAATTATGCAAATCATGGACTATTGATCGATTGTAATTATACATATACACACATACATACATACACATGATGTGGATAAGTGGCTGTTTGCTTGGTCACTTCGTTAAGTACGCGTTTTGCTGGTTACTCTGTGTACAGGCAAGCGCTTACCTTATATTAAATCATTCCCTTTCAATAATTCATCTTTGTTAGATTGAACAGCGTAACATGAACACGCTGTATATGTATGTGTGTGTGTGTGGGGCAGTAAATTTTACTTTTAATTGCTGTCTTCATTTAACATATGCTTTCATTGTATTTTTAATCAATAATTAAACTTATTTGAATTCTTGATTTTATAAAAATAAAAAAAAATATTTTCGGATTCAGTTCTGTATATATTTTATTTAAATATCGACGTTGAAAATTTACTCTATTTATATCATTATTAGGGAAAATAATAAGAAAGTGGCTATTTATACATACGGTATGTATACGCAATTGGCTATTTATATATACAGTATTTTACTCAATTGGCTATTTAGGGTAGGTTAGTAGGTTGCTTTAGGTTTTTTTTTTCTTTTTTTCAGTATGTATAAATAGCCAATTGCGTATACATACCGTATGTATAAATAGCCTCATCCAAATAATAATCCAAATGACATAAATAATAAACAATAAGACACTTTTTAACTTTGATAATTTCACTCTTTATTATAGAATCGTGACTGCAGTCACGATTCTATAATAAAGAGTGAAATTATCAAAGTTAAAAAGTGTCTTATTAATTTACTTCAATATGAAATTTCACAAAGTAACGGCCGAAAGAATTAATTTTTTAAATAATAAACAAATAAAACATAGAGACAAGTTACTAGGTATCAAAGTAACTAGATTAAAAAATGTATAAATTTAAAAAAAAGAACGGATTTTATGTACATTTGGAATAATTGAAGGTAAATAATTGAAACATAATTTTTAGTAATCATCAGGCCTTCACGGCCGTTTTCCATTGAATTTATAGAATTTTCTGTGCTCGATCTATCCTCGTTCAGTCCACCAAGCACTGAGGATGCCATCACAATCGATCACCATAAATTCAATAATTTTTAGTGTTTTAAAACAAAGTAAACAAAGAAAGATCTTCCCCCCCCCCCTCTCTCTAAAACAATATATAGCGTGTACGCAATAAAACTCCTTTTTAGATCCCATTAGATATCGTAGCCGCAGCCCATTTTCGTCAGCTTAGAAAGAAAATATTAGTTGACCGCAGTTATAGCAATGTAGAGGGGTGGGCTCTGCTGCTAAATCGATTTAGTACAAAACACACACACCAACTTAACTCTTTTCAAACGACGAGCTAATTTTTCTGACGTTTTTCTTTCCTGGGGGCGTATGTGTATGTGTGTTGCTACTACTATAGCGCCCCCACCAACAGAGCGGGGCTTAATCGAATTTCCTCGTAGGGCATCTGTGACCCCAATCTTCCAATCGCCAATCAGATTCACTATCTCTATCTTATCACGAGATGAGACACATGGCTTCGTCGCCCTCTTGCTTTCTTTTATAAATTACATCGCAACTTTCGACCGATTAAAGTTCTTCTTACGTATATTATATATATATATATATATATATATATATATATATATATATATATATATATATATATATATATATATATATAATTGGATGAAGATGATGGGTAAAACAGCCGATTTGTGCCTTTTTCAAGTGCTGAAAGAACGGAAAAACCAGCTTTATTAGAAAAATTATTTTTTGATTTTACAGTAAAAAAATATTTTACATTATGTAATATAAATTAAAGATAATATAATAAAGATAATTTATGAACATGTTGTTTTTTAAATTTTAAGTTTACAATAAGTAACAATAAAACCATGAAAAGAAAAAACTTACTGTGTTTTCACAGAGGATTGTTAATGTGTTGTTAAAATTGTTAAAATTGTAAAATTAAAAATGCATAAGTTAAAAATAAAAATATAGAAAAATAGTCAGTGATATTAAAAGTAGAAACACATTTCATTTGATAACGATTATCTTCGTGGTGATAGTTCTTTTTTTGAAAAATTATATGTAAAAAATTCAAACTTAGAAAATGTCCATCAGAAGCACTGGATACAAAATGGTCGAAAAATTTATGTTATATATATATATCTTTATTTATGATTATAATTAGTTTACTAGAAATAAAGATTATTTCTATATAGAATAAATTTCTATTTGCACATATTTCACGTTTTATGACAAATACAACTTTTTTAAAAAAATATGGAATACAAAGTAGAAAAGGTGAAAACACAATGTAACGATGACATAACTCGAAGGCGATTTGTTACTGTTCCGCTATGAAAATATTATACGATGCTTTTGTAGCATATTTCTCCATTATATATATATATATATATATATATATATATATATATATATATATATATAATTATATATATAATGCCAGTCAGATGTGAAGCAAAATACGAGGAATAACCAGAGAGAATTTATCATCGCACACTTTTATCGGATTTATATAGATTTGCCAATAACGCATTTTTTATATAACCCATATTCTCGGCAGCAAATATGGATTTTTGATCTTTTATAACTTTCGTGACTATATACATCATCAAACAACAGTTTTAGGAAGTCTGTATGCCATGTATTCATTTTTCATATTTTTGTGGAACAACAGTATAAGGAAATATATTCTTCAAAAACTATATAAATAAACAGAACAACGAAACTAGCTACTAGCTAACAAAATAAGTAATTAGAAGAGTAATATATACAAACACAATCAAGCAACTTTCGCTTCATCCACATTCATAATTCCTCTCATACATGCTCTTTTTTTTTACTACTTGGAAACTTTCGCTCACGCAAGCCACCCTCTCAATCATACCACTAAAACTACTCATCGGACGTCCACTGGCGAACGTATACCATCGAAATCATTCAAATAAATTTTTTTAATCAAACGTTCATTAGACATTCGCTCAATATGTCCGAACCATCTTAACTGACTCTAGCACGGCAACTTTTGTAAAAATCTCATTTCCACAGCAGTCATAAGAGTAATAACCATTTTATTTTAGTATTGTATCACATAAAACTTTGAAAAATTTGTGTCGACAAAAGATTTTAAACTAGTAATAAAAACTTGAAAATTAAGGAAATAGTAACACAAAACTGAAACACCTAAAGCCATTTCAATTTACGTAATATGTGTTTGTACTTATAGAAAAAATATATATTTTTAATCCAATTACATTTCTATAATAATAAATTACTATAACAAATAGGAAAACTATGTTGATTTGATGTAATACTCCTAAAAGTAATAATAAAGACTTAAGTATTATGGTTAGATATTGTTAGCGAGATGAGCTAGTGAAGGGCGTAGAAAGAGGCACAGAGTACGGTAGAGTGAATTTTCTCTAACAAAGTCCATTTTGTTCGGTGATTTTCTCAACGACGGCGGCGGGCGTCTGGAGGGGAAGGGGATGGCGTCGGGACGAACGCAACGACGATTCCTGTAAATCGAGTTTCCGTTTTCATTTCATATAAAATAAAGTGAGTTTCTCGACTGGAATTACTTCGTTTTATAAATTCCAATAAGAAATCCAACGCGAGCGAGCGCTGCTACCAGGAATAAGGGTAAGTTTATGTTGGAGCTTCGATAAATGATGAGAGCAGCGATGAATGCAGCGACAAAAGCAGCGCAAAATTCATTTCTATGATATGCAGTTTACAGTGGAGCTTTGACAATAGCGACGATCTCTGCTTTGCAAGTGACATTTCATTAAATCAAACCAATTAATTAGCAATTTTTTTCTAAAAATGAGTGATTTATGGGATATAAGCAGTTTCACCCTTTGGTTACTAACCAAATATCTTCACCATAAACAAATTTTGTGAAGGTGGCTTACATAACCTATAATTATATAATCACGCGACAGATTTAGGACAGCCAATAAATTAACCCGAAAAAAAAACTTATTTCTTATTGAAATAGTCGTATACAATTTTGTTTGCTTCTACAAATATTTAACGTGCAAATTTTTAGTGAGATACAATATTGCATAAATTTTCCGGTGACGTTACATTTAATCCTACAAACTAGTTTTATTAAATTACGAAAAATGTTTGAAATTCTAAAATATTATATATCAGAGTGCTTCAAATTGCTTAAAATTTCAACATAAAAAAAGTAGAAAAAAAACACCTATTATTTTACAGGTATTTTATTATAACATAATATGGGATTTATGGGATCTAACAAATATTTCACTAATTAAGCTGTCGACATCCATGCTAACCACACCTGATAAAAGCAAAGAAAATAGGCAGTACAATTATCGCCGCTCTTATCGTTGCTCGACTGCCAAGCGTGTCTCAACGCGTCGCTCCAATATAAACACTTGCATATAAAATAATGACATCATTTTCTTTGCTTCGCTAGTATCGTCTCTCTTATCGTTTATCACAGCTCCAACATAAACTTACCCTAAGGCGAATTTCATTTCCGCGCTTTACGAACGAGATGCTGCACGACTCGAAACCGTTTATCGTTTGCGGTTTTGCACTATTTTTTCTTTGTTTCGTTCTCGTCTTATTTTCGACGTTTTTTAATGCTGATGAACAAAAGATACATTTTGTCGTCTTATTATTTTCAATGCGGTATTTTCTCTTAGTTTTATGAATTGAATTCAGAAATTTATTATACCACAAATTTTGCATTGTATATACAGCTATTTCAAACAAACTGTTGCCAATAGAGGTATATATATATATATATATATATATATATATATATATATATATATATATATATATATATATATATATAAATTTTAAAACATATACTCATACCATTAAATAAAATTTTAGTATTCGAAATTATAAATTGCATCATGTCATTCTCATAAATAATATCACTATTTTTTTATATTTTTTTTTATCAAAAAAAAAAATATTTTGAACATGACAATTTTAACTTTTTTTTTTGGCTGGGAAGTAATTAAAATGTAAATGTCACATAAAACACAAAAACTGTTCGGAAAAAACTAAAATTTGCTAGGAAAAAAAAAAATGTTGGTAAAAAACGTGTAAGCGACGCGATATGTTTTTATTGAATTTTTCTCTCTTGTCATAAATAGAACAAAAATAATAATTAAATAGTTTATTACTGATGGTGGTGTAGCTATTATTAGTCGGGCGGCTACGGCCTGTCTGTTTCGTTTTTTTCTGGAGATCTATATATATATATATATCTTTACTGGTAACAGCTGTTATAGTCTTGTCTTGTCAACATAATATATAAAACGCTTATGTACAATGTAGATGGTATACATATTGTGTGTTCTAACATAATTATCATGTCATTCATTTATTAATTAAAACAGAAAGAGAATCAGAATTAATTGTTTTATAAGATTATGTACAGTTTTCTAATGTTTAATTAATGGGCTTAAGTAATTTAACCATATTTTATTTTAATGCATTTTATTTATTATTATTTTTTTAATTTTTGGTTGCAAAAGCATAAACGGAAAATGACTGCTGTGGAAATGAGATTTTTAAGTGGGGTATGTGGTGTAACTATATGAGAGATCGGGTACGAAATAAATATTAGTGTATGATGAGTGTGAAATTGAAAAAAAATGTAGCAAAAGTTGGTGTTAGTCAGTTAAGATGGTTCTCGGACATGTTGAGCGAATGTCTAATGAACGTTTGCTGTTCAAAAGATTTATTTGAATGATTTTCATGGTATACGTTTGCCAGTGGATGTCCGATGAGTAGTTGGAGTGGTATGATTGAGAGGGTGGTTTCCGTGAGCGAAAGTTTCCAAGTAGTAGGGATAAAAGAGCATTTATGAGAGTGGAATTATGAATGTGGATGAAGCGAAAGTTGCTTGTTTAGAGGCGACTGATTTCGGGATGATGAAAAGAGTTTGTGCCACATTCTTTTGGATACATGGCGTGATTGTGTATGTATATATGTAAAAAATATTGAATTAATTACATTTGATTTCTTATAGAGAAAACAAACAAAATAATAAATTAATATTTAATGGAAAAACATACATCGAATGTCAAAACAAAAAAAAAGTAAACTATTTGAGTAGTGAACTTAGTTAAATAATAAATGAAGAAAGAACTGAAAATAAATGTATATGATTATATTCTTGGATAAATTTAATGTTTCTAGTAGAATATGTATTCTACATTATGTTCGAACAAAACCATGGCAAATTAAAATATAAATTATTTATAAAATGTTTTAAATTCCATTTGGCTTGTGTTGTGTGGATTCGTTTTGCAACTTTTTCCCCGTTTTCTGTCTTCTACAAAATGCATGGAATTTTCTACATAAAACTTGGCACCTTATCAACATCGGAACACATTATTTAAACTATAATATATCTAAATTACAACTGAGTTGTTTTTCAATTTTTGTCTATTTCTATAAATAAGTTAAATAATTTATTTATTCTTGAAATGATTTCTATGAATTATTTTAGAATTATTGGAAAATGTTATTTTTCTATCGTCTCAAAATATTGATTCACGCTAATTCAGATAGCAATAGAAAATTGATTTTTTTTTTAAGACAATAAAAAAATTTTTAGAGCTCATTATATTAAAACAAAACACTGAGTTTGTCGAAACGTCGATTATTAATAAATAATAATACAATGTTATTAATACACAATAATTTTTGTTCAATCAACTAAAATTGCAATTGAAATAACTATGATTCCGTGCAAGAAAATTATTTTTTATAATATTAATATTTTAATTCTATATTTGACATTTTCGGAAAATATCTGAAAAATTTGTGATTTGTTTTTTTAATCACAACCTTCGTATTAGTTATCATAGATTTAAGAACAGATAGACTATATTATAGAGAAAGCAATATAATTTATAAACTTAAGTTTACAAGCGTACATAAATGATCTTTGACATAGTTTGATAAGAAATATGTAAATCATTTTATACGGTCGCTAATGTGACAGTTTTATGCATGCGAAATATTATGTGAACATAATATACAATTTCTCTATAATAAAAAATGAACTTGTATTGCACATAAATAAATAACATTATTGTATTAGGTCTATGATAGTTTAAAATTAAAATTTTTTTTTTTTTATATTTTTGCAATGGCATTTTAAAATATTGTAAATTTTGTAAATAATTATGGATTACTCGACTCCACACTCCTGAAAAATATTGATATAATCAAGAACTAAATTTCAATCGTTTTATAGATAAAATAAGTTAGAAAATAATTTTGAATTTGCGTATTTTACCAAGCACAATTCACTATTGTCTTCGATTTATGGTATATATATACTAGACATGGTCAAATATAAAACAATAAGCTATTAATGGTTAGCGAATTGAAAATATATGATTTGGCGAGTGTGTTTGCTTTGAAACAAAGGCCTGCCATGAGCTGTTGGAAAAATTTATAAGCAAATCCAGTTTTAATTTAATTATAAATTGTTTATTTATCGGCTACGCGCGCTCGAAACTACGTCTATCAATTTATTTGATAAACATACATTTTATCAAATAGCATTTGCTTGAATAATAAACAATTATAATTACAAATTTTCTAAGAAAAGTATTAGGAAAAACAGCCAGCATTCCAGTACAAAAATTATTTGCAAAATACTTTGACTGTGGCTGATTTTAATATACAGTGTGTAAAGTGATGAGGTTTCCTATAGGGAAAAAAAATTTAATATGAGTTTTCGGAGAAAAACTTATTTTTTATAAAAAAAATGCTTCTATCAAAACCCCTAATAGTCTAAGAAAAATCCAGTAATCACTTAAGATAAGATCAAAAATTTGATTATATGTCGAGTTGTTGATTTTAAATATGACTAATTCCGAATGTTACATCAGTATCGTGTGAAAAATGTTAAAAGTATTTGTCATACAAGAGACTTACTTTTTAATTATTATTATTATTATTAATTTGCCAAAATATAATAATTATTACTAACAAGTAATCCATGGTTTTTGCTTTTATCTTAAGTGATTACTGGATTTTTCTTTGACTATAAGAGGTTTTAATAGAAGCAAATTTTTTTATAAAAAATAAGTTTTTCTCCTAAAACTCATATTAAAATTTTTTCCCTATAGGAAACCTCATCACTTTACACACTATGATTTATTTTGATTTAAAATTTTTATTATACTATACAATAACTTGTTTACTTGCATTTATATGTAAAATTTTCATTAAATTCAAACATGACAAAAATTTAGGTTCTTGAACCTAAATAATTTCGGTTATTAAACCTGAATCTAAAAAAAATAAATAAAAAACATTTAGCTACAGATTCCATGTTGAAAATAATTTAAAATTTATAAAATCGAAATAAGAATAATATAGTGGTTTTATAAGCGGGCATGTTGGTTTGTCTGCCATGTGCGCATGTGTTTAATGAACAAACAATGTGAATTATTAATGATGGCGACCTTGACAGAGTACAGAGTCGTCTCAGGGCCGGGTGAAGGTTGTTGTACTTGGCTGCCGCCTCCAATTGTGGTGCCCGCCACCATCTGGTGGTGGTGGACAAGCACGCGTGCGCGTATGCAACATGATGCGCGTGTACATGAACTGTTTTTATCACGCTACACGCCACTATAACACACACTAACACTAAATAACCCGCTTGATCACTATTATTATTAAGTACATTCGATTCAATTGTAACATTTTACTCTAAATTAGAATCAATCTGTTTTAATTTAATCAGGTTTCATTTAATTGTGGAAATTTATTAGTAGAAATTATCGCTGTTGAAATGAGATTTTTACGCGGGTTATGTGGTGTAAATAGGAGAGATCGGGTACGAAATACGATTAGTGTATGATGAGTGTGAAATTCGAAAAAAATGTTCTAGCAAAAGTTGCCATGTTAGAGTTAGTTAAGATGGTTCTCGGACATGTTGAGCAAATGTCTAATGAACGTTTGGTTAAAAAGATTTATTTGAATGATTTTTATGGTATACGTTTGCAGGTGGACGTCAGCAATTACGGTACATAATGCTGGACCACCCTGTATATTAATAAAACATTTAATTATCTGAAGTTAGCTGTAATACAATACTAACTAGAATAGTTGTGAAATTAGTTATCCGTAACGTAGAAATAATAATAATAATATTAATGTGCCTCGAACAGATTTGAAATAAACTGTCTGTGCAGCTGGGAGTAATATCCAAAAGCAAAATAGATATTACGATAGCAGTAGACATACGTACATACATACATCTAAAAGTATAGATAGCGCGACAGACAGACAGACAGACAGACATAAATTTCATAGTCTGAAAATGTGATGTGAAACATTTGAAGTATGGCTTGTTGGAGCGGTTTGGGTCATGACATTAAACGCACGACTGATTTTCGAAACAAGACTCTCTCTCGCTAAATAATAGACATTTTTGGTTTATGTCTAAACCCTGATATCTAATATGCCTTTATGTCGCTTATTATATATATTGTAATCAGATAAACAAGACAAGTATTTCTATTTTTTTTTACAATTTGTTTTATACTTTGACATTTTCATATTTCCATTAAAGGCTCATTTAGAGACTATACCCTATTTATCAGAAGATTACTAATATTGAACAAAAAAATATTCATAATTGTATATCTGTGAAATAAACAAATATAAGATTTTTTTCTTAAAATTTTATAAGTTACTCAGTAATTGAATCGGCTAGCTAAGCTTATTTTTATGTAATTTTTCATCAATTACTAAGTATAACGTAATAAGCTTTTTCTGTGTGATATTTGTGAACTTTTCAAGTAATTTTACATTAATTTCTTAGTATTATAATTTTTATTTTATTATATATTATTTGAATGATTTTGATGGTCTACGTTTGCGTGGACGTCCGATGAGTAGTTGGAGTGGTGTACGATTGAGAGAGTGGCTTGCGTGAGCGAAAGTTTCCAAGTAGTAGGAATAAAAGAGCATTTTGTGAGAGGAATTATGAACGTGGCTGAAGTGAAAGTTGCTTGTGCTGGATAGGAATGTTTGGAGGCGACTGATTTCGGGATGATGAAAAGAGTTTGTGCCACACTCTTTTGGGTACATGGAGTGATTATATATTAAAATATATAAATATTTTACATTAGTAGTTTAAATTTTTTTATTAAATATTACATGCTATGTAAAATTAAATTTTATGTAAAATTATATAATAATCTTTTATTGTAAAATTATAGAAAAATTTTTTACAGTGTAAATGATAGTTTTTTCAATTTTCTGAACCATTTAATAAGACACACACAAATAGTATCCATTTCTTTTTTTTTTTTCATCTACTTTAAAACATAAAAGTGAACAATTTTGTGGAAATATTATTCAGACATATAGATTCATTCTTCGCAATATCGCATTGCGATGATGCATTTTGCAAAAGAGTAAAAGAGACAGAGAGAGAGAGAGAGAGAGAGAGAGAGAGAGAACAAGTCGCATAAAATGAATTATACATCAAAGTGAGGTTTTGAACACGACTACGAACCATACGTAGGTACATACCACAGTGGAACAATATATTACATATGCGAATAATATTTACTTTGATACACATATACACCTAAAACTTCATTCACAAGTAATATTACGACCTGTGTGTGTGATTCTGCAAACCAATGCACGCGTATTTACCCATCAGAGAGACGGAACATTGAATTGAATAGGTTTTTATAAGTCTACTATTTGTATCTCGCACACGAACTTTGCGAATTTATCGGTGTTGTTGTCAATTGAAATTATATAGAAATAAGTGAATTGAAACGATAGAATTAAATTCACTGAATTAAAGTAATCATGTCTGAGAAAATAATTAAAAAAATTTAAGTTTAATAAAAATGTCTTAACATAGTATAAAAATCTTTCAGAACTCATTATATTACAATAAAACGGCTCTACGATTAAGTTTTGTATATATTTAAAATCTGAAAAAATTCAGTAAACCAGAAAAAAAAATTAGCTACATAATAGCTAAGTAACTTTTTTCTCTAAATCATACTGGTTGGGCAGAAAAGAAAAAATAAATTAAACTGCAAAAAATATTAATTTTCAATAATATTTCCTGTCAAACTAGAATGAGTTACAGAAAAAAAGTTACATAGCTATTATGTAGTTAATTTTTTTCTCTATTTTACTGATTTTTTTCAGATTTTTTGAGCAAATTTTGAAAAAGTCTTATTTTGAAAAAATCCACCCTTTGGAGAAACTTTCAAAAATTTATTTTTTTCTACTAAACGATGCATCTTAGAATAATGGTTTTTTACTCAATTATAGTACTTATTATCCCGCATTTTTCCATACCATGCTTATTTTTCTACACCTCATATTTTTTGAGAAAAAAATAAAACCAAAAAATCAAAAAAAATAATTGTAGCTCCAAAACGACACATACTAGCAAATTTAAACTAAAACCAAATTATAGAACTGTTTATGCTCTATCGAAAAGTATTCGTAGTATTTCTCCGAATTTAACTCGAGAAAGAAGTATATCCCAAATTATCGAAATTACATGTTAAACGCTCATACGAACTTAACGAACGAACACCCGGTATATAGTAGTTTTCCAGAAAATTAAAATTGCTATAGAATAAAACTGAAAGTGACTAACAAAATATGCAACAAGTAAAATGATGATTTATAAAGCAAATTACGAATAAACTAGCCGCTAATTTTAACGTTTCACCAGACGGCGACTGCGAGTACTTTATACTCAAATTGTTGGCGAAAACCCAAAACATGTTACTCACTTACTCATTTTCATACGAGGAGTACCTATATGCTATGGAGACATAGACATTCAATATGATAATAATATAATCATATTTTATTTTTATTTTTTATTTTGTTGTTTTCATAAAAATTTCTTTAATACTACGTAGGTACATAGTAAAGCAATCAGTAACAAGATTAGAAGTATATGGGTAAACCCATATATAGACCACTTTGACATTTCTCGGAAAGTTGGCAACACTGTATTTTAATAATATTATAATTTATGTGGGCACTAGAAGAAACTTTTCTGAAAATTTCAGCAAAATCGAATAAATAATGTAGCCAATGAATTTTTAAAAAAAATTGTGATTTTTTTCCCGATAAGTTGGCAACACTGTATTTTGTTAAAATTGCATAATTTATTTAGGCAGTAGGAGAATCTTTTATGAAAATTTGATTAAAATCGATTTAATAAAGTGATCATAATTAATTTTCAAAAATTTTAGTAAATTTTTTTCTCGGACAGTTGGCAACACTGTATTTTGTTAAAATTACATAAATTATATGATTACTAGGAGAATCTTTTGTGAAAATTTGAGTAAAATTGGTTGAATAACATGGCCACAATAAAATTTTTAAAAATTTTAGTAATTTTTTTCTCGGAAAGTTGGCAACACTGGATATTAATAAAATTATATAATTAATGGGAGCATTAGGGAAATCTTTTCTGATAATTTGATCAAAATCGGATAAATAATGTAGCCAATATGAATTTTTAAAAACTTTAGTAATTTTTTTCTCGGAAAGTTGGCATAACTGGAAAACACCAAAACCACATGATCATCTTGGGTACTAGACAAATTTATCCCGAAAATTTAATTAAAATCGGTTGAACCCCGTCTAGGAGGAGTTGCGGCCACAAAATTTTGACTTACGACCGAGCGAGCGAGCTGGCGACGCACATCCATACACCCACATAAACTAAGTTCAGATTCGTCATCTAGAGGCTATATGAAGGATTTCTATACAATTTTTTTTTTTTTTTGAAAATGTTACAGACACCGTACCGAACGCTATACTACTTTTTCCTTGCAGTCAAAGTAGTAAAAACACTGCATTACATGTTTTTAAATCTGTAATTACTTAGGTTACAATACATATAGGTATATTATTCTTTTATATATATTTATAGTTCGTTTTATTATTTATAAGTTAATAAATAAAGATGAAGTTTGTATATTAGATCGAGAGAAAAAGTCTGTTGTGCTTGGGCGCATTAAATGCAATTCGGTGTATGTATGTGCATATATTGTGCAAAGTTGCATTTGCAATTGCTGTGCGATACAATCATGTATGTTATTTATAATGCGAAACATTAAACGTGCAAACGCATACAGTGTGCACGCGATATGCACACACACACACACACACACACACACACACAAACACACACTACTTATATACAGAATGATTCATAACTACTGGAATTTATTTTTATTTATTTTAAAAATATTTATTAATACAAAAAAAACTATTTTACCATTAAATATTGTGTATTTCTAGCTGAAAATT
The DNA here is from genome assembly GCA_963966155.1 of Clivina fossor. NCBI lineage: Eukaryota > Metazoa > Arthropoda > Insecta > Coleoptera > Carabidae > Clivina > Clivina fossor. Next base: position 33,149,560 of record OZ014554.1, on the reverse strand, counting down.
CTTTAATTTTTACTTAATAATCACATAAAGTAAGTAAAAATGATCTAATAAGTATGTAAAATTGCTTACTTTCTGCAAATTGGTTGATATAACTTTCTAAATTATGTAAAATTACAGCTTGCATATTAATATCTCTAATAATTCATCAAAATAATTAGACTTAGTATATATTTGGTGTAATATTACTAATAAAATATTTTAAATGTAATTCATTTATTTCAAAATACATTTTTTATGTAAATTTAGAAATGTATGTATTTATACCAATAATAATATCAAAATTTAGCTATTTATGGAAAATTCCTGACGTGAATTTACCAAGAGAAACTTTACAAAAAAAAAAAAAAAAACTGCAATATTACATACATATGTTAGGCTAGGTTAGTTTTTAACTACATTTTATACAATGGATTTAAGTTTTACAAAATAAACAAATACAAATTAATTATATTTTTTCTAATGTAATTAAAATTTTATTTTAAAATATGTTGATATACAGAAAATAAGTTTCTTGGCCAATCAAATCACACTGTATATATAGTAGAACTCGTGCACATTCATAAATCTAATTTACACATATCATAATTCATTACTAAAGCATTTTATTACCGTTAATATTTTTTTACATTATTATTTCTGTTTTGTTTTAATTCACAATTTAATTGTGTTAATTTATTATTAATGCAAAAAAAAGTGAAACGTTATTTTAAGCGCGGTTTCAACTTGTCAAGTCAAAATCGCACTATAAAAAGGCCAACTTGGCCATAAAAAAGCATTCGACATTCGCTCCGAAGTCGAACCACTTAGCTCCTGAGTGGCAATAGACTCGATAGACCGGCTCCCGGACTCAGTCTACCAACGGTACCTGGATTTAAAACTACGGTGAGTGTAAATTTTACACTCGAAACATAACGCGAGTAGATTAAATTATTTTTGAACTTAGAATAATAAATTTAATTTCTTTTGAACTTAGAATCATAAATTCAATTTTTTTCGAACTTAGAATAATAAATTTAATTTCCGATTCTAAGATAGACTTGATTGACCGGCTCCTGGACTCAGTCTATCAACGGTATCTGGATTTAAATTTTACACTCGAAACATAACGCGAGTAGATTAAATTATTTTTTGAACTTAGAATAATAAATTTAATTTCTTTTGAACTTAGAATCATAAATTCAATTTTTTTTCGAACTTAGAATAATAAATTTAATTTCCGATTCTAAGATAGACTTGATTGACCGGCTCCTGGACTCAGTCTATCAACGGTATCTGGATTTAAATTTTACACTCGAAACATAACGTGAATAGATTAAATAATTTTTTTTTGAACTTAGAATAATAAATTTAATTTCTTTTGGACTTAGAATCAGAAATTCAATTTCTTTTCTGACTTAGAAAACATTTAATTATTTTTTTGGACTTAGAATAAACGGGTGAACTTAGGATAAACATTTAATTATTTTTTGGACTTAGAATAAACGGGTGAACTTAGGTTAAGCATTTAATTATTTTTTTTTGGGATTAGAATAAGAGGATAATCGGTTGTTTGTTTTTTTTCTTGTCATCTGGCACAGGTGAATTAAATTATAAATTATAAATATAAGTTTAGGTTTACATAGTAGTATATTTGTATATATTGTCTCATAAATAAAAAAAGAAAAGATTATTCATAATTGAAACTCGCTTAATGGAACCTTGGACTCCCGTCTGAACTATCCGCAACCCGCTCCTCCTTCCCGGATTGCAGGAAACGTGATTGGCGCCCGATACACGAAGATATTGAAAAGGAGAAGTACACAACGCGACGCCGAAACGAAGGTCGCGTTACAAGATTTACTCTTTACATTTACGAGATTATCACATTGATTAAAAGAGATTTGTTATTAATATGAAATTTTTGAATAAAAATTATTATTAAATGAAATCAAACATGTATAAGTACGTAGATGAAATTGTTATATTTTTTCTTCTCATTAATAAAATTTAAAATTTTCCTGCAAAATTCGTTAAATATAAATCTAGAATATTTTTAGATTATTTTTCTTATGTTTTAGTTGTTTTATCTAATAATACATACATACATACACAATCACGCCATGTACCCAAAAGGGTGTGGCACAAACTTTTTTCATCATCCCGAAATCAGTCGCCTGCAAACATTCCTATCCAGCACAAGCAACTTTCGCTTCATCCACATTCATAATTCCTACTCTCATACATGCTCTGTTATTTCTACTACTTGGAAACTTTCGCTGTTGATAAATACAGAAAGAATATGCAATAAATAAATTTACAAGATTTCTTTTAATTTTCGTTTGAAAGATTTTTATATCTGTTGATAATTTATTATACATTTTTAAACCACTAACAAATATATAATTGCTGAGTTTGACGAGTGTCTTGTATCACGTATTTTATATTGATTGTTAAATATGTTGGCAATTTATTTGTTAATATTTTGTAAATAAAAAATTTGTAGATTGTAGTTGACAAATTTTTTAATACTTAACCATTCCAATATCTTCTTTAAATTTACAGATTTAAGTTAAAATTAATGACTAAAAAAATTAAAATAATTATCGACCATAAAATCCTTGTAATAACCAGTGCAAAAAAAAAAAGCTCAACTTGGTTGGTGATCTGCAGCCGGTAACGTTGTTTAGTTCGTTGGCTTTAAGTGGTTTACCCTTTACCGGTTACCGGTTGGTAGTTGCCCGGTTTTCAAGTGGTATTGCCAACCACCATCATACAAAATCAATAGTATTAGAGCAGCCACCCCGAGTGCCGTGACGTGTGTGTACGTTGTTCTCATGCGAAAAATCACGCATTTACACAATAAAATTGCCATGTACAGTGTCTGCTAGTTTTAACAGCCCGGCCACATGTCTACACTTAAAGGCTCCCTTGATCGCCTGTTTTATTTATCGTCTCGTAACTGAGTTCGAAGTGAGTGAATTGCTTCCCCCCGTTACCGATACTGAGTTGCATATTTAGCTAGTGCTTAGCTGAGATTCAAGTGAGCGCACATGCGCAATTCAAATTTTCCTAGTTTAAGATTTGATAACGTGTTTTAGGTTATATCATATGTGGAATTTAGATTTTAAATTTCACTTTCAAATAAACTGTTTTATTTATCAGCAAAACTCAGCTCAGCTCAACTCATTTACAAGATTTACTGATCTGAGTGGAATTTAAAAAAACACAGCTATTATTTGTTTTGAAATTAAATTATTTAGAATTATTTTGTGATATTTATTTATTTTTTTTTATTTATAAAAAATGGCCTAGTAATTGTTTTTAAATGTGATTTAAATTCTTTTTAAAATAAGAACTATTTTAGGGTAAAATTCTGTTTAATAATTATTTTATAAAAAACGACGTTTCAAAATTTATCAGTTTCGTCGAAACTATGTTTTCTATTTTAACACAATGAGTTCTGGAAAATATTTTGCTGGAACTTTAACGAATTATTAACCGTATATGTATGTCGGAAGAAATAATATTAATTGGGGTAAATAAATTTTTTGTTCTAGGTAAATTCAAAGCCGTACACGTTAACAGCGGACACAAATAGCGGTGATTTAACAAAACTCTGCAATCACAAGCGGAAATTTGTATCGTTGACCAATAGCGGAATTAGCACTAGCCTAGGTCTAGGTGATGCCGGGAGCAATAACACGGCTGGTGCTGGTGCTGGTGGTACATCGCCGTCTTCCCCAGCTGCTGCAGCAGCAGCAGCTATTACAGCCGTTGTTGGAAAACCCGTTGTTGCAGCTGGAATGCCATTGGATCCATCCAAAATACGAAAAGGTAATATACACTAATTTATTTTTTTTTGTATTGGTAATTTAATTATTATTTTTTATTTAATGAGTAGTTGGAGTGGCAGATGATTGAGAGAGTGGCGTGCGTATGTAATTATATACCAATAATTATATTACAGTACTAAACAAATTTTACCTATTTTATGAAAAATTATCGAATTTTATACGGTTCTCAGTAAAATCCTTTAAAATAATAAAAAGTTTGTTTAAAAATCATGTAACACTTTATATATTTTGCATTAGAACTTGAGTTATTAAAAAGGACAATATATAATATTTATAAGCAGAACATAGTAAGCCACTCTATTACACTTTTAATATAATTTTCTCCAATAAAAAATTATATATTTGCTGGAGTGATACTCCAGTTAAAATTTTAAACAGATCATTTAAAAAATTAATGAGAAATTTCTTTACTACTAATGCGTTTTGCTAAAATAAGATAAAAAATTCTTGCAAAAAAGCTGCAGTCATATTGACAACACAACTACCTTAATAGGTATAAGATTATAAAAGAACTTGGCTCGCAAACGTTTTAATATCATCAGAGTGAGGGTGGGTGCACCCTCACGAGAATTAAATTGAATATTTTATCGTTGGGCCGCTCATTTTACCCAGAACTACCCATGTCCCAAGTCGTCCCAACCGAGAGAAATACCCCAGGTTCATAATCTCGATTTACGATGAACAATCCAATTACCCCTGCTACACGGGGACGCAACGCTTTTGCAAACGACGCCCGGCGTCGTTACGAAGGTCGGGAACTTACACACACACACCAACAGAAAGGAAACTCATGAATGATGATTCGTATATAGCCAGGACGCCCGGCGTCGTCGTCATTGGAAATGACGTCGCAGTGCCTGCTTGACTTTTTTTTTATTTTCTTATACTAGTAGATGTGTTTGACTTTTGGCGTCACGACGGAGGGTTGCATCATTAAATTTTCGATCACAGTGAATGTATGATAAGCGTATAAATGAAATGAATCCTTGCATAAGATGATTTTTATTCCTGCAAGCTTTTTCAGTTCTTCTCATAAAATATTCTAGTTTGATTTTCTATATACAGGGTGTTGGGTAAACATGCGGCAAAAATTCAAGGGGGTTATTTCTTGTACCTATTCTAAGAATATTTTGTTCTATGATGATTTTTGAAAAACTCTTTTGTTTTGAAGATACAGGGTGAACAACATTTTATTATCAAAAAGTATATGTAAAGTTGCTCAATCTGCAATAAATGTTCGAAATGACTTCCTCCAGCCCGGATACAAGCATTCAATCTTCTCGTCATTGACTGCCGAACTTTTTCAAACATACCAGGCTCATTTCTAATTGAGTTACACCCAGCAATTATCCGATTTTGCAAGTCGTCCAATTTTTGATACTTGATAAATTCAGTGGGTTTTTCAAAAATCATCATAGGACAAAATATTCTTAGAATAGGCCAAGGAATAACTTCTACCTAACCCTCTATATATACTTTAGCTTATAAATGATTTATTTTGTAAATTAATTTACTAAGTAGCTACTTTGCAAAAAAATTTAATGAACAAATAAATTTACGAAAATTTAAATAAAATAAAATAATTTTTTTTAAACCACAAAATAATTAATTTATTTAATTAAAATTAATATGGGTTCTGAAATTTTTTTACCATGTTAAATTTTTTTTTTTTCGATAAAATTCAAAATAATTTTATGTAAGTAGATGTAAAATTATAATCAACTGTTACCACACTGTATATATATATATATATATCTAAAAATTATGCAGGTAATGTTACATAGGTTTTTAACAGTAAAAATAACAACATTTTGTAATTTTACTGTGATAATTCACGTAATATTACGTTTTTTTTTTATAAAACATGTAAATATATATATATATATATATATATATATATATTTTATTCAACAAATTTTTATTAATATGACGATAATTTATAGTAATGGTTACCGATAAAAATTTAAATATCAATATTGTAATTTAATATTATAAATTCTCCCATTTGTAAAAAGGCTTGAGCTATCGTAAGAACTTTATACGTGATGTAGCATAGAGCGTCCGTTCACCCTATTACTACACACACACACACACACAAGGCACTCCGTCTTTGTCTCGGTTGGTGTAGTAGCGTCGCGACGTCGTTGTTTGTTTTGTGTGTTGATGTCGTTCCACCACCACCACCCTTACTACCTTCTATTACTAGGTAATAGCGCTGACGATGCCGTAAGGGTTGGCACTGCTTTGCTGCTTTTGCTTTGCGCTTCGGAGTTGTGTTGTAGTAAGAGAGAGATTTGTACTCTCATATCTTCGGTCGCTTGCAGTCACTGCACTCACTAAACAAAATACAGAGCAAAACCCCATCCACCTCCTCATACATATATATACATACACCAAGTGATATTGCTCGCTGCTATGCTGTGAGCAAGTTGAATGTAAGTTGCTGACGAGAACTATTCTATTTTTTCTTTATCATACTTTTCGTTCTTGTTTGTACAATGCTAAAAACTTTGATCTTTTTAAGTTCCTAATTTTTTTTTTAAGAAAAATTATTCAATTTCAAATAGGTATTTACATTTGATTATAATTAATTTTTAAAACAATGTAGTTAACAAGTATCACTATTAACTGAATGAAAAAATTATATTTTAAAATATGACACTTAAATGCCAAAAATTTGACTAAAAAATGATATGTATTCATGACAATTATATTAGGAATAAACACTTAAAACTTTTAATGAACAAAGTAAGAAAATGTTTCTATAGTGTTATAAACGTACTATAGACTACAAAATTAAAATTTATTAATCTATTTCTAACACAGTAATTAACAAATAATATTTATATAATATGTTACCGTAAAAGCTCGAAAAACAGTAAATCCTAGAATGTACGCGCTAAACTTAGGATTTATCAATTTCATGTGGTAAAACTATGAAAAAGTGTATCATCAATATAATTTCGGACTTCTGCCACGCCACTAACTAACTAACTAACTAACCTAACCTAACCTGATCACTTTGGCTTGGTAAAAGCCTGAAAAAACCATTTTTCGTACATTTACTACATCTAATTGGTAAATCCTAGGTTTAACGCGTCTATCCTAGGATTCATCAATTTTCGAGCTTTTACAGTGACATTATGTATTTATAACATTTTTTATGTATTTTATTTCAAAACTATTTATGTTGTATTATTTTAAAATTAACTAATTTCCATAGCTATATTATGCAATTCATTAATCATTTTATGTAAAACAAATGCTTGAAACTCAGAACACAATCACGAGAATTTGAATATAACTTGAATTAGGCGAAAATTACGCATGCGCTTGACAGATTATCAACTTAAATTTCCCTAGTATAGTCTTGTGTTCCTCTTAGAAATTATGGAAACTTATTTATTAGGAATATATGTTCTGATTTATACTTTTTTTTTTTTTAACTAACAGATAAATTTGTGAACACAGTAAAAGTATTAATATATAATGAAATTAATAAATTTATGAATAATAATAATATTTGAATGATGTTGATTATCTGGTAAGCAAATTGTATTAGCGGTGTGTGTATGTATGTATATAGTTTGTGTGCGATATAGGGAACGCGAAATACGAACCGTAAGTTGAGATTCGCAAGATCAATAAAAGCGGGCCGCGCGATGCGCGTCGTGACGGTAGGCGACGCGACGCGACACACTCCTTAAACGCGGGGCCGCGCACCGCAGCGCAGCTCCCCACAAAACTCTATAGAAAATTGCGGATAAGACGAAGATGGCAAATATGTGCGCGCGGAAACAGAGTGTGGGTGTGGTGTCCCTACCTCTCATTCTCTGTCTGTCTTTTTCGCTTCACGCTATATAAAATGTGTGTGTGTCTACGTCATGTCAGCCTGATAAGGGTTAAATTCGTATGAGAATGTTAGCGAAATGAAACGTTGTCAACACCGAAACGTTCAACAACTCCTAGGGCAGCCACCAGCACACACAGTGGCAGCGTGGATCGTTTTGTCTGATTTTACTTGCGAAAAAAAGTCCGTATGCATAAACATTAATGGTTTGTTAAAATGAAACTTCTAGGATTTCGTAAGAAATCTTTCAATGTTATATTACAACGCAATTACTTACGAGATTCAAGAATTTGCATTTTAACGAACCATTATTTTTATAACGAAAAGGTTTATGCATACGGGCATAAGTAAACTGTAAAAGAATAGAAAATTTTACCATAAAAAATCTGTAATTGTATTTTACTATAAGTAAATATTTTGTATTTCTACTTTAAAATTCTATAATTTTTAACATAATTCATAATAATTACATAAATAACTTGGTATAACATGGTACAACTTCTAAAACTATGTAAAATTACAGCTTGCATATTAATATCTGTAATAATTGTGAAATTTTAACCTTGTACCACTAAACTGACAATATTTTCTAATATTCTTTTTATAAATCGGTTACCTGAATAATTTTACTCATTTTTAAGATTGTTTCTATTAAAATGACTTTAGAAGAAGAAAAAAAAATGGGTGGGGTAAGGGTGTAGAGAAAATAGTATTGTTCCGCCACTGGATGTGATTGTATGAATTGCGCGCGCGCGCATTTTCTACCGTTTTCTTTATCCTTATTCGGCGGAGTTCGAATCGGTATTCTCCGGGGCCGAAAGGGCCTTCACAACCTGCCACATACTGACATTAAATTTGTCATTTAAATTGATATCGCAAAAAAAACGCAGCAGCGGCAGAGAACGGCCCCGATCTGCGCTCGCCGGATTCGCACACCAAAAACAAGATAAACGAGAGAACACGGTTATTATTTACTTCTTTCTGTCACACTATCTTCTTCTTTTTTTTATTTCATTTCTCTTCTATTCTGTCGTTTTCTCTCTCTGTTTCTCTCCCCCTTTCTCGTTTAGTTTTATTCGAACATACATCTTAAATGGTTTATTCATTCTATTATTATTACAAAATATATTGTTTTAAATGCTGTAGTTCTGTACACATCTTGTAAATGAATTTTTTCTTTTGATAGAATTGTAGCATAAATTTCTAATTAAAAATTTTAAATGTAGGAATGAAAAATATCAAGGTGTAAATTTCGAAAAGATGTTTAGTGTAACAATAAAAGCTTTTTAATAATTTGATAATGAAGTAAATTGAAAAAAATTTAATGCGTTATAAATCTCTAGTAAAATAGTTAAGATATTTGATTATTTTCTAAATAAAAAGTATTCTTACATACATATTTATACATACACAATAACATGGTACAAAATCTTTTGAGTCAAGCAGAAATTAGTTTCATCTTCATTTTATACCTCTCATACATCAGTAATTTGTGTACGAAAAAACCGCATATTTAATATGACCAGTATGATCAATTGGGCGAAATATGAAAAAGCATAAAAAATGGACATTTTGGAGGCCTTTGTGCTAGATAGGGTTAAACCCAAATTCGAAACTACGACTGCTCCCTTTCATAGAATCACAAAAACTATCATTTTTTCACTATCCGTCTCAAATCAAAATTTTTCGACCCGCCCTAAATATATAGACCTTCAATATCATATATTCTATTAAATTAAACATTTATTAGACATTCATATAATAAAAGCACATTAATAGAATTCACATAAACTCTGATAACTTTTATACAAGTATGTTTTTTCTAATTCTTGTACTTTGAAAAATTTATGTGTTAAATTTTCGTCAAATACTGCGAATCGTTAAAATAAATTTTGTAGGATTCTGTGGAAAAATTACAACGATACACTTTATGAAATATATCAAATATTGTACGAAATCCGAGAATTTATTATTTAACGAAAAGTTTTATGAAATCTCAGACCAATACTAAAATAAATTTATTTTTTCATTTTGTAGATTTAATTAAGATATATTATGATGCATATTTAATAATAAAATCATTACTAGCTAAATTGAATTTATACTTAAATTACTAGATACACTTTTATAAAATTACAATTACAAAATTAATTTTCTTTTTGTAGACGATTTAATAATATAATATTCATAGGTTGTTGGCATTATACCTACGCGGCGCGTGTAAAAAAAAGGTAATAAAAAAGATTTAAAAGAAGAAAAGAGAAAAATGTAATAAAAGAGAAAGAGAGAGAGAGAGAGAGAGAGAGAGAGAGAGAGAGGAGTAAATTATCGATTTTGTACTAACCAACCTCACCCACTCACGTTCTACAAATTAGCTGACGGTTTGCTGAGCAAGCTGAAAATTAATAACATTTCACGTGTGATAAGTGTAACCCCTGTGTTATATTCTGCCAGCAGTGCCAGCCATGATATTTATTCTCTATCTACCTAGTTTATACATATATATATATATATATATATATATATATATATATATATATATATATACTGTATAATAATTAAATTCGACATTTATTACAGACTACAGTTATTCATGGTGGTGTTTTTTTTTTATTGTAAATCGTAATTTTTAAACAAAAAAGATATTTTTTCTTTAAGCATATCATAAATATTAATATTACGTTATCATATATTCTATGTACGTTACTAGTACAATAATGACATTATTCTACAGCAGTTAACTAACTGTATACACACCACTGGTGGCAGCACCAAACATATAACTACAACGACAAGTGTATTTAATCTGACTATTTCGACGATTATATTGGAAACTATTACTATCTAGTTAAGTTAAATTAAGTTAATTTCGCTTGAGTTTTAATTTAATCATTGAAAATCAGTATCAGTTTTCCTAACGAAGACGGACGTTAGTTCGTCGAAACGTCGATTATTAATAAATATTAATACAGAATTTAAACCTAGAGCCGTTTTATTTTAATATAATGAGTTCTGAAAGATTTTTTACTATTGTTACATTTTGAAAAAAATATATAATAATTTGAAAAAAAAACAACAAAATAATATAAATATTTTTTATTGTATAACCTGCATAAATTCAATTAAATATTGTTTTCACTAGGCAATTTTGAAATTCCTTTTCGAGAGAGCGAGAGAGAGAGTGATAATAAAATTTCAACATCGCTTTTAAAGTTTGTCGTTTTCGAAATCTTTTAATAACGGTTAAGTTAATTGTCTTGCAAGACAGAGAAATGTTAATAGAACAATCCCAAAACAGCTTTGGGGCACCGCGGTATATATATATATATATATATATATATATATATATATATATATATATACCTATGACAGAACACGTATTAAACGTAATTTATTAAAAGCACAACGGATATAACGTATTAATCTGTCGCTTTCCAGTTCGCTCTGACGTTCTACACTAACTAACATAATATAACCTTATATACGTATATGCATATTCATTATTATTATATTTTTTTTTTACATCTCTCCGTCAAGATGCTTCGTTCATATTATTAATAAACATCGATTCAGCTTTCTTTTTTTTATTTATTTGTTATTTTCAATAATAATTTGATATTTTATCACCCTCCATTATACCCGGGAAATTATTACTTTAATTACGAATAATTCATATTTGATAGTATTATTACAGACCAAAAAAGAAATAAAATTTCAAATAGTATATAATTGACTCTTATTAGACATTAATTTTCACTTTTTTTTTTTCATTTTTTTGACTTCTCAAATTATCTTTGATTATTCGAGAATAACTTGATGAAGCGAAAGTTGCTTGTGCTGGATAGGAATGTTTGGAGGCGACTGATTTCGGGATGATGAAAAGAGTTTGTGCCACACCCTTTTGGGTACATGGCGTGATTGTGTATGTATGTATATCTGTATTACGATTTTAAAACAATAGTGATTAAAAACATGTTTTTTTTTTTAAATTTAATTCAAAGACATTTCTGAAAGTGATTATGGATGTAGATCATTAAATTTATTTACTTATGGACAAATATGAATATCTATGCAATAATATTGTAATACATACACTGTAAAAAAAAATTTGCGAAATTACAGAAAAATAGTAAACTTTTATTATAAATAATCTGTAATTTTATTTTACCATACCATAAATATTCTACCTCAAAATTACATAATTCATAAAAAAATAAATTAAAATGCAAAAAATATTAATTTTCAATAATTTTTCGTGGCCAAAGCAGTATGAGTTAGAGAAAAAAGTTACTTAGCTATTCTGTATTTTACTGAATTTTTTCAGATTTTTTGAACAAATTTTGAAAAGTCTTATTTTGAAAAAGTCTTATTTTGAAAAAAATCTTAAGGGTACCTTCCCCTTGAGAAATTTTCAAAAATTCAATTTTTATTTTTTTCTGCTAAACGATGCATCCTAGAATAATGGTTTTTTTTCACTCAATTATAGTACCATGCTTATTTTCCTAAACCTCATAGTTTTTGAGATAAAAAATAAAAACCAAAAAATCGAAAAAAAATCTAACGCCTAAACGGCAATTGCTAGCAAATTAAAATTAAAACCAAATTATAGAACTTTTTATGACCTATCGAAAAGTATTCTAAGTATTTCTCCGAATTTAACTCGAGAAAGAAGTTATATCGCAAATTATCGAAACTGGATGTTAAACGCCCATACGAACTTCATGAACGGAACACTCGGTATATGTAACGTGTCATAATTGAAAGTTAGGAGTTTGTAGAGTATAATATCGGGTGGATATGCAATAGGGGGTTGCTTCCCCGGTTCCGCTTGGTTAAACCACTGGTTCTGGGCCTGTTACGCCTGTGCCACCCCCCATTGTTTTAACCGTAACCGGTAACGCAACGCTCAACATTCATCCAATGTGACGTGACATATACGTTCAACATTTGTACTCGAAACAACACAGCTAACGTAACGTCTATTGTAATTGTACTATTATATGTATAGAGGTAGAATATATGATATATATATATATATATATATGATATACAGTCAACCCTTATTAGTGGTTCTATCATTATTTTCGTATAATATTATAAAATAGGACGTATGATGTAGGCGCTGGTCCAAAAGAAAAGATTAATATACATTTATGAATGAAATATTATTTCTGAGTTTTTTTTTATGGAATCGTAGAATTATAAGCATACTATAAACCTAGTACAATGTTATAGAATATTTTATTTTTTTTATACTAAATGCGAAATTTTATTTTCTGGAACAAAATTATCTATTCTGAAACGTTAAAAGTTTTCATGTCTTTGATGATTTTATAGTAATCTGTTAAAAAGATTATAAATATATAGCACAACCTGATAAAATAATTGAACATATTATTAACTGAATGTTCATTTACTATATTTAAATTTTTCATCAATCGGCTGATGAAATCTAATTTGAAAAAATTATGGGCCAGTTGTCGCATCTATTTTAAGGATGCTAATTTTATGATCTATTAATAATTTAAATATTACCTATGAAATTTTATATTTTTACTTATAGAAAAATCAATCATTTACCTATTAATAATTAAAAAATGATCTATAGTAAAATAAAAAAAAAAACCTAAACCAACCTACTAACCTAACCTACCCTAAATAGCCAATTACGTAAAAATACTGTATGTATAAATAGCCAATTGCGTATACATACCGTATGTATAAATAGCTACTTTCTTAATTTTATAGATCAAATTTTATAGATCGATAATTATATCAGTAGGTATTTGATTATTTCCATAGGTCGATAATTATTTTTCTAGGTCGATAAATATTTCTATTGATCAATAATGAATTCTATAGGTCAAAAATTAAAACCATAGATTAATTATTTAATACATAGGTAAACTATTATTTTCATAGGTACTATTCGGTAGATCATATGTTTGTTTTTTTTCATAGGTCAAATATTTTTAACCTTTCAAAACGCCTCAGTTGACAAATTAACTAACAATGTTTTATACCAATCTGTCTTTACTTTATAATTATCAGTCATGAAATAGATAGTACAAATATGTACGAAATGAAAATTTTATGAGTTTAAAAATATCTTAAAAGTTCACGATATGATTACTTATATTATATATTATCTATAAACTTCTAATTTTATTTTTTAACGAATAAACTAAATATACTTGGTCCAAAAAAAAAAAACAATTGAGTTTAAGTTCTATATTAATATTTAGTAATAATCGACGTTTCGACGAACTCAACGTCCGTCTTCATCAGGAAAACTGATACCAAATAACATTTACAGTAAATAAACAGAACATAGACACAAGTTATTAGGTAATAAATAAGTAACTAATCGATAAGTAACCAAATTTTATTTAAATCACTGATTTCAATAAAATTTGAATTCCAATAATTTAAAATTTATTTAAAAAAATTGTTTACGATCTAGTTACGTGTATTTTGTTACATCTAGTAACTTGTTTCTATGTTCTGTTTATTTACTATAAATGTCATTTGTATGAGTTTTCCAAATGAAGAACTTTATTTTAATATAATAAGTTCTGAAAGATTTTTTTGCTATGATAATAAAACGTATCTTACAAACAAATATTCTTTTAGCAAATTAAGTTTTTTTTTATTATTATTATTATTTTAATTGAATTTCGATTACATCATCGTTTTTTTGTTTTTTGAAAAATA